>OY811975.1:4111890-4303749 GCA_963681505.1 Eunapius fragilis | reverse complement strand
TGTGTGTGTGGGTGGTGGTGTAGTAACCAAGGAAGAATGATATGAGCTGTTTCCTTGGTTCACTCTCATTGCTTAAAAAAAAAAACGTATATGTCTTCTATGTGGTGCAATATAATTGTCATGGTGATCTAACTGGTTAGTGTGTTCTATTCTCCGCCTCTTCTCTTTCAGGCCGAAGGTCGCCATGCTAATGTAGAACTTAAGAGGATCTCTGTTATCAGTAAGGTACATGTGAGCACACTGGTATCAGTCTGCTGGTGCACCTGGGTGACCTGACCACATTATTAGCTGCTTTGGTGGGAGAAGGGGCACCTGGCGTGAATGCCTTTTAACACTCCAGGATGGGACGGCAGTTCCTGTTACATTGGTGTACAGAAGTGATCTGGTCAGAAGAGACAGACCAAGCCCCACCCTTGTGCATGTGTATGGTATGTTATTGCCTTTCTTTGGCTAGCTATATCCTTTGGATTGTCCTTTTAACCCTTTGAAGGTTCTCCATTAAGCTTTGAAGGTTCCCCTTTTACCCTTTGATATTCTCCTTTAACCCTTTGGAGGTTCTCCTTTAACCCTTTGGAGGTTCTCCTTTAACCCTTTGGAGGTTCTCCTTTAACCCTTTTCCAATTCTCCTCTAACCTCATCAAGCACCTACATGCTTTTGCTCACATGTTAGCACCAGTATAAAAGATATCAGTATAAAACTGTTGCCATCACCTGCTCCATCTAAGGTTGCTATGGAGAGGGCCTCTCGACGGCCTACCAACCTGAGAGGGTTCCCCTCCTCAACAGAGGTTGGGTGCTGGCTTACTGCCATGCCCGTGGGGGTGGGGAGATGGGTAGGAAGTGGTACTACGCAGCCCTCACGGAGTCAAAACACAAAACAATTGAGGTACATGTAACGTTTTTTAGTGCACGTGAATTTGATTTAGCAAACCATTAACTTCATCGTTTGCCAATCTTTTTTTCCCCTTGAAATTTGTGTAGGACCTGCATGCATGTGTGAGATACCTACATGACAGCGGGTATTCAACGCCTTCCCTGACTGCCTTGTATGGTAGGAGTGCGGGAGGTTTGGCTGTTGGAACGTTCTGCAACGATTTCCCGGAGCAGGTGCAGGCGGCCATCTTGAAGGTGTTAGTGTGTGTGTGTGTGTGTGGGTGCATGTGTGCGTGCGTGTGTGTATGTATGTGTGTGTTTACATGTCTGTATATGTGTGTGTGTGTGTGTGTGTGTGTGTGTTTGCATCTTTGTGTGCATATGTTTGCTGTATCTGTCTTTGTGCGACAGTGTTCTGTTTGTGTTTTCAGGTGTGTGAGTTACACATGCCTTACCTGATATTTCACACAGTGTTGTGTATACTGACACTGGAGCAACCTTTGGAAAATTTATAAATGATTGTGCTCAATTGTCGGTACCTTTGTGCAAATACCAGCGGCATCCCTAGGTGATTAGAGAGGGGGGAGGGGGGAGAGGGTGGGGGTGCTAACTAAATATAGGGGCACCAAGGGGGAGGGGCTTGGTACCATGGCGCACAGCATTGAGCCACTGGAGTATGGCCAGCTGGTGAGATTATCACTACCCTCTAAGTAAAATTGATAGATCTACTCTTTCTCGGGTGCATCTTGCAGAAGATCTTCGCCTGTAGTTCACTGGATTTGCATAATGAATATTCATAGTACTAGCGAAGAAGACCGACATAGATTACTGTAGCCAGTTTATCAGACGACATAGATTACCGTGGCCAGTTTATCAGACGCCGCAAAGGTAGAATGTTGTGAAACACTTCTCTTCCACGTGCAGATAGTCATTGGAAGTGTGCAACATGTTTTAATCTAGCAGGAAATATTTGGAAAACATGCTTCATCATAATTGATTAGTTCATTGCAGAAGAAATATTCTCCATTTCCAATTGATTTATCTAAATGTATCTGGTACAAAATGCGGACATTTTGTATCAGATATGCGGACATTTTGTATCAGAATGTAAGTGACAAATCAATTGAGAATGGAGAATTGATTCTAGCGATGAGTTTTTTTCCCCTGTGCGCTATCGATCCATGCTAGAGTATCTGGGCAATCATATGCTGACCACTTGCGCTGCCAACTCCTGGTCCACAAGATACTTGTCGATCAGGTCATCTTCATGTCATCTTCATTAATACCTTGCAATGAAGTTTATTAAAAGGTCGAATTTTTGCATGCATGTATTGTTTTGAAGCTTTGTTGCAGACAGATCTGAAAATGAATCTGCCTACACATATGTTCTGCTTGTCCATATGTCATCTGTCATCATTCTGCTCTGTAGTACAGTTTAACAGCTTGAGTCAATACTACGAGTGGTTTAGTTGTCTTTTTATCTTCCCAACACACTGAAAGAACTTTTTTTTTTCTGTGTGCGTAATAATGTGAGCTCCATGGATGTGTTTCAATGCTGATGTACTGTTTAAGGCCATAGAAGTGACAGGTCCAGGAGGATGAAATAAGAGTGTTAGGTAATTTGCCCCCACTAACATCAGCTGTAGGAGCTGGAGGTAATGTGTCCCCACTAACATCAGCTGTAGGAGCTGGAGGTAATGTGTCCCCACTAACATCAGCTGTAGGAGCTGGAGGTAATGTGTCCCCACTAACATCAGCTGTAGGAGCTGGAGGTAATGTGTCCCCACTAACATCAGCTGTAGGAGCTGGAGGTAATGTTCCCCCACTAACATCAGCTGTAGGAGCTGGAGGTAATGTGTCCCCACTAACATCAGCTGTAGGAGCTGGAGGTAATGTGCCCCCACTAACATCAGCTGTAGGAGCTGGAGGTAATGTTCCCCCACTAACATCAGCTGTAGGAGCTGGAGGTAATGTGTCCCCACTAACATCAGCTGTAGGAGCTGGAGGTAATGTGTCCCCACTAACATCAGCTGTAGGAGCTGGAGGTAATGTGTCCCCACTAACATCAGCTGTAGGAGCTGGAGGTAATGTTCCCCCACTAACATCAGCTGTAGGAGCTGGAGGTAATGTGCCCCCACTAACATCAGCTGTAGGAGCGGGAGGTAATGTGCCCCCACTAACATCAGCTGTAGGAGCTGGAGGTAATGTTCCCCCACTAACATCAGCTGTAGGAGCTGGAGGTAATGTGCCCCCACTAACATCAGCTGTAGGAGCTGGAGGTAATATGCCCCCACTAACATCAGCTGTAGGAGCTGGAGGTAATGTTCCCCCACTAACATCAGCTGTAGGAGCTGGAGGTAATGTTCCCCCACTAACATCAGCTGTAGGAGCTGGAGGTAATGTGCCCCCACTAACATCAGCTGTAGGAGCTGGAGGTAATGTTCCCCCACTAACATCAGCTGTAGGAGCTGGAGGTAATGTTCCCCCACTAACATCAGCTGTAGGAGCTGGAGGTAATGTGCCCCCACTAACATCAGCTGTAGGAGCTGGAGGTAATGTTCCCCCACTAACATCAGCTGTAGGAGCGGGAGGTAATGTGCCCCCACTAACATCAGCTGTAGGAGCTGGAGGTAATGTTCCCCCACTAACATCAGCTGTAGGAGCTGGAGGTAATGTTCCCCCACTAACATCAGCTGTAGGAGCTGGAGGTAATGTGCCCCCACTAACATCAGCTGTAGGAGCTGGAGGTAATGTTCCCCCACTAACATCAGCTGTAGGAGCTGGAGGTAATGTGCCCCCACTAACATCAACTGTAGGAGCTGGAGGTAATGTGCCCCCACTAACATCAGCTGTAGGAGCTGGAGGTAATGTTCCCCCACTAACATCAGCTGTAGGAGCTGGAGGTAATGTTCCCCCACTAACATCAGCTGTAGGAGCTGGAGGTAATGTGTCCCCACTAACATCAGCTGTAGGAGCTGGAGGTAATGTTCCCCCACTAACATCAGCTGTAGGAGCTGGAGGTAATGTTCCCCCACTAACATCAGCTGTAGGAGCTGGAGGTAATGTGCCCCCACTAACATCAGCTGTAGGAGCTGGAGGTAATGTGCCTCCACTAACATCAGCTGTAGGAGCTGGAGGTAATGTGCCCCACTAACATCAGCTGTAGGAGCTGGAGGTAATGTGCCCCCACTAACATCACCTGTAGGAGCTGGAGGTAATGTGCCCCCACTAACATCAGCTGTAGGAGCTAGAGGTAATGTGCCCCCACTAACATCAGCTGTAGGAGCTGGAGGTAATGTGTCCCCACTAACATCAGCTGTAGGAGCTGGAGGTAATGTACCCCCACTAACATCAGCTGTAAGAGCTGGAGGTAGAGTGCCCCCACTAACATCAGCTGTAGGAGCTAGAGGTAATGTGCCCCTACTAACATCAGCTGTAGGAGCTCTGGTATACTAATTAATGATTGCACAGTAATTTAACAAAATAAACGAATAGTATATAAAGCGAAGTCTTACTGAGAGTAGAGCATTAATAACTTATTGCTAGATTTGGCCCCATCACAGTGGGGAGGTCTATGGTCAAGTGAACCCCAGCCTGGTGGCCAACCAAAACATGGTGGCTGTCATGTTTGTGTCTGTATCAGAGTGAGCAGAGATGGTGTAGTGCTGACTTTAAAGTGATACTTATCCCTTTAAAGCCAGCACTACACCATCTCTGCTCACTTGCTCCCAAACATTAACCCTTCAAAAGTCATGGTGTCACTATAACTTCATGTTTCCTAATTCCATTCACTAACTGACCTCTGACCCCTGCAGGTTCCATTTGTCAATGTTACTGGGGCCTTGAGTGATCCATCCTCATATCTTGGTGTGAAGGATCGCGAAGAGTTTGGCAACCCGTTGTAAGCAGTTGAAATATGGCCTTACGTAGCTGCTAGTTTCCTGAATTAATGTTCTTTTTTTTTTCCATCTGGCCGATGATATTTTGTGTAGTACGTTCTTTTTTCACTACCTTGAGGGGTTATTGTGTTGTGTGTGTGTGTGTGTGTGTGTGTGTGTGTGTATATGTGTGTGTGTGTGTGTGTGTGTATATGTGTGTGTATGGGCATGCATGTGTGTGTGTATGTTTTTGGCAGGTTTTAGGTACATGTGCAAATAGAAGTGGGCTGGGTTTTGGTTTTGCATGTATATAGAGAGAGATGAGTGGTGTCAGTAATTGTCCAGCCAAATTCTCCGCATATTTCTGCCCCCCCCCCCCGTCACGCACATTTCAGCCCCTTGTCACGCACATTTCTGCCCCCCGTCACGCACATTTCTGCCCCCTGTTACTCTGTAGAAGAAGTGAAGCTGACCTCGCTCAAGTGAGATCTCTCTGTCCATACCACAACCTGAAGCCTCGGCAGGTGGGATTTTTAGCATCACATTGTGTGCTTTTTACTGTTTTTTGTGTGACGCTCAGGATTACCCCTCCATGCTCGTGGTGGCCTCTTGGAGAGATCCTGTGATACCTTTTAATGGAGTGAAACAGTATGTTGCACGTCTACGGCAGTGTGTTGCAGAGCACAAGAAGAGGTCTGGGGACCGTGCAGCCTGGTGGCGGTACTTGTCTTCCGTTGTTATCCCTGTGGGTCAAGATCGAGAAACAGCACAGAGATTGCCCAGGGGGATGGTATTTTTCTTGGTGGACCGAAATGGTTTACATGACGCTGCGGATGAGGTAATTATTATTGTCATCCAAGTCCATCCACTGGGTCATGTGAGCTGTGGTCCAAGTCCATCCACTGGGTCATGTGAGCTGTGGTCCCAAGTCCATCCACTGGGTCATGTGAGCTGTGGTCCAAGTCCATCCACTGTGTCATGTGAGCTGTGGTCCAAGTCCATCCACTGGGTCATGTGAGCTGTGGTCCAAGTCCATCCACTGGGTCATGTGAGCTGTGGTCCCAAGTCCATCCACTGGGTCATGTGAGCTGTGGTCCAAGTCCATCCACTGTGTCATGTGAGCTGTGGTCCAAGTCCATCCACTGGGTCATGTGAGCTGTGGTCCAAGTCCATCCACTGGGTCATGTGAGCTGTGGTCCAAGTCCATCCACTGTGTCATGTGAGCTGTGGTCCAAGTCCATCCACTGGGTCATGTGAGCTGTGGTCCAAGTCCATCCACTGGGTCATGTGAGCTGTGGTCCAAGTCCATCCACTGGGTCATGTGAGCTGTGGTCCAAGTCCATCCACTGTGTCATGTGAGCTGTGGTCCAAGTCCATCCACTGGGTCATGTGAGCTGTGGTCCAAGTCCATCCACTGTGTCATGTGAGCTGTGGTCCAAGTCCATCCACTGGGTCATGTGAGCTGTGGTCCAAGTCCATCCACTGGGTCATGTGAGCTGTGGTCCAAGTCCATCCACTGGGTCATGTGAGCTGTGGTCCAAGTCCATCCACTGTGTCATGTGAGCTGTGGTCCAAGTCCATCCACTGGGTCATGTGAGCTGTGGTCCAAGTCCATCCACTGGGTCATGTGAGCTGTAGTCCAAGTCCATCCACTGGGTCATGTGAGCTGTGGTCCAAGTCCATCCACTGGGTCATGTGAGCTGTGGTCCAAGTCCATCCACTGGGTCATGTGAGCTGTGGTCCAAGTCCATCCACTGGGTCATGTGAGCTGTGGTCCAAGTCCATCCACTGGGTCATGTGAGCTGTGGTCCAAGTCCATCCACTGGGTCATGTGAGCTGTGGTCCAAGTCCATCCACTGGGTCATGTGAGCTGTGGTCCAAGTCCATCCACTGGGTCATGTGAGCTGTGGTCCAAGTCCATCCACTGTGTCATGTGAGCTGTGGTCCAAGTCCATCCACTGGGTCATGTGAGCTGTGGTCCAAGTCCATCCACTGGGTCATGTGAGCTGTGGTCCAAGTCCATCCACTGTGTCATGTGAGCTGTGGTCCAAGTCCATCCACTGGGTCATGTGAGCTGTGGTCCAAGTCCACCCACTGGGTCATGTGAGCTGTGGTCCAAGTCCATCCACTGGGTCATGTGAGCTGTGGTCCAAGTCCATCCACTGGGTCATGTGAGCTGTGGTCCAAGTCCATCCACTGGGTCATGTGAGCTGTGGTCCAAGTCCATCCACTGGGTCATGTGAGCTGTGGTCCCAAGTCCATCCACTGGGTCATGTGAGCTGTGGTCCAAGTCCATCCACTGTGTCATGTGAGCTGTGGTCCAAGTCCATCCACTGGGTCATGTGAGCTGTGGTCCAAGTCCATCCACTGGGTCATGTGAGCTGTGGTCCAAGTCCATCCACTGTGTCATGTGAGCTGTGGTCCAAGTCCATCCACTGGGTCATGTGAGCTGTGGTCCAAGTCCACCCACTGGGTCATGTGAGCTGTGGTCCAAGTCCATCCACTGGGTCATGTGAGCTGTGGTCCAAGTCCATCCACTGGGTCATGTGAGCTGTGGTCCAAGTCCACCCACTGGGTCATGTGAGCTGTGGTCCAAGTCCATCCACTGGGTCATGTGAGCTGTGGTCCAAGTCCATCCACTGGGTCATGTGAGCTGTGGTCCAAGTCCATCCACTGGGTCATGTGAGCTGTGGTCCAAGTCCATCCACTGTGTCATGTGAGCTGTGGTCCAAGTCCATCCACTGGGTCATGTGAGCTGTGGTCCAAGTCCATCCACTGGGTCATGTGAGCTGTGGTCCAAGTCCATCCACTGGGTCATGTGAGCTGTGGTCCAAGTCCATCCACTGGGTCATGTGAGCTGTGGTCCAAGTCCATCCACTTGGTCATGTGAGCTGTGGTCCAAGTCCATCCACCGTAGCTACTCAACACCAGTCTCACATCCGTTTTCACTTTTAATGTTGCAGGTTGCTGAGCAGTGCACTTTCCTGAACAAGGCCCTGGGATTGCCCCTGTGTCCAGACTAAAAGATGATGTACAACACACATACATGCTCTCAAGCAGTTGCTCTGAATTCTGTACGTGTCCTTTCATTGATCAGTGTAAATGTATTCTGGCATGCCCAGAGGACTGCATGTCATATGACTTCAGTAATCAGGAGGCATAATGTTTGAAACCATTATTATTAAACACAAAAACCTCGCATATCCATCATTCTGTTATGCATGTAGGGGACCCGTGCGGAGGAACATTATTGACAAAGGACATTAACCTATAGCTTCATTGAGACAAAGTTTACAAGATCTTCTGTACGTATCACAATGCTTTTATCCATGTTGGCTCCTCACTTTGATGTCAGCTCTACCCAAAGCTGGCTTTACTACCATACACACTACTGCAAGCATAAAACAGCAATGTCAATGGATTTAACCATTTGCAGTACACATATTGCCCTGTAATGTAATGGATCAGGACATGTACTGCAGTGCAGTATCTGTAATGGATCAGGACATGTACTGCAAAAGTGTAAGTGTGCGTTGTCAAAGTAGTTAGCTGGCTAGCTAAATGTAAACAAGGAGTAACTGAGGTCCAGTATTAACTACCGCTGATTGCCACAAATAGCGTTTTTGCTTAACTTGATTTCAGAACACTTAATTTTAGTTATCAAAATGTACAAAGTAACACAGTGATATTCAGTTTTTTCATTGTAGAGTTATAAACCATTTCAAAAATTTACGGGTATTTAAAACCTATGTCAGACCAATTCTTGAACACAATACTCCTGTATGGAATCCATAGCTAATACATGTGTTGAAAGAGTTGAGCGTTTTTTCACTAGAGCAATTTACAAATGATTAGATATGACTACTATGAGTTATCCTGATCGTCTTACCAATTTGGGTCTCCATTCATTGGAATATCGCAGAGTGCATTTTGATCTTGTGATGTGCTTTAAGATAGTGAAAAACCTTGTAGATCTGGATGCATATTTGCCTTTTTCAGCATCAATGTGTCACCATATTTTACAAAGGGTAACTCAGTCAAACTTAGTCCCTTGTCTTTGCCACATCATAATTTTCGTTCCAAATTTTTTTCTATCAGAGTTATTCATATTTGGAATTTTCTACCAGACCCTGTTGTTACTGCCACCTCCGAACAAATATTTAGATCAAGACTTGAAAATGTGAACCTTTCTATCTTTTGCAAATGCTACCAATTTTAGTATTAGGCAGTATGTTAGTGCATTTATATGCCATTACTTGCCTTATGTAATGTGTGCACAAAGTCATATTATTATTATTATTAAATATCAGAAATGTCAGGAATGCCCAAATCTGGCAGGGCTCTATCTACGCTTTTAAGGTCTGTACAAGATCATTAACGTCATTCCTGTCAGGATGCCTGGGGCTTCGTTGTGGGGTCACTCACCACAAACCACAGCTCGTTAGTCGTTAGTACTCAGTTAAAGTAGTGAGCAAGTAAGCTTATAAGTGTTGAACCAATGAATGGAGTGAAATGACGTTAGGAACAGTGAGCTTGGCAATTGTGCCGTGTGTGTGTGTGTGTGTGTGTGTGTGTGTGTGTGTGTGTGTGTGTGTGTGTGGACAACAACTGTATGCAATGGGCCAATGGAGTTGGGAAGAGAAGGAAGTAAAAATATAACTATCACAGCTGTCACACATGGTAGAAATATAAACAATGCCATGCATGCTGATATCTGTGTCATTGTGTTTTACAGGATGTTTTACTAAGGTATAGGGGCAGAAATATGTGACATTCCATTCCTATATATATGAAACTGATCACTAGCACAATACGGTGTGTATATTTTGTTTAAAATTCAACGTGCAAGTACCATATCTTGTGAACCTAGCATCTCTCAGAGCTGAATGAATATTAATGCACCCATGGTAAGCAACAGGACGTGTATCAGGTACCTCCCGTAAGGCTAGAGTTCCGTGTGCGGAAACTAAAATACCTATATAGAAATTAAAAATCAGAGAACCTGCGGACTAAAAATCCTTAAGACTCTTATCACTGTGATGTATTCTTCTGGCCCCCAATTGATTCTCATACCCAATTCCTGTAAGCATGTGTTATATATAGGTACAACTTTGTTTGTTGAAGCTGAAAGCTAAAAAACATAATAAAGTTTCGAGCTCACCAAACACTAGTAGTCTTAAGGTGTTAGTTCTTTTGACACATAGTGCTGTGGATTTGGTCTACAGCAACATGGTGTGTGGTTATGAAAACTACCTGTATACACAGCAGAAAAGACAAAACAAGCTTAACTCCTATAGAACATTATACTCACATGCCTGTCAGAACGGCGGCGACAGTACAATCATTTCCATAAATAACATAATATTCGTACATTGTCCGAAAAAGGTCTGTCATGGTCAGTTGCATCATGCATAGTTATATATTAATATCTCTGGTTAATCCTTCCATCCTTGACATCTGCAAAAGTAATAGAGAAGCTAATGGTACAGCCTCTCTTGTTCTCTCATACACCACCGTTCCACCCTAATAATGAACTGCTTCAGCCTTGAATCGCTTTAATCACAGATACTATGTTTTAAAAACCCCTTCCAGAAATTTTTTAAAAATAAAAATAAAATAATAAACATGGGGCGCGGACATTGTTTTACATCATATGGCATTCACACAATCTAAACTCAATTGCCTTGCTTATACTCGCATAATTAACTGGTCCATTAAAAAAAAAAAAAAAAAAAAAAAGGAATTGATTTGCTAAATTCTTGGTGGAATCATTAACGGTCCCCAGACTCCTGCGGTTTTCAAGCTCCGCCCAGATGCAGAATAAAAAGCGTTTTCCCTTGCTGCAAGCTAATATTAGAGTAATCGGTTTGAATCAATGGCAGCGTACTCGCTTTGGCTCGCTCTGGTGGTCGCCGCCTCCTCAGCCCGCGGCACGTCCGTCCCCGGTACGACTAGCTAAGGCCACGATACTAGACTAGGCAGCCGCGCTACCCACTCGGCCTTGCGTGTATCCGCTTCGCCCTCCCCCCCCCCCACACACACACACTCTTTCTCCTCTCCACTATCTATCTTGCTTTTCCCTTCCCGGCTGTTTGCGCAGCCTCGCAGATGTTCCCGTGCTCCGACGGGTTCCAGATTCCCACGTACTTGATATGCGATGGTATAGCGGACTGCTCTGACGGAGAAGACGAACAGCCGCGGAACTGCGGTAGGTACTGCATTGCATCCTCTCTCTCGCGCACGCACACATACCTCACACTACTATCCCCCATCAGCTAGCTAGTCTTGTGAAGCAGATCAAGTAACGACGCATATCAGTTATTAATCCCGCATGCGTACGAACCGCTTTTGCGCGCGTGAATTCTACACCTGCATAGATACCCTAATGCGTGTTAACCGTAAACTTTGGTCACACACACACACACACACACACACACACACACACACACATACACACACACAACACCTTCCATAGCTCAGCGAACCTGTTCTGCGTTTGAGTATGACTGCGGAACCCCCGCACCAGGGAAACCCAGACAGTGCATCTCACGATCTTGGAAATGTGATGGAACAAGAGACTGCGCGAATGGCCGGGATGAATCATCGTGCGGTAAGCACACATGAGACATGTGAATATACTGTACGCACACTTTAATTGCGCACTATGAATAATGCTATGCATTTAACAAGTGGTAAACTAACCTATAACCTGGTATATAAACACACATAAATAAACTATGTGCGTTAAAAATAAATTTTAAGCTACCAAGTCATGCCTAAGTCATGCCAGCAGTTACAATTATAGTTTGTGTAGCCATGGTCATGGTCATGCTCGCAGTGGTAGTTTCCGAATGCTTCCAACAAAGGATCTTACAGCACTCTTGGTGGAGCAGGAGAGCCAACGACGTCCACGCACTGTACCCCGCCCTCCTGCCCACCTTCCCACCACTGAGGGGGAGGGGGGAGAGGGAGGGGGGGAGGGGGGAGGGGGGAAGGGGGGGGCAATGCACCCTGCCACGGCGTGACTATTTTATAACCTTCCTGTTGTCATCCGAGAGGTGAACAACTGTCGCGCCTGCCCACTGCTGGGGAGAAATGTTTGTTCAGTGTGTGTGTGTGTGTGTGTGTGTGTGTGTGTGTGTGTGTGTGTGTGTGTGTGTATGTATGTGTGCATTGTGCTATGTGAGTACTTAAAAAAAAAAGAAAGCATTAAAACATTGAAATTACTTTGAGGACGGTGGATATAAATATTTGGTACAGTTGCCATGTGTGAGGTAGTAGTGTCAGTGCTCAGCCATGGCATTTCACCGTCAGCGACCTAACCTTTATTAAGGGACCAGAGTGTGTACCCCAAAGTGAGGCTTTGCAGTGATACAGTCACAGCACACAAGTAACATGTCCACCCTTCTCCTCTGCTTGACCGGGGGAAGGGGGGGGGGGGGGGGGGGGGGGGTGTCGTAAACACTTAATACTTCGGGTTGTTATTTGTTGCCATGAAACATATCTACGTAGCCATGTTGGTATGGTGGTGTGATGGTCGTAGGGCAGCCCATTACATGGTGCCAGCGTTATTCGCGTACTGTAAATAAAAAGCCCACATCATTACGAATGCTTCGTTGTTTACAGTTGATATTCAAGGTGGTGTTCTGTGCAATATATAATGTTATATAGGTAGGTGCGTGCGTTAGGTAACCATCTGTTTGGACGTATTGGGTGTCCTATTAAAGGAAATACTCCTTGTAATATGTAACGTGTTTGCCCATCTGGAACGATTTGCAGAAGCCCAGTTGGCCGTCACCGTTCCAATTGCAGCCAACCCAACCCCTTCCGCTTACCTGTGACAGCTTTCCTTTGCACCACTAAGTACCAGTCCTCCCCTCATGTGGGACATTAGCTTGTGGTCCTCCATCTTGTACCAGTCTTCCCCTCATGTGGGACATTAGCTTGTGCTCCTTCATCTTGTACCAGTCCTCCCCTCATGTGGGACATTAGCTTGTGGTCCTCCATCTTGTACCAGTCCCTCCCCTCATGTGGGAATTAGCTTGTGGTCCTCCATCTTGTACCAGTCTTCCCCTCCTGCGAGACATTAGCTTGTGGTCCTCCATCTTGTACCAGTCTTCCCCTCATGTGGGACATTAGCTTGAGCTCCTCCATCTTGTACCAGTCCCTCCCCTCATGTGGGACATTAGCTGAGCTCCTCCATCTTGTACCAGTCCCTCCCCTCATGTGGGACATTAGCTTGAGCTCCTCCATCTTGTACCAGTCCCTCCCCTCATGTGGGACATTAGCTTGAGCTCCTCCATCTTGTACCAGTCCCTCCCCTCATGTGGGACATTAGCTGAGCTCCTCCATCTTGTACCAGTCCCTCCCCTCATGTGGGACATTAGCTTGTGCTCCTCCATCTTGTACCAGTCTTCCCCTCCTGTGGGACACAAGGGCGGACGCAGGGGGGGGGGTCCGGACCCCCCCCCCTCCGCCTAACCACGTGACGTGTACAGTTAACCCTCATTGCGTGCCTTAATCGTAATATCAGGTGCACATGGCCACAAACAGCTTCAGGCGTCAGACAGTCTGTGTCACGGACCCCCAAAAGCTTCCGCGCTTTGCGCGGGAGGGGGCACATCCCCCTCCCGCACCCTCCCCCTTATTTGTTATTCATGTCAGATCCCCCCATTTTAGAATTCCTGTATCCGCCCCTGGGACATTAGCTTGTGCTCCTCCATCTTGTACCAGTCTTCCCCTCATGTGGGACATTAGCTTGAGCTCCTCCATCTTGTACCAGTCCTCCCCTCATGTGGGACATTAGCTTGAGCTCCTCCATCTTGTACCAGTCTTCCCCTCGTGTGGGACATTAGCTGTGCTCCTCCACATCTTAAAATGCTTTTGTTCCCATTCACCTCACGACAGTTTACCTTCTCACCATGTAATCTTTTTCCCGTCCTCATTGAAAGAGTACTCAAAGCCTTTCCCATGCCACACCTAGGCATCAGCTAGTCCTCTTCCCCAGACCTAGCCTCCACCCCTTTATCGACGTGAATTCGTACCTCATACTGTAACCCCTACCTGTCGTCCCTCCCCCTTCCTCACCACTGCACCTAAATGTGTAGTACTTGTAATTGCTGTGTGTGTGTGTGTGTGTGTGTGTGTGCGTGTGTGCGTGTATGTGTATGTGTCTCTGATGGAGGTGTGGCTATCCCTTGTGTCCTCTGCAGCTATGGAGTCCTGTGTACCGGGACAGTTCAGGTGTAACAATACTCGATGTGTGAGTTCATCATACGTCTGTGATGGTGTCAACGACTGTGGAGATAACTCAGATGAACCCTGCCGTTTAAGTAAGCATGAATAAACTAGTGTATGTGTATGTGTATGTATATGTGTGTGTGTGTGTATGTATGTATGTATGTATGTATGTATGTATGTATGTATGTATGTATGTATGTATGTATGTATGTATGTATGTATGTATGTATGTATGTATGTATGTATGTGTATGTTATGTATGTGTTATGTATGTGTATGTATGTATGTATGTATGTGTGTGTGCGTGCATGTGTGCGTGCGTGTATGTACGTAGGTACGTGCGCATGCACGCACGCATGTATGTATGTATGTATGTATGTATGTATGTATGTATGCATGTATGTATGTATGTATGTATGTATGTATGTATGTATGCATGTATGTATGTATGTATGTATGTATGTATGTATGAATGCATGTTGTGTATGTATGTATGTATGTATGAATGTATGTATGTATGTGTGTATGTATGTATGTATGTATGTATGTATGTATGTATGTATGCATGTATGTATGTATGTATGTATGTATGTATGTATGTATGTATGCATGCATGTGTTATGTACCTGTGCATGTTGTGTATGTGTGGTGTGTTTAGCTTACACACCTGCTACAATGACCTGTAACCTGAGCTCAGAACTGTAATCAAATATATTCACAACTATTCAGGAAGCCAGCGTAATGTGGGATCAGAGATGGTGGCCTGGTGGGTCCTCTTGTTTGAGGTCCCCACAAGCATTATGTAGTGATGTAGTGGGACAGTGCCATCTGTTGTGTGCTGATTATGTGTATATTCACACACACACACACACACACACACAATACACATGCACACACACATGCACCCACACATATGAATGCACACATGCAAGCACACACTGGTGTTTGATCATTGACCCAATCTGTTTTCTCCCTCCCTCCCTCTTCTGTCCTCCTCCCCTCCTTCCCTTCTCCCTCCCACCTCCCTCCCTTCCCCTCCTCCCTCCCTCCTCCCTCCCTCTCCCCTTCCTCAGGCAGTCATACTGTGTGTCTGTCATCAGAATTCTCTTGCCGTGCGACCACAGGTCCCCGGTGTATACCCCAGAGCTGGGCATGTGATGGGGATATGGACTGTGATGACAATTCAGATGAATCGCTCCTGTGTCGTAAGCTGAATGTGTATTACGTCCGTAGGTGTTTTATGTCCATCCTTTGGGGCCAGTATACATGCATCAGTCCCAATATTTTATAGACTAATGATCCCATATGTGGACTAATGGTAGCACCAGATATATACATGCACCTCCATATATGGACTAATGGTAACACACCTGAGGCCTATATATAACTGTGGTGGGATGACCAGTCACATTGTGTCCATTTGTGCTATTCTCCTACCCTTCACCCCTCCTCATCCTCCTCCTTCCCCTCCTCCTCCCCCTCCTCCTCCCCTCCTCCTCCCCCTCCTCCTCCCTCTCCTCCTCCTCCTCCTCCTCCCCTCCTCCTCCTCCTCCGCCCCCTCCTCTCCCTCTCCCTCTCCCTTAGCTCTAGCAGGGGCCCATGTGTGTCCCCTGGGAACATTCAACTGTACGGACAGCACTGGTTCCAATGGCAATGGCCCGAGCTGCATCGTATGGAACAAAGTGTGTGATGGAAGCTCTGACTGTTTAAACGGGAAGGATGAAAGATGCCGTGAGTGCACGTAACCTGATGGGTCTGGGGACACGATAGCTAATCGGGAGGAAGTGAATGCAAAGACATCTGGAAGTTTGGGTTATGGGAATAGGACAAAATTGGTTGGCTTGGGAATGGGACACACCATGAAGGCTGTCTGAGAATGATGACATCACTATTTGATATAAATGTTTAGAAACTGAAAGTCTAATTTGGTCAGGTATTGCAGGATAATCCCATCACAGATAATCATGGCCAATAGCCTTTGACCCTAATTAGAGCCCGTTTCTGATGGGTAACCAGCATGTGCATGTAGTTGTAGTGGGAAGTTGTACTGCTGAGTAGCTGGGCTGTTCAGAGACACCTGATGGGAAGGGGAGACCACAGGAGCATGGCAGACCACAGGAGCATAGTGGTTCAGCCTGTGGGGTAGTGATTTTGTCTGGGCAGGTAGGCAGGTACCTGTGGTGTGGTCAGACACTGAGAGAAAGATTGTATTCATACAGGGACATCTGCTGTATGCATGTGTGTGTGTGTGTGTGTGTGTGTGTGTATGTGTGTGTGTGTGTGTGTGTGGTTTTATGTATCTATCTTGTACATATTTTGTATGCATGTAGACCACTCATCTCACCTCCTCCCTATCACCACCCACCCCACCACTCCCCCACCCCCTCTCTATCACCTCCCACCCCCCCACCCCCCAGCACTCCCATCTCCAACTTTAAATTTCCTGCCCAGGTGTGAAGTGACACCTGTTTGCTGTTGCCTTGGTGTTCTAATTAATTAATGCCATAATTGAATTGTGGTGGCCTTTGACCTCCTCCCCCTCCCTTCCCTGCAGCTACCCCCAGCTCCTGTCCAGCTGGCTCCTTCCGCTGTACTGAGGGGAACCTGTGCCTTAGAGATGAGTGGAAGTGTGATGGACACTACGACTGCCAGGATGGAAGCGACGAGATTAACTGCGGTAAGTAGAGCGGGGGTGGGGGGGGGGGGGGGGGGGGGGGGGGGGTATAGGGGTATAGGTGTGGAAGGGGTGGAGCATCGTTATGAAAGTGGGTGGGGCATAGCATAGGTATTAAAGTGGGTGGAGCATAGGTACGAAAGTGGGTGGAACATAGGTGTGGAGTTGTCAAAGTACAATGAAAAGACTATTGAGGAGTGTGTAGGTGGGGTGGGTGGGGGGTGGGTGGGGGGGGGATGAAGGCACCAGACAAGTTTTAGAGTTATGGTTTCCCCCCCTTTACCACCGCCCCCTCCATTTAACATCAGATATGAACTGCACAGATGGGCAGTTTACCTGCATCACAGGTGGGTGTGTGCCTTGGCTTCACAAGTGTGATGGAAAACTGGACTGCAAAGACGGGACAGACGAGTTCATGTGTCGTAAGTTACTACCGATAGCCTCCCATACCATGCAGTAGACCCCCCCCCCCCCCCCCCCCCCATAGCATGCTGGTTGCCCCCCCCCCCCCCCCCCCCCCCATAGCATGCAGTAGACGTACTGGTAGCCCCCCCTCCCCTCCATAGCATGCAGTGGACGTACACTTGTGTCACATGGTATCATGTAGCGGTGACCTCATGTGCTTTTCTGCTTCAGCCCAGCAAACGTTTTTGGAGTGCAGTTCACGTCACTTTACATGTGCAGATGGACATCAGTGTATTGTAGCCTCTGCCATGTGCAGCACAACCCATTGCAATGATGGCTCTGATGAGCTGTTCTGCAATCAAACAAGAAAAGGTAAATGGTGTGTGTGTGTGTGTGTGTGTATGTTTTGTGTGTATGCTTGTTTTGTGTGTGTGTGTTTGTGTATGTGTTTGTGTGTGTTTGTTTGTGTGTTTGTGTTGTTTGTTTTGTGTGTGTGCTTGTTTTGTGTGTGTGTGTTTGTGAGTGTTTGTGTGCATGTGTTTGTGTGTGTGTGTTGTGTGTGTGTTTTGTGTGTATGCTAGTTTTGTGTGTGCTTGTGTGTGTGTTTTATGTGTGTTTTGTGTGTGTGTGTGTATGTGTTGTGTGTGTACATGAGAAGTGATGGTGATATCACATGACTGAGGTTTTTGTACCTTTCGTGCATACACACATACACACTCATTCACGTACATGTGTATGTATGTTTTCACTCCCTCATACAATGAACACCCACACTACACCCTCATGTAATGAACACCTTGCACCACCACACCCTCATTCCATCACATCCTCACACCATCACTCACCAGGACCTTGCCTTGGATCAAGCAACTGTGAACAGCTGTGCATAAATGTATCCAATACACACTCCTGTGGCTGTTTCCAAGGTTACAGGGTGAACACCACTGACAGGAGGACTTGCATAGGTGAGTGTGCCATGCAGGTGTGGGGAGGGAGGGGTAGTGATGGGAGGAGTTTGATAAGAAGTAGGATTTCCTAAGATGATCTGTATGATAAAAGTGATTTTCAAGTTATCAAAAGTTTGTAGCTAGACAACAGATGTACCAGCATGGATTAGTGACCCCATGATCTCATGATCTCAGCAGTATTACTTATGTGGGTTGGTATGGAGACAACACATAGTGGGCTTCAGGCCATATGATATGATGCTTGTGGCTCACAATGCATACAGCTTCTTTAATTGTGTTTATTTTACTGCCATTAGTAATTTAATGGCTTTGTTGATTGGTTGGAGCATCTCTTAATGGTTTGTTCTGTATCCAGTGATGTCCTTACACACTGGTACCAGTGATGTCCTCACACACTGGTACCAGTGATGTCCTTACACACTGGTACCAGTGATGTCCTTCCTTACACACTGGTACCAGTGATGTCCTTACACACTGGTACCAGTGATGTCCTTACGCACTGGTACCAGTGATCTCCTTACGCACTGGTACCAGTGATGTCCTTACACACTGGTACCGGCATGTGAGGAGATCACTGGTACCAGTGATGTGACAAGTATGCTGCTTTTTAGTTTAAAATTTTGGGTATGAATCTCTATGGTCCTCCCAAACCCCCTCCACACACACACACACACCTACACTACACACCCTTGTTCCCATTAGACATTGACGAGTGTTCCCTGACGCCCCCCGTGTGCAGCCAGCAGTGTATCAATACCCCTGGGGGGTACACGTGTGCCTGCTCCCCCGGCTACGTGTCTGATCGCAACAAGTGTCGAGCAGAGGGTAAGTTGGAGAATGGCCTGGGGAGGAGTGAAACAGCTATGGGTGGGGGGGGGGGGGGGTGAGATGGAGGGAGTGGCTAATGAGGGGGAAATGGGAGTGGCTACTGAGGGGAGAAATGGGAGTGGCTACTGAGGGGAGAAGTGGGAGTGGCTACTGAGGAGGAAATGGGAGTGGCTACTGAGGGGAGAAATGGGAGTGGCTACTGAGGAGGAAATGGGAGTGGCTACTGAGGGGAGAAATGGGAGTGGCTACTGAGGAGGAAATGGGAGTGGCTACTGAGGGGAAATGGGAGTGGCTACTGAGGAGGAAATGGGAGTGGCTACTGAGGGGAGAAATGGGAGTGGCTACTGAGGAGGAAATGGGAGTGGCTACTGAGGGGAAATGGGAGTGGCTACTGTGTATTACTATGTAGTTTAAATTACGAACATGTTCTGTGACTGTATTCACCTTTACAGTAATTGCACACATACACCTACACATAACACACACACACATAACACATGCACATACACATACACCTACACATACGCCTACACATACACCTACACATACACCTACACATACACCTGCACATACACCTACACATACACCTACACCTACACATACACCTACACATAACACCTACACATACACCTACACCTACACATACGCCTACACATACTCCTACACATACACCTACACCTACACCTACACATACGCCTACACATACACCTACACATACACCTACACATACACCTACACATACACCTACACATACACCTACACATACACCTACACCTACACATACACCTACACATAACACCTACACATACACCTACACCTACACATACGCCTACACATACTCCTACACATACACCTACACCTACACCTACACATACACCTACACATACGCCTACACATACTCCTACACATACACCTACACATACACCTACACATACTCCTACACCTACACCTACACATAACACACACACATACACATACCCCTACACAGTAGCTGCAGAACAGTTACTGTATGACTGCCAAATTGTTAAACTATTTGCTAAACTATTTGTTAAACTAATTGCTAACCCTAAACGACATACATCCATCCATTAAGGATTGTTACTGACCTGACACATGTTATTTAAATCAAGATTTCAAACTTGATATTAGAAAGACTAATATCAAGTAGGGTATTCTACAACTGCTACGTACTGTCCATTGTGGATTCACAGTACGTTCTTAATTATACGTGTATACCTTTGAAATACACAACTCAGTTTGATGTTCCTTGTTCATAGTATCTGGTTAGCTCAACAAGCACAATCTTTTTTTTTTTAAAATTTAAATACACTTTACTAGTTACAACCATCCCCCCTGCCACAGACCCTGCAATGCCATACCTCGTGTACGCTTACAGGGCAAGCATAGAGAGGGTCAACATCACCAACCCTGCTCACAGCACCCTGATACCAGGTTTGAGCAACGCAGTTGCTATTGACTACCACTACAGGTACACTTTCGTTGGTTGCTTCAACAGTACCAAACATTCCTGCAATTTTTTTTCCTTGTTTTTTTTTTCTTCTTCAACCCCCCCCCCAGTTACCAGCAGCTCTTCATCTCAGACATGACCCAGAATATCATCCTGAGGGTCAACCTTCGTCCCTCTGGGGGGACACCACAGGTTACTAAGGTTATCAGCACTGAGCTTGGAAGTGTCGGTATGTTTGAGAGTGGAATGTGTGCCCTTGTTGTCAGGATGTTGTCAAGGATGTTGTCAGGATGTTGTCAGGATGTTGTCAAGGATGTTGTCGGGGGTGGGGGGGTGTTGTCATGGATGTTGTCAAGGATGTTGTCAGGATGTTGTCAGTCCTGATGCATGGTTAGAAGCAGCTGCTCAAAATATATGTTAAAAAAAAACACAACCTGTACATGTAGATGGATACGCACTGTTGTCTTGCATGATCAGGGTCTTAACTCTTTTGGAGCCTTTGTACACTATAACTATATGTATAAATGGAGCCTTTGCACACTGTATAAATGGAGCCTTTGTACACTGTATGTATAAATGGGGCCTTTGTACACTGTATGTATAAATGGAGCCTCTGCACACTGTATGTATAAATGGAGTCTTTGTACACTGTATGTATAAATGGAGCCTTTGTACACTGTATGTATAAATGGGGCCTTTGCACACTGTATGTATAAATATTTACTGCATGGTAGTTTAGATTTACAATATAGTTACTATTAATCAAATGTGTTAGTAAATACGGTATATGTGACATCAACACAATAGTTAATATAAATGATTCATTTACTATAGCGGAAATGTCACATGTACAATATTTACATACACATTTGCACCATATTTGAATATATTTTCATGCAGTAATTTAATGGAGCTTTTGCACACTGTATGGATCCACATGTTACACGTATGTATAAATGTGTACACTGTTGACTTGCAGTACTAGATATTAGTTTCAATATGGGATTGCATATGCAAGGGTTATACCAAGATCTGTATGATCTACCGCATTGTCCACCTTCCAGACGGCCTAGCTGTGGACTGGATAAATGACAAGATCTACTGGACTGACTCCGGGCTCAAGCACATTGAGGTGGCTGACCTGAATGGGGCAAAGCGTGCAATACTGTTTGCCAACGGTCTGGACAAGCCGAGGGCTATTGTGGTGGATCCGGCGCATGGGTGAGTGCTATTGTGGTCATTGTCGAGTACGTAGATTCATATGCATATATGTACCTCAAATCTATCTATATCACCTCCTCCCCTTTCCCTTTCCTTCCTCCTCCCCTCCCCTTTCCTTCCTTCCTCCTTTTCTCCTCCCCTCCCCATTCCCTTCCTCCTCCCCTCTCCTTCCCTTCCTCCTCCACTTTCCTTCCTCCTCCCCTCCCCATTCCCTTCCTCCTCCCCTCCCCTTCTCTTCCCTTCCTCCTCCCCTTCCCTTCCCTTCCTCCTCCCCTCGCCTTCCCTTCCTCCTCCCCTTCCCTTCCCTTCCCTTCCCTTCCTCCTCCCCTTCCCTTCCCTTCCCTTCCCTTCCCTTCCTCCTCCCCTCGCCTTCCCTTCCTCCTCCCCTTCCCTTCCCTTCCTCCTCCCCTCCCCTTCCCTTCCCTTCCTCCTCCCCTCCCCTTCCCTTCCTCCTCCCCTCCTTTTATTCCTCCCATCTCTTTCCCTCACCCCCCCCCTACACACACACACACAGTCTCCTCTTCTGGACGGACTGGGGCACCTCCCCCAAGATCAGCCGCGCCTCCATGGACGGCACCAATAGGACGGTCCTCCACTCCCAATACCTCGGCTGGCCCAACGCCTTGGCAATAGACCACGCCTCCCAGTCCATCTACTGGGCTGACGCCCTCTTCCACGTGATCGAATCCTCGCGCCTGGACGGGTCGGGGAGGTGGGTGGTGCTTGTGGGGGCGGGAGAGGTACAGCACCCTTATGGGATGGCGGTCTTTGAGGACTGGATTTACTGGACGGACTGGTCGGCAAGGGCTGTGGTGAAGTGCAACAGGAGGGGAAACACCACGGCCTTGTTGGTACAGGGGGGGATTACCCTGCCCCTGGTGGTACAGGCCGTACACAGGGCAGTCCAGGCACCAGGTGAGGAGGGAGAGGTGGGAGTGAGGGAGAGGTGGGGGTGAGGGAGAGGTGATGGTGAGGGAGAGGTGGGGGTGAGGGACAGGTGGGGGTGAGGGAGAGGTGGGAGTGAGAGAGATGGTGGTGAGGGAGAGAGAGGTAGGAGTGAGGGAGAGGTGGGAGTGAGAGAGAGGTGGGGGTGAGGGAGAGGCAGTGGTGAGGGAGAGGTGGGAGTGGGAGAGAGGTGGGAGTGAGGGAGAGGCGGTGGTGAGGGAGAGGTGGGAGTGAGATGGTGGGAGGAGGGAGAGGTGGGGTGTGCTGGGGGAGTGATGATGGAGGGAGGGTAGTGAGTTGATGGTGTGTTGGGAGGGAGATAATGAGGTGAATGAGGATGTGATTCTAAGGTATTTTGCAATAGACGTTTTTTTTAACATGCACATCATCCCCACCACACTGCTGCTATCCAGTCCTTATTATTCACACTGCTTGCAAGCACAGTAGTAATGTAATTTCAAACCTCCCAACACCACATCTGACTACACAAGTTGTTCTCGTCCAATACACACACTAAATACTAACTTATGTCTGCAAGAGTTTGGCAACAGGGTTTGAGAACACCTGCATGGACCTGGTCACCTGCTCATTGAACGACTATAATCATGTGTACGGTCGTATTGCACCATGTGAAAATAAAAAAATAGATGCCTCCATTTTTTTGTTGAATGCGGTCACAGCAAAGCATACTTTGTGTTTGTATGTGGTTTACCATGATGTGTAAGTGCTATCTTTGAATGTATACACATGTATATGATCGAATTGATGCACACAAGCAATGCAAACACATACTTATACCCGCAATTCACAAAATAAATTTTCCTTTCCCACCAACTCACTCCTCCCCTCCTCTTTCCCCTCCCCTCCTCTTTCCCCTCCTCCTCCCCTCCGTCCTCTTTCCCCTCCCCTCCTCCTTCCCCTCCTCTCGCCTCCCTTCCTCCTCCCCCTCCCCTCCCATCTCTCGGCCCTCCTCCTTTATAGGAAGAAACCCATGTGCCGTCAGAAATGGAGGCTGCGAGTACCTATGTCTGCTCAAGGAAAATGGCTACAGTTGTGTTTGTCCCACGGGCATGCTAGTCTCGAATGACAGCCACAGTTGTCAGGGTGAGTCAGTTAATGGTGTGGGCACCTCTCTAAAACCACCTCTGTAGAGACATGTACATTTTTTAAAAACCTCGTGCTCTCCCACTCTCATTCTCCTCTCCCCCTTCCTCTCCCTCCTCTTCCCTCTAACCTCCCTGAAGAACTCGAAAAGTTTATCCTGTTCACCAATCGTGTTGGCATCAGAAGGGTGTCTCTGGATGTTCCGGAGCTGGTCTCTGTACCGCTCCCCGTGTACAACCTGTCTGTAGCCGCTGGGTTGGCCTGGGACCTAGCCACCAACTCGCTGTTCTGGGCCGACAGGTTCATCTATGTGGCCAATATCAATGTAAGTGGGCGTGGCAGGTTCCCTCCCTTCGCAAGTGTGCAATGTAAGGTAATGCTGTGTAGCATTACATAACGGCTTCTAGAGGCACGCATTCCATGGGTAGCTCTGGGTGGGTATTCCATGTGGTGGATTATACTAAGGGACTTGTGTATAGCTGTATATTGCAGCACATTTTAACATTGCAAAGCTTGTAGGAGCGGCATTTAAAACTTCCCCCTTCCTCTCCGTACATTCTAATCCCTTGCCACCTGCCTCCCTCCCACCTTCCCTCCCTCTTTCCTTCCTCCCTCCCACCCTCCTCCTTTCCTCCCTCTCCCTCCCCACCCTCCCTCCTCCTCCCACCCTCCCTCCTCCTCCCACCCTCCCTCCTCCTCCCACCCTCCCTCCTCCTCCCACCCTCCCTCCTCCTCCCACCCTCCCTCCTCCTCCCACCCTCCCTCCTCCCACCCTCCCTCTCCCTCCCCACCCTCCCTCTTCCTCCCACCCTCCCTCCTCCCTCCCTTCCTCCCTCTAACCCATCCGTAGGGGTCTAACCAGCGTCCCCTGATCACCAACAACATTGGCACACCAGTAGCTCTGGCTGTGGACTGGCAGACTAAGAAGCTGTACTGGACTGATTCTGGACTCAAGCGCATTGAGGTGGCCAATCTCAATGGCTCCCATCGCTGCATCCTGATCTACAGTGGACTGGACCTTCCCAGGGACATAGCTGTCCATCCCTCTGCTGGGTGAGTAGGTCATGGGAGGGGTGAGGTGGTCTGGGAGGGGGGAGGTCTGGGGAGGATGAGGTGGTCTGGGGAGTGGTGAGGAAGGTCTGGGGAGGGGTGAGGAAGGTCTGGGGAGGGGTGAGGAGGTCTGGGAAGAGGTGTGGAAGGTCTGGGGAGGGGTGAGGAGGTCTGGGGAGGGGTGAGGAGGTCTGGGGAGGGGTGAGGAGGTCTGGGGAGGGGTGAGGAGGTCTGGGGAGGGATGAGGTGGTCATGGAGGGGAGAGGTCTGGGGAGGGGTGAGGAAGGTCTGGGAGGGGAGAGGAAGGTTGGGGAGATGTGGTTCAGGGTGGAGAGAAAGGAAAAGGTTTTGTCTTGCCAAATGACTTCCAGATTTCGACACGGATGGAGAAGTACCTGAATTTCAATGCCGTGATTTGATGTTGTCAATTTGTTAGCATGTGACGTGACGTTGTTCTCACACGGTATGGCACCTTTCCTCTTCACAACCAGTTACATGTTCTGGACAGACTGGGGGGCCACACCCATGATAGGGAGGTCAGCCCTGGACGGATCAGAAAGGACAAACCTCATCACTTCCAACCTCAAGTACATCAACGCCCTGGCGATTGACTTTGACACCGATACCCTGTACTGGGCTGATGCTAGCACTGACCTCATAGAGACATCTGACCTCAATGGACGGTAAAACCGGCTCCATTCTCTCCTCTTCTTCTCCCTCCTTCCATACTTTTTCCCCCTCCCCCTACCCCCACCCCTCCCCTACCCCCACCCTCCCTTACCCCACCCCTCCCCTACCCCACCCTTCCCCCTTCTCACTCCTCAATTCTCCTCTCCGTTCCAGCTATCCCCTCACACATCAGTTCCCTCGTATTCCCCTTCTCATCTAGAGGTCTTTCTCTGTTGTCCATTTCATCACACCTCCCCTCCACCCCCCTCCCACCTCTCCATTATTAAAACTTCATCCAGTCTTTAACCACCCCCCGTTACACACACACATTCCCCCCCCCCCCCCCCCCTCCCAACCATATCACACCACCCCACCTGTGCAGCAACCGGAGGGTGTTCCTGTCCAACCTGCTCCACCCTTACGGGATGGCCTTACATGGCGGCTATCTCTACTGGACTGACTGGACCAAACAGTCCATACAAAGGGTGAACAAGACAACAGGACTCGGGCAGACGTCCATCATCACCGGCATCAGCTACATGAACGCCATCCAGGTGGTGAACAGGGACAGGCGGCCTGGTTAGCTCCACCCCTAACCACGCCCATCGTCCTTATCATTATTGTTAATTAAACAAATGCACAGGTCCCAACCCTTGTATGGTTAACAATGGCGGCTGCAGCCACCTGTGCGTCACCAGGCCAGGCCCAAATAATGGGACCACTGTGGCTTCCTGTTTGTGCCCGACAGGATATGCAGTGATCAACCAGAAGACCTGCGCTTCACGTGAGAGTCATGTGCACGCGTGTGTTTTTTAGGGGGTCCCTTCCCTATACCACCACCTCACCCCTCCCTTTCCTATACCACCTCCTCACCCCTCCCTTCCCTATACCACCTCCTCACCCCTCCCTTCCCTATACCACCTCCTCACCCCTCCCTTCCCTATACCACCTCCTCACCCCTCCCTTCCCTATACCACCTCCTCACCCCTCCCTTCCCTATACCACCTCCTCACCCCTCCCTTCCCTATACCACCTCCTCACCCCTCCCTTCCCTATACCACCTCCTCACCCCTCCCTTCCCTATACCACCTCCTCACCCCTCCCTTCCCTATACCACCACCTCACCCCTCCCTTCCCTATACCACCTCCTCACTCCTCCCTTCCCTATACCACCTCCTCACCCCTCCCTTCCCTATACCACCTCCTCACCCCTCCCTTCCCTATACCACCTCCTCACCCCTCCCTTCCCTATACCACCTCCTCACCCCTCCCTTCCCTATACCACCTCCTCACCCCTCCCTTCCCTATACCACCTCCTCACCCCTCCCTTCCCTATACCACCTCCTCACCCCTCCCTTCCCTATACCACCTCCTCACCCCTCCCTTCCCTATACCACCTCCTCACCCCTCCCTTCCCTATACCACCTCCTCACCCCTCCCTTCCCTATACCACCTCCTCACTCCTCCCTTCCCTATACCACCTCCTCACCCCTCCCTTCCCTATACCACCTCCTCACCCCTCCCTTCCCTATACCACCTCCTCACCCCTCCCTTCCCTATACCACCTCCTCACTCCTCCCTTCCCTATACCACCTCCTCACCCCTCCCTTCCCTATACCACCTCCTCACCCCTCCCTTCCCTATACCACCTCCTCACCCCTCCCTTCCCTATACCACCTCCTCACCCCTCCCTTCCCTATACCACCTCCTCACCCCTCCCTTCCCTATACCACCTCCTCACTCCTCCCTTCCCTATTAGAAATCAACCACTACCTCCTCATTGCTGCCGGTTCCACCATACACCAGCTGTCATTGGACGTCAGCTACGTGGCCGACATTGTCCTGCCCATCACGGGAATCATCAATGCTGTGTCTGTGGACGTGGACATAGCACAGGATGTGGTGTACTGGAGCGATGACGCTACAGCGGGGATATACAGGGCACCCCTGACCGGAGGTGAGGGGAGAGGAGGAAGGATGAGGGAGGGAGGAAGGAGGGTGGGAGGAAGGAGGGTGGGAGGAAGGGAGGGAGCGAGGAGGGTGGGAGGAAGGGAGGAGGGTGGAAGGGAGGGTGGGAGGGGAGGGAGGGATGTAGGGTATTGGAACCAGTGTATATATATATATACAGAATGGTGTGTGTTTGGATTTATGTTGCCCACTCAATCCAAGTGGTGTCATGGCATGTTGTGCCTTGAAACCAGTGGGTCTATGCACAGTTATGCATGTTGTTGTCCCTTGGTAGGGGTGGAGGGGGAATTGAGGGTATGAAATCAGCACTGAACATTACTGGCTGGTTCACACATGTACAAAAGACACAGGGCTACTAGCTCAAGGACCACACAGCAGGCACACAGGGCTACTAGCTCAAGCCATGCAAAGTTGGTCGAGGCCCCTCCCCCTTCTACATATGTTATTTGCATTGAGACAAACCAAAACAAATATGTCGATGGGTGTGGTCAATAGACATGCAGGACCAATGAGCACGTTCCATTAAACGCGGCATACGCCTCTGATGTGACATCACTCCATTAACATAACTTCATCCGTTTTTTGTTACGTACTTTAATGAGTAATGTCGCATCCGGTGTCCATGCCAACGGAATGGGTCCAATTTTTAATGTGTGCTTTGAAGGTACATGTACACACACGCACACACACACACACACACACACACACACACATGCACACACACACACTCTTCCACAAGGTGTTGCACAGCCAGTCATCAAAAGGCAAATCATGCAGCCGATGTCTCTGGCGGTGGACTGGGTTGGTCGGAAACTGTACTGGGTGGACATGGGGACCCAGCGTCTGGAAGTGGCCAATCTGGACGGCACCAACAGGAAAATCCTCCTCTCCAGCGCCCAGGGTATCTACATGCCAAGGGGCGTGGCATTGGACCTCAAGTCAACGTACGTGACACTGCATGCCGCAAACACAGGCCATTGCTATGGCAACCGTCAAACTTTAATTGGGGTACTAGGAGGGCTATAATTGATGGCAATGCTTTGGTAATCAGTAGTTAGCTATTTTATCCCACCCTCCTCACCCTTCTGTTTGCTTCCCTTTCCTCACTCTCTTCCTCTCTCTCTCCCCCTCTCCCTCTACCTCTCCCTCCCTCCCTCTCCCTCCCCCTCCCTCTCCCTCCTCTCTCTCTCCCCCCCCCCCATAGTTATTTATACTGGACAGATGATAACACTATCCAAAGGGCAGCCATGGATGGTACCATGGTAACCACTCTGATAAGGGAAGGATGTGAGATCACATCCCTGGCTATTAGCAATGGATGGGCAGTGTGGTCTGACCCCTGCTCCACGTCCATTGGGGTAGCCAGTGCTGAGAATGGAATGGACACTCCTGGAGGAGTATATGGTGTGTGTGTGTGTGTGTGTGTGTGTGTGTGTGTGTGTGTGTGTGTGTGTGTGTGTGTGTGTGTGTGTGTATGCATGCATGCATGTATGTGTGTGTGTGTATGTGTGTGTGTCTATGTGTGTGTATGTATGTATGTATGTATATATGTATCTACATGTCCTTTCTGTTCACTAGATGCGACCCAACAGTTCTATGGAGTGGCTGTGTTCAACAACAGCTTGTACTGGGCCAACGGACGGGACAAAAGTCTGCGTAGGTCTAAATTTGCCACCACCGCCACTGTTACAAAGGACCCCAGTGGGCTCTACGAGACTGTCCTGGTCTCAGGGATGGGCATGGACGTCAAGGAAGTGAGACTAATCCAAAAGAGTGATCTCACTGATAGAAGTATGTGGGCATGGTGCGTGTGTGTGTATGTGTGTGTTGATATGGCAGAGGTACATGTACATGTAGTATAATGGCTTGAGGGGTGTGGCTTGAGGGGTGTGGTGCTGTGATGATGTGAAAGTATGGAATGAAGTTAGAGACCTACGATATTGTTGGGTTAAGGTGAAGAACAGGGTGCCCTGTATGTGTGTGTGTGTGTGTGTGTATGTTGTAGGACATGAAGCAGAGTACTACATTAGGTGGTTATTTAGTGGTAGTGGAACCAATGCCTTCCCCCCCACCCCCCCCCCCCCCCCACCCCCCGCCCGGCCATGAAAGCCATCGCTAACAAGTTTCTATACACAAGAGATAACAGACTAGGAGTATTGTAGTAATGACTGCGAGTGTAATCTGTATTTTATGTTACCAGATCTGTCATACCCACATCATTGTAACCTTCCCACCCCCATCCACCCCCCACCCCCCATCCCCCATCCACCCCCCACCCCCCATCCATCCCCCCACCCCAAAACTTGGGAGCACACAGCTTGTTTGCATGTAGTTACAATATCTCTCACTTATATGCCATGTCTATCAGAACCAGTGTTAGCAAGGTTCCATATTTGATGTCGCCAACTTTCATGTTTTTTTTACGAGTACGGCACCTTTTCATACACACACACACACACACACACACACACACACACACACTCAACCATCATCAATGATACTTACATACGCACACGTACACACACGCACTTGCCAACACTCTATGCTCAACGAACTGACTCGCTGAAAACCGAAGACTTCTACCAACACCCCTGTGCCCAGGACAGGGGGTGTGGCAGTCTCTGCCTCCCCAACGTGTGGTCAACCTCATCGCTGTACTCATGTGCCTGTCCCACGGGCATCAAGCTTAACCCTGATGGACGGACGTGTCCCAAGAGTGAGTTATTGGGGAGTAGGGGGAGGAGGGGGGGCACCAAACTAACCCCTGATAGGGAGGGAGGAAGGGGGGAGGGGGGCCAAACTAACCCCTGATGGGGAGGGTGAGGTTAGACTGATGTTGGAAACATGGGGATCAAGTGGCAGGAATGTATGAAATAAATGTCCCTTCCCCCCCCCCCCCCCCACACACACACATGCCTATCCATCCCTCCTTCCACACGCATATCCTCCCTCCACCCACACACACCTATCCTTTCTCCCACACACACCTATCCCTCCCTCCTCCCACACACACCTATCCCTCCCTTCTCCCACACACACCTATCCCTCCTCCCACACACACACACACACACACACACACACACACACACACACACACAGTCCCCTCCACCTTCCTTCTGGTCACAGTTGCCGGCACCATCATGTCAATGTCCCTTGACACTCCAAACCAAGACCCGATTGTCCTGGTGGACAACCAGCTCAACATTGAGGGCATAGACTTTCTCCTCTCAGGGCCCCAGGATGGCACCATGTTTTGGGCGGATCTAGGATCGGACGCCATACTCTCCTCCAGCCTGGTGGGGGGCATGCCCATCACCACCCTCGTTCCCCAGGCGGGGGCCCCCCAGGACCTGGCTGTGGATTGGATAGCCTCCAACGTCTACTGGATAGCCCAGGGTGGCCCTGGGTTGCCCACCGCGGGCATTTACGTCGTCAGGGCCAACGGATCATTCCCAAGGGCCGTCGTCACAGGCAACATGGGCTATGCCCAGTCCATCGCTGTACACCCCATCATGGGGTGAGCCTTGCCACACACACACACACACACACACACACACACACATACATACATACATACATACATACATACATACATACATACACACATACATACATACATACATACATACATACATACATACATACATACATACATACATACATACATACATACATGCATGCATGCATGCATACATACATACATACATACATACGTACATACATACATACATACATACGTGCGCACACACACCCATACAATTGCATCATCGATATGTACACATGTATACTTACAATCGTATGCACGCACGCACACACCCACATACACATACTCTTACACACACACACGCATACTCACACACACACACAAGTTTTCTATTCTGGGTGGCCCAAACACCCCGCACCAGGATAGAACGCAGCAATCTGGACGGCTCAAATCGTACGACAATATTAAACAGCTCTGGCGTGATAGTGGACATAGTTGTGGACACCACCAGCAACCAGCTGTACTGGATGGACGCCTACGAGATGCGTGTCTCTGACCTTGATGGGTCCAATCAGCGAGTCTTAATACCAAGACCCTCCGCTTCATCAACACAGAACTACTTCTCACAGCCTCGCGGAATGGCTAAAGTCGACAACCAGTTCTTCTGGACTGAGCGGCAGAGCCAGTTAACTTGGCGGGCACTGCAGACGGGGCCAAAGAACTTCTTGGTGAGAAAAGTGAGTGCCTTTGATCAAGAACCAAATAAGATTGTCGTCGTTAACCCGTTGCGACCCGGAGGTAAGGAGTTGTTGGTCGGGGGGGGGAGGGGGGGGGGGGGGGGGGGGGGGGGGGGGAAATGGAGGTGGGAAGGGGGGGCGAGAATTTTTTGTCTTTTGATTCGTGCCACATAACCAAATGTTCTTTCCAAATAGAGCTCACCCCACTCCCATCCCCTTTGCCCTGCTCTGTGAACAACGGAGACTGCTTGCAGCTGTGCCTGGGGTTCAACTCTACTCACCGTCTGTGTGGGTGTTCCCAAAACGTCACTTGCAACGAGACATGTGAGCTACATAGACGTGTGGAAATTTGTACATTACGTGTGCACACACACACAACACATACACACACATACATACATACATACATACACATACATACACACACACACACACACACACACACACACACACACATGCATGCACATGCAGCGCCAGACACAATTCTTGGAAACTAGTATAGGAGTTAATTAGGAGGCGTGGTTAGGTGCGGGTTAATTAGGAGGCGTGGTTAGGCACGGGTTTTGGTAGGAAAATTGGCTTGCTGATGACCAGTTCCATTTTTTTTTTACAGCAGGCTTCAGGTGGTGGGTGTGGTCCATGTCTGCACGTTTTTGTCACGCTATAGCCTCGCCTCATATGCTACGGTGGTGGGAGGGGCATGTGGTAATATGTGTGAGGGGGAGTGTCACTTCTCTTCTCCCCCCCCCACCCCCCCCCCCCACCCCTACAGTTGGTGTCCCACTGCACCTCCAGCCGCCCGCTCCCAAGTATTCCTCATATGTGAGCCAGGCAGTGACCACCTCATCTGCTCCAACTACAGCCGTAGTCATGCCAACGTACATAGCATCCAGCACTGAGCAAATGTATGTGTGTTTGTGGGGGGGGGGGGGGGGGGGTGGAAGGCAGGGAGGGGGGGGTTTGATAGAGATAGTGTTCCATACACTTTGCTCTCATTTCTCATCCCTTATCTTTCTCGTAGCTATAACGATGATTCATTCAACGGTGAGTGCTTTGCGTTCACACCACCTGGGCCGTTCTTAAAATGTGTCTGGGATATTTGCTGAGTATGGCTATATTTCTGAAATCAGTGAAGCCATGTAGCAATGGGGGGGAGGAGTGGGAGTGAAAGGAGTTAAGAATATGCAGTACACTGAAATGTACATTATCTTATTACACAATATCACAGAAATACAGTGATACTTAAAATGGAGAATCATGACACATTATGAGGGGGGGGGGGGGGGGGGGTAAAAGCACATAAAATACACATACAATGCTCACAATTGGATGCCTCGTGATCATTGATAATTATTACCATTTCTCCCCACCCGCACACCCAGTCATGGTCATTGGTGTGAACATAGTGATGGGTCTACTCATGTTGGTTGTGCTTGTGGCCATCATCATTGTCCTCATCATCGTGACAAGAAGGTAACGTGGTGATTTCCCCCTCCCCCCGTCCCGGGAAAGATTTTGAAAGGTCGTGAAATCAAAATAAAACTCTGCATCCTTAATTCAGGTATAGAGAGACGAGGAGTGAGGACCTGCCAGTGATGAACAAGCAGGCACACACGGTGAGCACCATCCAGACGTTTGTTGAGTGCTTTAAACGTACAATTTGGCATCAATGACTTTTTAAATGACTTTATTTTAAAGTCAGATTTGGCAGAGTACGCGTAACCCGAAATATATACAGCAATCAATCAATGGCAGCTCAGCTTATATTATAGCAATCCACTCATAGGCCCTGGCACTTGATAATTACATCAATGCTTTAAGTTTTTTTTTTTTTTTCCCATTAAAAGTTTTCTTTTTACAGAGAGCTGAGGGAACAGGGCGGAACAGGCGAGTTCCATTCCTGCTGAACAACACCAAGGAGTCAATACCGCTCAAGGACATCAACAACAAAAGCCAACCCCAGAACAACCTGAACCAGTTCAAGGAGGACGCACAGGAGTACTACGATACCAGCTCCGTGAAGGGCGTGCATCGTGCCGCCCCAAGCGTCCCCAACGACCCGCCGATGAAACCCAAGGACTGCGTGGCGGAGGTGATTGCGGAAGTGGAAATCGAAACCAAGTTGTCGGCGAGCACCCCAGAGGACACCAAGGACCCGGGGAGTGCCTTGGAAACCGAGAGCGCTGTGGAAGCGGGGGGCGCCGTGGTAACTGCTGGGGACGCCGACCCCCTCGGAGGCTCCAAGGGGCCCCCGCCGGGTAGTTCAGGTGACGGGGAAAAGGAAAAGGCAGGCGATCAAAAGGAGCAACCGCAGACAAAACCTCCTCGGCCCATCACTCCCCGCCCTGTCACCCCCCGGGGAACCAACAAGGCTGCACTGAGGTTTAACCTGCCCCCGGAGCCTCTCAGGAGCGATCCAGGCGTTCCCCCTCCAGCTATACCTCCACGTAGCCCCAGAGTTCCGCTTCCTCCTTCCAATAAGGATGGACCTGAGCAACTTTAATGAGGCCCAGGGGTTAGCTATTGAAATTATAAAAAAATAATGCCAAAAAAAAAAAACAGAAGTGTGACATCGACAGAACCTCTCATCTCCATCAGCATGTAAAAGTTAAAATCCTTTTTTTTTTTTTGTAATATCAGTAGACAAGCAATTTAATCTCTTCTTGTTTTTGTTTTTTTCTGTAATATTTTATTTGCATTCTTTTTATAGGTTCTCTCACGACGCAACGCCTCCCCCAGATGGGCGTGGCCAGACAGCGCGTTTTATAGCGGAAGTGTCAAACCTTGCACTTGTTAGGTATAGCTAAAAATAGAAGTAGGAGCAGGTCTGTGCGAAATGCTGACCCCGCCCAGAAAAGAACGACAACTTATTAACATTTTCATAATTTCCAGCCCCATTTCGTGAATCAATTAATTAGTTAACCTTTAATCTCCAGGCAGTGGTCCTAGATCTAGGACCCCCATATTGCAGTTTTGAAATTAATTGAAATAAACATTGTATTTTCGAACTTAATATTTTATTATGGTCTCCAATCATAGTTGGATAAATATTAGTTAAGAAGAAAGCTCTTTAACAATTCATTTATTTTCTAATATTACTGCAGCAAAATGAGTTTATTGCAAAAATTGGTGAAAAAGTGGAGAAAGTGAATCGGTTTCTTTTTTTGCTTGTAACTTAACACCCATATGTGCTCTATTTCAGAGGAACACATTTTTACATTAGTATAACACTGCCCTATAACCGCATTCATGATTTATGCATACTTTATGCTCCAATCCTTATGTGTGATGAGATAAACGAATTAGGTTTGAGTGACATCTATTAATGATACCATTTACATGACGAGCAAAATTAGCATTCAGGAGGAGAATTTTTATAATTGACCTAGCCAGATCCAGTCCTGTATGGTTCTGCTAGTTAGTGCTCTTTCCTCAAATTAATTAACCAATTACATGTTGTGATTTTAATGTGCAAGTTTTATGAATTAATTATGTAGTTATTTATAAAGAGTTAAACATGGACTTTAATAAACATTTTATAAAAGCAATAATCTAATGTAACATATATATTTTGTAAACAAATTAGGATTTAACCATTTCTCACTTATGAAAATACGAAAATAGATATCTGCCAATACCAGCACCATAAATGATTTGCATGCATTTTGTGTTTACATGTTAGTTTAATGATATCAAATATTATTGGAATGTCATTACGCTGTTAATCAGATGTAATATAATGTTATTCAATGTTGTTAGTGACTAACATTTTGTAAGGTGTATTTTTAATACTGATAGACAAAGCAAGTATGGAAAACTGTGGTACTATTGTGTTTGTAGCAACATTGCTGCAACCAACACATAGAAGCATTTCAAATGGCAGGTTGTGCACCCAAATAAAGTTGATGTAGTTTTCATCTGAAGGAAATTCATATTGATCCTGCTCCGGGGGAATCAACCGCACATTCCCTGGCCAATTCTCCTTAGATACCCAGCAGCATAATTATAATTACTTAAACCTGGTGTATCATGCAATGATAGGCATGGCAACAACATTGGGGCAAATCAATGGATGTATGGATACCAAGGAATGGTGAATTCATCAAATCATTGTGGACATTAAACAACCTTCTGAAGCTCTGAAACTGAGTAAATTTGAGCTAGCGGAGCAAAATGCAAAGGACTTGTATGTAATATAAAAGATGGCACGACATGCATGATACCATAATTGATGCAGTTAGACTAAACTTGAACAGTTCCTTCTTTAAATAAACAAGTGATACACCACTATTTGGTTGTACAGCCAATACCCATGCAAACAGCCTCTTTGTAACATTCAATGCTACTGACTCGCTATACAATAATGTTATTCTGTGCATGCATGGCGGCAGTACAGAGTATCTGCTGCACTATGCCACTTCCTCCTACAACTGCAGCAATACCATGCCCTTCCCCCTAAGTAGTCCGGCTGTAGTGGTCATTCTCCATTTCGTCCCTAAACGTAACAAGAGTAATTCCATATCGCATGAACCACGCCCCCCGATTATACAAACCTGTTCCCTTTGATCGCTTCTCTTGTCGGCTCCTCATTACTGCTGAGGGCGCTGTAGCTTTCCTTGTGACTAGTAGAGGCCTCTGAACAACCTTATTCAGCATTCTTACCAAGATCACAACTCTTCTGCTTATTTTACCGCCTGATCTCTCCAACTAAGCCGTCTTTATGAACGCCCTCGACTTTTTCCTCTGTGGTCGTGTCGTTGGACACTTAAAGTTAATCCAACACTTATGACATGCTCCTACGACATGCACAACACTTCTTGAACAAATCAGATTCCTTTTAATCTTCCCTACAACAGCCTCATCAACGGCGAAGTTCTTTCCCATTTTCGCGGTAATGCCCGCAAATTGATGGATGCGCAACGTTTGGATGCTTTTATCTCGTGACACAAGATAAACCATAATGGAAAAAAACCATTTCTAAGTAGCATGGACTTATCTAGATAAGGCAGAGCCTGTTCAGAATTTTCAAAACAGGCGTTCTTTATTTTCAGCAGCTTAGTTAGTCGTCCTAGATCTATAGGACGGTTGGAGATTAAAGGTTAAGGAATATATTGTATTATCGCGCAGACGCGATCCGCGTATAAAAACGTGGGGAACAAACTAGCCAAACCTGCTAAACCATCCCTGGATGCTATCTGAAAAGCCACGGAGCAGACTCCACATGGACAATGCGATACATTTCCTGGCAGTAACTGGTTAGTTACAGAAGATGCCCCTTGTATTCATACCACGATATCTATACCTCAAAGAGAAGCTACCACAGCAAAAAAAAACGCGTCAAATCAATGATTGATTTCACAACGGATTTTAAATCAATTGTTAAATCAACGCATATGATTTCACAGTAAAATCAAGTGCGCTCGATTTGCGCTTGATTGTACTGTCAAACCTCCGTCAAAACATGCTCTCAATTTTGTCTCCATACTATTAGAACAATTTTTTTTTCTTCCGATTTTGTTGCCCCCCAACATGTTGTAGCGGTTTGAGTATTACATTGTGCTTACCAACCCGCCACACAACATGACGTGTAATATTTACATAGAACAAACAGTCTAGAATTAAATAATTAAGAGCGTAATCACCCCTTGCCTCTCGTCTAGCCACCAGGGGAAATTGCTCCAAGTCCCATGCTACCTGTCTATTGTATGGCAGGCTTAGCCTGACTTTGATGCGAGCCAACGCACGGGCACTCCTGTCTCGAGCAGGATCATCTGTGGAAGATCCATAGAACTAATTGTATATTAGTCCTTTTGTTTGTAATGTATATGTGTAATGTATTATACATGTATATATTATCATTGGAACATAAAAAAGAGAGCGTAATTTTAAATACAATAGAAATTAATTAAACGACATTGCTCCACCAATTGGAATTTTTGCTATTTTCCAAGGTCATTTAGTATTCAATTTGACCCAAGCTGACCGCCAATATATGGGCGTGTGTGTAATTGTCTGCGAGATTGCTCCTCCAGTCTGATCTGATTTGCCACGCTGAAGCCCCATTTAAAGGCAAAGAAAGTAGCAGTTTATGAAAAACAACTTGTTTGGTCGTATACATCCTTTGCGTCTTTATATGTAAGCACTTCATAGACATATGAACTTTACACATTGTCTTTGAGAGCAGTGCATTCATGCACAAAAGAGTCGAGCTGAGGGCAAATGTAACATTCACCAGGCCAACTGTTTAGTAACAAAACATTCAGAGGTGTAGTCAGTTCCAAGCTAGCTGCTCCTCGATGTGGAAATGCCAAGAACCAGCTGGTGTCTTGATTAAGTGCTACCAGGATCTGTATATACAGGTTTAGTGGCCTGTAACATTTATAGTGAGAGCTTCCGGTTCTTGATTTTACAGGGGCGGATACAGGGGGGTGGGCAACTGGGTTTTGCCCACCCTCGCCAAAGTTAGAAATTAAATATTCATAGCTAAAGGGGCGGTGACTTACGTCACGATGATGATATGAACAATGAGCGAACACAACGAAAACGTGCACATGTAAGTAACATGATAAGAGCAAAGAGCAGCTGGGGCTTCGCGCCAGACCCTCCATTTTTGCATGTTTAATTAGTTAGCCGCACCCAAAGCTTGATTAATAACTAAAAACACGCTGTTGTGCCCTTCAGTCACTAGTTTAATGTTACTAATTGACTGAAGGGCACAACAGCTATTTTGGTTTTCATGTCAGTGATGCAGCCATGCAGGTGTACAAATGGAGGACTGGAAGACACAGTGACAATGCTGCAGAATATCTGTGAGTGGTGGTGTTAGAAATACTTATGCTTTCCTCATGCACTATAGTTTTTCCAAAGCCGCTTGGGCATTAATTGACATTGCTGTAACTAAAGATGCTGCATCAGAAGCTACTTCTAAAGATGCAATAAAATCGAGGTGAAAAAAGAAATAGAAGGCTAGGGTTATAGCACTTGCTCAGCTGTTGTATAAGTTAGTGCAGGATACCTTTTGCAATTGCATGACCAAGAAGGTGAAAAAAAAAAAAAAGGGCCTCCTGCCACCCTGTTGGGCGAGTCATCTCATACGGCTGGACCAGCACGACGTAAGCACCACTCCGGCCAATGGATCCAAGTATAGTGTTAGGAGTTAGGGGGCAGACCTGCATCAACCCTGATCCGTGGCTAACTGCATGGGCTCAGGGCACCATGCAGGCACAGAGGCTGGCCTCCTATCCCATCATGCAGCCATTCCACCACACAGTAGCAGGACTATTGAAGCAGTGCGGGATTTAGAGATGTGAGGGATGCCAATAACTTTGACAAAAAAACACATGTGCAAAAAAAAAAAAGTTGAGTTACGAAAATATATAAATATATTTAAATGTCTTCATTGGTTGCAAGAATTGTTCATCAGACCTAGGCTGGCCCATTTGTACAATCTGGGAAACCCATTTACATTTGAAACCAGAAGAACCTTGCAACCATCAGGTAGCATAAATGATTCCACAGAAGAAGCACTAGGTGCAGAAATTCTCTGAAATTGCACAACACTAGCCCCGTCCAGCCTGTATATGAAGAGACCTGAAGAAGGACCACTGCTGGCTACGACAAGGAAATGCTCGCCTTTTACAGGGAAGTAGTGCACATACTCTCCTCTGATAGGGATTGCAGTGTGCTCCAAAAAGTGATCAGCGCTCAGTCGATAAAGGACGGAGTCACTGAGGTGTGTTGTGCCTTCAAACTGATTCAACGCCATCAGGAACAGAAACGAACCCACTGCAAAAGGGTACAGGTCACGCGATTGACTGCTCACATTATCCTGTAGGAGCTCAAATTTTGGATTTTGATATGCATAAACAGCAGAGGTAGTGTTGCTATTTATAAGTGTAAGGTAAGCAGTGTTTTTTGCAGTTGCAAAATGCACCCTCTCTGCTCCCACCAACGGTATCGATTGGTAGTAGATAAACTGCTCATTTTCGGAATCCCACACGTAGACAACAGGAAGAGAACCAGAGCTAGCACTAAATGCTAGAAATGATGCTTGAGATGAACTAATGAAGTCAACGTCAGTCGCTCCATTGGTGGGCATTTCTTGCTGCTTCGTAAATCCAGAATCGGTCCACTTAAAAAGCTGTGCAGAAGCCATACCATGCTCTCCGAGGCCACACGTTATTGCGATATATTGCACGCCACCAAGTGCAAAGGTCTGAAATCCACCGAGGCCTTCCACCTGGATGGTCTGCACTGTGTCAAGGGATGAGTTCAGCATTATTTCGTAGACTGTGAGCCCATAATGAGTATGGTTTGGAACGGTCGTAGCTGCTGCAAGAAATATCCGACTAGTGCCAATGCTGAACATTTTGATTTGTGAAGCGTCACTGTGTTCTATAGTCATCCACTCTGCAAAGAACCTTGGTCCCTGTGAAGATAATACTAGATGAGAGAAAGGGAGAGCAGAGAGCAGAGGTGATATATTCCCACAATGGCACAGAAGTACGAATAAATTCGCACGCATTTATATTAGCAAGACATTATTGAACTCCAACAGGTGTGTACAGATGCACCCGCCCCATTGGGCTACACTTACGTCGATCCATGGTATCAGTAAACACATTGTCAATGTTGACCTTGTTCAGATTAGCCTTTATCTGCAGCGCATGCACCTGAAAAGGTAATAATTATCAGATCTCTGTAATTATCCTCTAAAGCTGAATGTCACAATTTGGGGGTACTCACTTCTGCAGTCAGCCCGTCAACTTCTTTCTTTAGCTCATCACTTCCACCTATGAGAGTGATCAAAACGGTTGCATACGTCAATAAACTATGCTTGGGGGGAAAACAACAAAACGAACATGATGGGGGCGAGGGTGGAGATGTAAATGAATAGCGAGGAAGCATATAGGAAAGAAGGTAAGAAGAGGAGAATAAGAGCTAAATGGATAAAGATGAGATCAAAGAGAGACATTTGTAAAGGAGAAATGTTACATTCATGCCATTGATACATAATCCTTCATTCAGACTGGCAGAAGGTTTCGAGAAATAGTGTCATCATGCAGAAATGAAACTGGTAGTCAAGACTAATGTCAAAAAGCGCTCAAAAATATTAACACGCAGTTCGGCGGCATGCATAACGATAGCGAGTCTGCGTGGACTGATCTGTTCACACATATAGAAAGAGCCGGGCAGCTAAGCGCATCGCGTCACCGCCCATTCGGAGATCTTCTAAAGGTGTTAAATTGCCCGGCGCTATACTTGGAAGCACGCGCAATGTAGCTCGATGCAGTGGTAACACAGATTTACATTCGTAAGAACTGACCAGCCAAGAAAACTGAATCGCTGCACGTATTCGCTCAAATACACACGCGCAATGCCGCATATAACAAGGAAATTATTATTATTATTTAAATAGGTCCCCCCCTACTTACCTTCCACCGGCGCAGATATAACCCGCGTGAGCAGCAGAGGTGATAATACCAACACAAAGGCAGCGACTGACATTGCGCAAAGCTCTATAAAATAAGACGTCAGCAAACCTGCCGCGAAAAGAAAAAAAAAAAAAAGACAACAATTTGCGCAAATAAACAATAAGGCCCTCGGTTCAGAAAGGAAACTCACAGATTGCATATGGTCGAAGAATTACCGCATACGATAGTCTTTTATAGATGCCGCGCAGCGCATATCATCTCACATTTACGTCACACATCCGATTACGGAAACATGTACGAATTTTTGAATTAATACACACACACAACATTCAGAAATCACAGCGATGTAACCTGATGCGACAGTTGCGTGCCCCCTTCGGATGCAACCCAATTGTTCGTTTCCGTACCAGCACGCCCCACGTTCGCAGATCGAGGACGCGACAGAGGCGTATCCAGCAACGTCACGGGTTCTGTGTTCTCCACAGGGGTAGTACCCTCGCTGTGAAGTGACTCGGATCGTGATGCGCTACCCAACCACCTCAGCTCCACGCTGTCACCACCCAAATGAAGCAAACACTGTGCCTAAAGGATGAAAGAAAACAACACGTTAGCTACACGTTGTGCGCAATACATATAGTATGTGAGCGAACAATCGAGCAATTTTGAAATGGGACCACCTTACAGGTATGTAACGTATGGACTATGAGCTGATACGTGTTGCACGCCGTACGCAGCGCAGCGCATTTATCCTCTAATTTGCAAAAAAAAAAAAAAAAATCAAAATCACGCGTAAGGCCAGTGTGTTACAATACGCGTTAGGTACATGCAAAATTGTCAATTCGTTTCAGAGGACACACTGGTGCATGAGGTAATGCAACGATGCATGGGCATGACCACGTGCTCAAACTATGCGCAACGCAAATATTTCTGCAATGGTCATACACCGTATTAGCTGGGGAAAAAAAAAAAAAAAAAAAAAGAAAAAAAACATTACATAATTTAGAGGAAATGTCAACCCACTTGAAGACTGTGTCACTACCCACATGTCTCCACCTGAACCACAACCACCACCTCAACTGCTAAAGAAGGGAGCAGCAGAGTGAGGGTGAAGTGTTTTGATCTAAACTAAGTACCAATAGCAGCTAGCAGGTCTCTTGAGAGCAACATGGATGAGACGATGAGTTGTACCCATCTCTACTGGGTACAACTGGACCACCTCTGGCTACAAATTTGACCAGCCATTTTTTTTGCACCACAAGCATTTAATGAGCTTCCATGTGACCCCTCCCCTAACTCACAAAGGAGGAAATGCCCCAAAAGAATTGCAGTGTGCTGAATTCAGTACGGTGGCAATTCTTTCATCAACAATTGAGGTGGGTAATGCCAAAGTGCCTTGGCATGCAATCACACACAAGGCGCTTCCCTTTTATAAAGCACCACTGATACTACTGACACAAATTTGCATGGTGCCGGATGTTAAAATAGCTCAATAAAGGACATGTGCTTCCAAGAGAAAGTAAGTCCAAGCCTGCATGTTGACAATGCATGGGCAGGCAAGGTGCTGGCAAAGTTGGGCCAAAAATCGCTATGGTTTCAGCACCAGATAATAACTGTAATATCCATGCCAGGAACGGATACACACTACTGTGTGATTGTGTATGGAACAGGCGGAGTCAGTTGCCGATACATACATGTACATGTAAGTAGCAACATTTACACACAGTTACTATGAATTCAAAAATTAGAGATGCAATTTCAATAAAAACCTGGACTGTACTCGGCTGCCATTTAACAGGCTAGGCCTAAATGTACATGATTCTAGGTACTGTCATCCCTTTGCTGCCTATGTCTAACTCCACCCACACACACACACACACACACACACACACACACACACACACACACACACAAATACGGTGTCAGTAGGATAGTAATGCTGTATACTCTCAAGTAAATATGAGATGTTGCAGACCAGTGCTATTTGGGAAGTTACAATGTAACATACACCAACCCAGTTTCACTTCTCTGAAATGTGCGTTTTTTTTTGTTGGGCTTATTGGAATGGTAGTAGTCACAATAATTTTTACCTGCATCATATCTAATGCATCCAGAATTATTGAGGTGTGGCAACCCTGCAAGCCAAACTAATGAAAATACAAAGCAAAATAGTGTTTTTGAATTATGGCATAAGGGCAAACGTATTTGGTTGTATTTCAGTACATATCACACATGGAACCAGGCCTCCCTCCCAAAGGAGCACCATGGCAACGCAAGTGGGAAAACCTGCAGGTGTTGCATAATTCAAGCCTGCTATTATCAATGTATCGCCTATGGTTTCAATTATTAAAATAATAAGATTCGAAATTCATTCCAGAAACGAAGAAATGTTAAATGTGATTGTACCACACAAAACATTTTATACCTGCAACCTCACAAATGGCAACGCTACACTTTACCACTACGTGTAAAGGATACAACAAGAGGAAAGCTCCCCACTACATGTACCTTATTCCAACCCTCCCTTTTCACTGATAGCCAGGATCTCAAGAATGCTCATCTGAGCAGCTGCTGCTACAAGCAGATCAGTTTACGTAACAGCAGGTATGCATTGAACAACAGAATGCAACACCATATCAGCTACTGCATGTGAATACAAGTGCAAAGTTGTACACAGATACTTTCAGGACTCTATGCAACAAGGGAAACTGCTGGTACCAGGAATGGTGGGCACGTACTTGCATCACGGTATAGAAGAATGCTTCCTGGAAACGGTTAGGTACTGGATGACAAATGTATACCAAATCACCTGGCTGTCACCTCCACCACACCGCCACAAATGTGGGTACAATGTACTGTCTGTATTTAACAACTACAAACAAATGAATACCTTAAACCATTAACACCACCACAGCCAAAAACACTGATGTTACAGCAGGCGGATGAGAGTTGCGCGTAGAATGCATCACATGGAAGGGAAACAGCAGGGGCTACTGGTAGCAGGAATGGTCGGCATACATGCATACGGTATAGAAGAATTGTGTGTGTGTGTGTGTGTGTGAAGGAAGTATCACCCAGGTAGATAGTCAAAAATGACCACCCTAGTTTAGTCGATCATCCCTTGGATGTGTGTGAGTAATTATTGTCACCTATACTAGTTAATTCAGTTACCTCTGTAAGGTGTATTACCTGTTCAGGTTAGAATTAGGAACTATTTAAGTTTTTTCTTGTTAGGAGAACTTTATCCCAGTTAATGTATACTATCATCCCAGTACCACACCATAAATGAAATACTATTTCTTTTTCCTTCTTCTTACCAAGGCAGCAAATCAATGTACACGACTAACCCCATATGAAGCAACATAATGCTACAGTAAGGGTTGTCATACAAGTCCCTACTTTCCATTAACAACTTCCAAACTACAGAGAAGCAGACAAGCACACATATGTATTGTACAGCCTGAAGATGCAGGTACCACACACAATTCCCTGCTTTACACACACACACACACACACACACACACACACACACACACACACACACACACACACACGACTGTAAAGTATCGCTTAGAAGCCTCCTCCCTCCTCCCCATTGAAAAAAAAAAAGGCTCGTATTTCCCTAACAGTGAACGCTTCTGCAACTTTTAAAACACCAAAGGAAGTAAAAGTAAATGGCACTCCCACATGATTTTAACAAAAGGTACAAGAAACCTCCAGTTCAGGGGGATATGCATGTTTAAACACGGCCCATTTTTTGTTTTTGTTTGGGGTGGAGGGAGGGAGGGTCATTTTACGGTACATTCCCTCCCCTCCCCTCTTCCCAGAGTCAGCCACAATACAAACTTTCAGTAATGCACACTTCCCTTACATGTACACAAACCGTTCCTGGGTGGGGTCTAGCCGGATATAAGACCTCAAGGTCGAGCATTTGAATTATGTAACACATCTACACCACCTGCTGCCATGGAATTTTTTTTTCTGAGCCATTCTTTTGCACACAAGTGTAAACACATGCATTGTATCAGACCAAAAAAGAAATGCAAGATAAGCACATATCATTCGTTGCCAATCATAATGATCTATTTTAATTGCACTGCCCTTTCTTCCTCCTTTTTTTTTGGGGTGGGGGGTGGGAGGGGGGGGGGGGGGGGGTGAAGGGTAGTAAGTGTTGGTATGTGGGTATTACCAGAAGCGATGTATTAAATAAATTTTTATTACCTAAGCAACTACCCTTAATGTATAATTTCCACAAAGTTGATGATCAATGACCCCTGAACCCCCCCCCCCACCCCTCTCCCACCGAAATGCCCCTGTGAAGTCAATAAGATATGCACTGAATCACTTTCCCCTCCCGTACTTCTCTATGAATAGGACACCTGCAATGTGTCATTGAAGCAAATTGGTACTACGACCAATCCAGTGCACACAAACCAACACCACAGATTAACTGCGGCTCGAAGCGCTCACAAAACAACACCACGCGGCTTGAAGCCCACACACCATACTCGGTCAACATGGACACATGCACATATTCTGCATAGATGTACCAGTATGAAGGTATGATGTGCTCGTACAAAATGTACATGTACTGTATTTGTGTTACAACAGACATTCATGTTAAAAATCCATTTTTAAAAGAAGTTCTCAAGGCACAACTTGCAGTACGATATATATAGTACACATGTCAATCTGTTATTTATTCGTTTAGAGTGCCTGCACAGTGCAAGTGTTGCACTGTGGTATGCTACACACGACTAGATTATCATGATTGCATTTAGATGTCGTGTGTTCAGTGTAGTGTGACCTGAACCCTGTGGGATGCTACACACATGCACACACACACACACACACGCACACACACGCACACACACACACATACACACACACACACACACACACACACACACACACACACACACACACACACACACAGCAGCCTGCAGTGGGATAAACATGTAGGAAGGTACTGCTACCCAATGAGCCCTCATCCACTTAATTATTACCCCACTCCCTCCCCCTCGGTACGGCGGGGAAAATATGTGCAGCAATCCAGATATCATAGGCAGAAACTTACGAACCATGTCACATAGCAGAGGTGAAAGGAGAGCGAGGGTGTGGAAACAGTAAACCAAGCGAAGGCAGCAGTCCAACTCAAACACACGTTTGTGCAAAGCTGGTACAGTTTGCATGATATCACTTCCCAAGAGGTGCCCAAGGGAAAAAAAAAATGCTGGAAGCAAAAACAGGTTTTTTCCCCCCTCCCCCTGTTGTCATTGAGTTAAGAGGAAAGAGCTTGTGCATGTGTAGACCCATAGTGGACCACACATGCATGACCAATAGCCAGAGCTTCTGCATGTGTAGACCCATAGTGGACCACACATGCATGACCAATAACCAGAGCTTGTGCATGAGTAGACCCATAGTGGTCCACACATGCATGACCAATAGCCAGAGCTTGTGCATGTGTAGACCCATAGTGGTCCACACATGCATGACCAATAGCCAGAGCTTGTGCATGAGTAGACCCATAGTGGTCCACACATGCATGACCGATAGCCAGAGCTTGTGCATGTGTAGACCTATAGTGGTCCACACATGCATGACCAATAGCCAGAGCTTGTGCATGTGTAGACCCATAGTGGTCCACACATGCATGACCAATAGCCAGAGCTTGTGCATGTGTAGACCCATAGTGGTCCACACATGCATGACCAATAGCCAGAGCTTGTGCATGTGTAAACTGCACAGCACATACAGTGGTATGGGGGAAAAGGGCAATATATTGGGGTTACGGCACGTACTCAAAGACTTGGGAATGCTTCATCTACAAGCACAGAACGCTTACAATTGTACATAGATACATGCATAGCAAGGGTGACTGACTTAGTGACGTCTGCTGGCTACACTTGTAGCAGTTCAGATATTCAGAAGTGTGAATTTTATTTTGCAGGGTTAGGAGACATATAAATAAGCTACTGAGGGATATCAAATTATACTCAATTATACAAGCATACATGTGTGTGTGTGTGTGTGTGTGTGTGTGTGTGTGTGTGTGTGTGTGTGTGTGTGTGTGTGTGTGTGTGTGTGTGTGCTTTCTCATGTTGTTATCCCTTACCTTGTTCTGCTGGTTGTGTTCTATTAGAGCACACTTGTTCAGCTTGTAGCTGAGCAGGGCGTTGCCTCCCATGGCTGACACGTGTGCCCTGGCTATGGAGTGGGCCTGGAGGATGAAGACTCTCATGAAGGCGTCCAAACCTCCCTCCTGTAAGATAGTGTATGTAGCGGTGTGTGTGTGTGTGTGTGTGTGTGTGTGTGTGTGTGTGTGTGTGTGTGTGTGTGTGTGTGTGTGTGTGTGTGTGTGTGTGTGTGTGTGTGTGTGTGTGCATGATGTAATGTTGTGGATAAAATAGTATACAGGAAACTGTGTGAATTGGTACATGTAAGTGTGTGTGTGAGCGAGTGGGCACTGTACAGATACATGTACATGTAGGAAGCAAATCGTGGTGAACACATACATACATACATACATACATACATACATACATACATACATACATACATACATAAATACATACATACATACATACATACATATACACACACACATACATACATACATACCTACATACATACATACATACATATACACACACACATACATACATACATACATACATACATACATACATACATATACACACACACATACATACATACATACATACATACATACATACATACATACATACATACATACATACATACATACATACATACATACATATGTACATACATGTATCAAAGGATAAGCCATTCAAAACAGCTATTGGTTGCAACTGACAGCAGCAAACTGAAAACCGTGCGACACATGCCCCAACACATGACCGAAAGCCCACAGACGTGCCCTCCATTAAGGGTGGGAACCCAGTACCCTCGCATGGAATCTCATTCCCAGACTGAAAACCTTGCATTCTATCCCCTTGGGTTGGCTGCCATGTTAGGAGCTTGGTGCAAAAGGAATGACAAGTGTGTAACTCAAGACAGACGGTACAAGTGGGCACTGAATAACATTGCACGAAGCGTAACATGAGATGAAAAGGTGACGTATAAGAGGCCTTATCATAATAAAAGGGGGTGACTTCAACGGACTACGTCACAAGGAGTGAGATGCAATCAGCCGGAATTTTAGGCAAGTGTCAGTAAGGATACTACTGTACGTCACCACCCACATCCCTTCCTGCCACAAATGCAGTGACCATAGTCACACCCAATATAACATACCCCACCACCACACAACCATGATATCCCCCCCGGATGCAGGTCAGCCCACAGGCCAAGCTTATACCAGTAACATGCTGCTGGTGCGGGCAAACATTTCAACCATCACTACAGCAAACATTTCAACCATCACCACAGCAAACATTTCAACCATCACTGTGGCAAACATTTCAACCATCACTACAGCAAACATTTCAACCATCACTACAGCAAACATTTCAACCATCACTACAGCAAACATTTTAACCATCACTACAGCAAACATTTCAACCATCACTACAGCAAACATTTCAACCATCACTACAGCAAACATTTTAACCATCACTACAGCAAACATTTCAACCATCACTACAGCAAACATTTCAACCATCACTGTGGCAAACATTTCAACCATCACTACAGCAAACATTTCAACCATCACTGCGGCAAACATTTCAACCATCACTGTGGCAAACATTTCAACCATCACTGCGGCAACCATTTCAACCATCACTGCGGCAAACATTTCAACCATCACTGCGGCAACCATTTCAACCATCACTGCGGCAACCATTCAACCATCACTGCAGCAAACATTTCAACCATCACTGCGGCAAACATATCAACCATCACTGCAGCAAACATTTCAACCATCACTGCGGCAAACAATCATTTTAACCAATGACTATGGAAACATTTCAACCATCGATGTAGCAAGTACACCAGCAGGGCAATTAAAACAAAAGGTATTCACAATGGTGGTAGAAAGAGAGGTCACCAGCAGCTGCTGAATGTAGCTGGAAACGTAGCTGGAATATCACACCAACCGCAAACAATACCCCCTTTGTCAGGAACACATACCACATCTGTTCCAATACATGGAAAGATCACACAAACAATAAATAACTAAAAAAAAAAAAAAAACAACATGTGTACATGTACATGTATGTATGCACATGTGGGATAGAAATGAGGGTAAGAGGGAGGGGAGTTAGACAGGGTAATAGGGAGGGGAGAGAGACAGGGTAATAGGGAGGGGAGAGAGACAGGGTAATAGGGAGGGAAGTGAGACAGGGTAAGAGGGAGGGGAGTGAGACAGAAGGGGATGTATCCCCTGGCTCTAGGCTCTACCCATCATTTCTTTGCCCCTAACCATTCCAAAGGTCCCCTCCCCCTTCACACATTCATTTAATCATTTTTGTTGCATTGCTATGACAAACATTCCCACTTATGAACACACACACACACACACCAAACAATCCAAGACAAATTGCCCCAATACAAACTAGTAATTATACCATTACCCACTTGACCCCCCCAAGAGGGCACTGCCCAACTCCCTCACGCATGCTTTACCTCTTTTGATAGGTACTACGCACACATGCCTGAGGTGTACAGAGCACTTAGGAAGGCAGCAGAAAGAGAAATGGTCGCCCCTCACGTGGCTGGCTGCCACAATGCAAACACCTGGTGTAAGTAGCCTTGGGAAATAGTTCATAGCTTCCCAGACACACCCAAGGCAAAGATGTTTTCCCCCATTAATGAACGCATACCTTATCCCAGACTGTTCAATACGCATGCAAGAAATTCACACAGAACGTACAGTGTGTATATACAAAAACATGAACACACACACACACACATGCACACACATACACACACATACATGTATGAACACAAGCCAGTGTTGGAGCATGATTGGAAACAGAAAAGGGGAGGTGGGGGCAATGCACAGGTTTTGTGGACTTAGCATGCACCTGAACAAAATATGTAACAAAAAAAGTGCACCATTTTACACTTTAACTGCAGTAGGCCTAATATAAATAAGTTTAATTGCATACACATTCAAGAAAATACAGAAAAAAAAAAACAGACAGGCAGAAAATGGCATTTCTTTTTTTTTTTCAGCGAATGAATGAATTTATATAAATATAAATATAATAAATATTGTACCTCTTTCACTGCAGTGCTCTCACGAATGAGGAAGAGGTTGATCATCCCCAAGTAACGAACTATCCGAGAGCCTAGAACCACAGGAAGGGTTGTCATGTAGATAGGCTGTGTGTGTGTGTGTGTATGTGTGTGTGTGTGACGTATTAATGCATTGAATGCATGCATGATGTGTGCAAGCATATTTGTGTATGTGCATGTTGACATTACAGCAAAGTGAATACTGCAATTTGATGGGGATAAACAAGATGTGCTTACTGAAGCAACTGCTGCATCATTTGTATCGTGCAGGTATGGAGCCGAGTCAGTAAGGAATCGCGAGTCCTCAGGTGATATCTCTTCTAAATGGAGGGAGGAGAGAGAAAGAAAGATGGAACAGCAAACATACAAACTTGAGCAGCAACGCACCAGAGTGGGAAAGGGGAGGCAGAGAGAAAGGAAGGTGGGAGGAGGGGAGTGAGGTAAGAGGGATCGAGAGAGAAAGAGGGAGAGAGAGAGACAGAGAGAGAAAGAGAGAGAGAGAGAGAGAGAGAGAAAGAGAGAGAGAGAAAGAGAGAGAAAGAGAGAGAGAAAGAGAGTGAGAGAGAAAGAGAGAGAGAGAGAGAGAGAGAGAGAGAGAAAGAGAGAGAGAGTGAGAGAGAGAGAGAGAGAGAGAGAGAGAGAGAGAGAGAGAGAGAGAGAGAGAGAGAGAGAGAGAGAGAGAGAGAGAGAGAGAGAGAGAGAGAGAGAGAGAGAGAGAGAGGCAGAGGCAGGGATAAGGATTACAAGCACATGTACAACTCATCTATGCATGCAGCAGATAAATGCACACGCGTAACAGAGGTTGTGTTGTTCATACAAGATCACACCAAATGGAAGCACTGGACACAACTTATTTCCTATACAGCATTAGTCCAGGTGTGCACATAATGCAAACCTGGCTGCATCCTTATAGGGTTTGTCTGACTTCCTCCATTAAGACTGGTAGCCATAGCAGTTACAGTAACCTGAAAATTACAATACATGCCATAAAGACAGACAAGTAGTACATATGACTGACTGCCAAATTACTTACATGTAAGAGGTATTCCTGCCACATACGTGTACACCTGTACACGTACCTGATGTACGTGTACACCTGTACACATACCTGATGTACGTGTAGACGCATGCAAGGTCAGCAACATTTTCAGACTATGCAGCTGTGGGATACTGCGTACAACATGGCTGCATGCAGGTAGAAGTGTCTAAACCAGTAATGCTTAAGTGTCAAAACCAGTAATGCTTAAGTGCCAAAACCAGTAATGCTTAATGCTGGTCATCTAATTGCTCTTACAGGCTGAGTAAATGTACCTCCTGCCCCATACTAAGAATCATAGTTGTATTTGGCCCATAATGGGGGCAGACAATAGCCGCAGCCAGGCATATAGCAGCTGTGCTTTGTTACTACCACTGGGCCTACAGGGACCAGTGGGTGATGGTGCTCACAATTGGGTCGGCCTGTTTCCCAAACCAAGATGCTGGTCATTGTTTGGTGGCTGTCCAGGGTAGAAGCCCGGAGGGTGTCGCCCACCATTGATCAAAATGCATATACATGTACACATTGAAATACATAATGGAGAGAGGGGAAGAGTGGAGGGTGGGTGAGCAACTGGCCGCAGTCAAGGCTATGACTGGAGTACTGCACCCATGGAGCCCTCACTTAAATACAAAACCTGTAACCATATCGACAACAATTTGGGGTGATTTGATTGGATAAGGGGTATTATGGGGGAAAAGGACCCCCTGCAATGCTATTTGGCGCTAATGCACAGTATAGGATTGGTTAGGATCGTTCATTGAATGCATCTGTAAAAACATATGTTTATATCTTGGCCTTAGCAACATCACTATAGCCAGCTTAGCAACACTATATGACACAGAGCAACTCTCCACATTAAACTTAGTGTACTTAAACTCTACCTTAAGTGTCAAAACCAGTAATACTTAAATGTCAAAACCAGTAATGCTTAAGTGTCAAAACCAGTAATGCTTAAATGTCTAAACCAGTAATGCTTGTCTAAACCAGTAAATGCTTAAGTGCCAAAACCAGTAAAATGTTTGGTACTCACTGAAGAGTCAAGTGTATGCAAAGGGGCGTACACATGTACCTGGATCTCATTGTCTTCGGGCAGATCCACCTCAAACTGAACATCTGAGAGCACACATGGGTGCATTCTCCGCACACGAAACACCAACGACTTACAAATTGGAGTGAGAAAAAAAATAAAAACAGAATCCCACATCACAAATCCAACATTACCCACAGCTATCCCTTGGTAACATGTCATGTCATATCCATTCATGTCTATCCTTACAGTCACCACCTGTCATCATGGTTCAGCAAAGAGCTATAAGGATCGTGTTTTGATGTAACACAATGTACATGCATTCCTTATTTATGTTTTCAAACTGGTAAGGGTCCAATGGTGAGGTCCAAACCTTTAAGCACTGGGACAATTTCTGGCACTTTGTAAGCCATACTATGTGTGTGGTATTCATTTGTGCTGCTTGAGAAATGGCACCACATGGATGAATACAGACAAGTGTCTTTAGAAACTGACATGTTTTCAAACTACTGTACTGTACAAAATATATCAAAAGGCTCCTCCCACTTCACCCCCCAAAAATCTACCTTGCAAAAGGGGTTTAAGCCAAGCTCATAATAATTGCAAAAAGACAGTCAGCTAGTTACTACAATTTTTACCCACCCCATCAAAATGATAGCCAGCTAACTACTATAACTGGTGGTGGTGTGTGTGTGTGTGTGTGTGTGTGTGTGTGTGTGCGTGTGCGCGCCCCATCCAGGACAGAGCATACTGTATGCTACGGACCTGTAATTTATGAGATGGACCTATAATTTACAGGTGACTTCCCTTTGTGTAGTGGGGGAGTCCCAAAGTGGTATTCCCCTCCCTCCCAGAACTATTGTGAATGATGCACATGTAAATACTGATCTCTTTCTCTTACCCGCCCCCCCTCCCCCCTTCCCCATTGCTTGTACATGTATTTGTGCTTGTATTGCCCCACACCTCCTGTACAACCCAGTGATGCTCATTTAGCACTTAATAACACTTCAGTGATGTCACTACAGTAATGGTACATCCAATAACATTACAGTCATGGTACGTCTACAAACACTTCAGTGATGGTACATTACTGTCATGGTACGTCTACAAACACTTCAGTGATGGTACATTACAGTCATGGTACGTCTAAAAACACTTCAATGATGGTACATTACAGTCATGGTACGTCTACAAACACTTCAGTGGTGGTACATTACAGTCATGGTACGTCTACAAACACTTCAGTGATGGTACATTACAGTCATGGTACGTCTACAAACACTTCAGTGATGGTACATTACAGTATGGTACGTCAACAAACACTTCAGTGATGGTACATTACAGTCATGGTACGTCTACAAACATTTCAGTGATGGTACATTACAGTATGGTACGTCAACAAACACTTCAGTGATGGTACATTACAGTATGGTACGTCTACAAACACTTCAGTGATGGAACATTACAGTATGGTACGTCTACAAACATGGTACATTTATAATATTAGTCATGGTATATATTTGACACTACTGTGGTGTTGCATGTAGAGCACTTCATTGACATGCATAAATTTACTGTACTAACAACACATGCCACACATTAAAACACTACGATGATGATGATGATGATGTAGAAGATCACACACACATATGGGGAAAGCAACACTACACATGGAAAATAATAATGTCCTAAGGAAAGCTGTCCAGTGTCCACAGCATTACCTATCAATCAGTAGCTTCCTTACCTTCAATCAGATTCATCTGTTCCCAGAATCAATAATTAGATTCCAGGAATACAAGAACAGATTGAAGGCAAGTGGGCACTTACCAATATGAACACTACATTACATGTACAGCTCTCCTAACATGTCAATGAACAGGGCTTGTTACCTGTCTTTCCACATGTGCGAGCCACAGTTGTAGCACTGCTCACTGAGCAGAGCTGGTACATATATGTACATACTATTCCTGGCCTGGTATTACAGAACATACTTACCTTCAATCAGATTCATCTGTTCCCAGAATCAATAATTAGATTCCAGGAATACAAGAACAGATTGAAGGCAAGTGGGCACTTACCAATATGAACACTACATTACATGTACAGCTCCCCTAATATGTCAATGAACAGGGCTTGTTACCTGTCTTTCCACATGTGCGAGCCACAGTTGCTGCACTGCTCACTGAGCAGAGCTGATATATGTACATAGCAGATTTTCAATGAACACTACCGCACTGTGCCTGGCCTGGTATTACATGTACATGTAGACTGCACCACCCAAATGGCTAACAGTACATACAGCTGTGTAATCAGATACTGCAGCTCCCTCCATTCAAAACCTCTCCCTCTTTCCCAATCTCCAAATCTCCATACCAACAGATAAACTGTCAAAACTAACCTCTAGAGTCTTTTGAAAGAACTGCTGCAGTGTAGCCTCCAAGGGAACCACAGACTCCACATCAGAAATGGCTTTCTTACCCACCAGTGTGATCAACTATATGTAGCACAAACACTCATGTTGTAAGCAGGTTAACCATGTTGTAAGCAGGTTAACCATGCTGTAAAAGCAGGTTAACCATGCTGTAAAAGCAGGTTAGCCATGTTGTAAAAGCACAAGCACTTCAATGCTACAACATGTATACCAATGTTACACGTAAAATATAACTGGCAAAGGAATGAAAAAAAAACCATAACCTCACACGTACAACATTGTAAGTTGCATATGCGCCTGAACACACTTACGTGTACTACGTTCCTGTGCCTGCTCACACACACACCTCCACACACATACCCAATATACTCCTACACCCACACACCTGCTACACTCCTACACCCACACACCTGCTACACTCCTACACAGCACACACCTGCTACACTCCTACACAGCACACCTGCTACACTCCTACACCCACACACCTGCTACACTCCTACACAGCACACACCTGCTACACTCCTACACAGCACACCTGCTACACTCCTACACCCACACACCTGCTACACTCCTACACAGCACACCTGCTACACTCCTACACCCACACACCTGCTACACTCCTACACCCGCACACCTGCTACACTCCTACACCCACACACCTGCTACACTCCTACACAGCACACCTGCTACACTCCTACACAGCACACCTGCTACACTCCTACACAGCACACCTGCTACACTCCTACACCCACACACCTGCTACACTCCTACACAGCACACCTGCTACACTCCTACACCCACACACCTGCTACACTCCTACACCCACACACCTGCTACACTCCTACACAGCACACCTGCTACACTCCTACACCCACACACCTGCTACACTCCTACACCCACACACCTGCTACACTCCTACACAGCACACCTGCTACACTCCTACACAGCACACCTGCTACACTCCTACACCCACACACCTGCTACACTCCTACACAGCACACCTGCTACACTCTATACCCTGTACAGGATATCAAGATATGATCTAAACAGTTTGGTCAGCTGAAAGTAAATTGTCTCAAGGCAATCCCTCTAGCAACCTCATTACAAGTAATCTGATAGATTTAATTGCTGACAACTATGAGTCCCTCAGAACACACATCAGATGCCAAGGGAAACCACAGAACATAACAGGAACCACTTGAAACACAGCAGCATCACATAGCATTGGTCATACTATCTGGAGTTACCATAATCTCTAACCCCACACCATGTGGACATAAATCTACCTTCAACTTGGTGCATTTGTTTCTTCTACACTCACCTAGGTGTCAATTGACCCCTCTACAACCGTCTTGGTGTCACTCCACCTCCTACACCTACTCACCTTGGTGTCAGTGGACAGTGTGTTGAGTGCCACACCTGGAACAGTTGATGTGGTGCTCACATAGAAGCCTGCATGGAACCAGACCAATGGTTAAATTAAAAGGTACATGTAGCATACATATACATGTAGCATACACATACATGTACCCTCATTACACATACATTTACATGTAGCATACATATAAAGGATGATTGGAAAGTCGCACAAAATGGTATAACTCCAGAATTGAACATTTAAATAAACTGAGCAGTAACTTTTACAACTACTAATTAATAACTTTACATTAATCACTGGCAAGTTTTTTGGTTCAATAGCATAATTTTTCCATGTTCAGCTCTGGAGTTATACCAGTTCTACCAATTCAAAGATTTTGCGCGACTTTCCAATCACCCTGTACAGTACATGTAGCACATATGTAGTATACACGTACATGTAGCATAAACATACATGTACTGTCATTACACACACATGTAGATGTAGCATACATGTAGCGTACACGTACATGTATGCTACTCAGGCATACAAACACTGTGCACACCAAGAAAGCCGTTTATATTCATATTTCTTCATGGTCTAAATGTGTAAGGCCTAATTCATCCTACCACCCACCCATTGTACCCAACGTGATTTAATAATAATTCAGCCAACCACGTGCAGCACTGAGAAGGCAAGTAATGGCATTATCAATATGCTTACACAATGCCTATTTATAGGAAAATGCAGTAAAATCAAAATCAATGATACGTGTACATGTATGTGAAGATAGCTTGCATGCATTTATTGATTGTCCATAATGCAACTAATACAGCAAAGCAGAAAATGGGAAACGAACCATACATTGTGTGTGTGTGTGTGTGTGTGTGTGTGTGTGTGTGCGTGCGTGTGTGAACGGCTTTGGGTGTACACTCCCTTGACACACACTAGTTATAATGCGGCAGGCAGCGCGCGCCAGTACAACTTTCCTACACACAAGAGCATGCAGTAATTGTTTGCTAAGTGCATTGTGAAGATAACTCTGATGGGGCGGCCTAGACATACAACTTCCTGTATGTGTGTGTGTGTGCATGTGTGTGTGTGCGTGCATGCGTGTATATGTGTGTGTGCATGTGTATGTGTGTGCATGTGTGTATGCATGTGTGTGTGTATGTTTTATGCATATGTATGTGTGTATGTGTGTGTGTGTGTGTGTGTGTGTGTGTGTGTGTGTGTGTGCACTGCTGGTAGCACTGCTATGACTTCCATACCTAACATGTACCATATTATACACACACCTTACATGTACACATACAATCTCACTACCTTCACTGTGTAACCTCACCTCCTTCACCGCCTCTAACACTCCATAATCTCTTCTCTTTCTCATTTACATGTACTTCCTTTCTCCCACTCCACAATCACCACCATCCCTCCCTCCCCCCCTAACCAACAAAAAAAATATATATATATATAAACAAACACCTCTTTCCAGAGTATATGTTGTGAACCCACAAAGAAAACTGTGGTGGACCGTGCTAGACAGGCGCGGCTGAGGTGTGGCTAAAGTACATGACACACTGCACACCTGTTGCACTAATGGAAACCCAAATAATCAGAAAGCGTGTACGTGGAGGCATCCTATATCAGCAAATGTTCCACTGAGGGACAGAGGGTTGGGGGGGGGGGGGGGGGGGGAGAGGGGGTGGGCATCTGTGTAGGGTGCGGAGCAGGTGCACATACATGTACATGTGCATTTAAAAATGGGGTCCAGGAACGAGTGACCTCACACCTCATGGCCCAACAAGTCACCATCCCCCCTAATGCTGCCACACCATGGGATGTTCCTACCCCCCCCCCCCCCCCCCCTCCAATGCTGCCACATCATGGCCCCCCCCTCCAATGCTGCCATACCATGGCCCCCCCCCTCCAATGTTGCCACATCATGGGATGTTCCTACCCCCCCTCCCCCACCCTCTAATGCTGCCACATCATGGGATGTTCCTACCCTCTTTTAGCAGTCTGCCTCTTTTGTGGACCCCAATACCTCCCCCTCCCAAAACAGGCATCCAGCCAAACATGCCAATTATCGTTAACTACAGGAAATAGTCACATGCACACATCTGGAGTAGCATGCTGCACACTTGAACGCCTCGTGGTGTGTACATATGCACAAGGAGTGCAAGTTAAACAATAAAACACCCCAATCACATGGAATGGTGCCCTTAGAAGAGGGTTGCTTTTGTGGGCAGCCTTTCTGGGTGTTTGAATTCCTAGTGCTAGTAACAGCGCTGTCCTTCTTCAAACCCAAAGCTGTCATGTGCTATAACATGTACACATGTGCCGATGATGTGCATTATTTAAAGTTTGTCTTAGAAATTTAGAACAAAGAAATCTGTCCGCACATATTACATGTACATGTACTGTACATACTTTTACCACGTGAAATGTTAATTTTTTTTTTTCCTAACGTGAACATGTCTTGATTTTCAGTCCAAACGCACGTACCACATAACCTATCCCTCATCTCTCCATCAATTCAACTGGATGAGGAGTGGGACAGAAGGAGAGAGACAGGGAGCGGAAGTGTCATGTCCAATCCGCATGCACTACATTTGCAGCTGCAAGAGTGGTCAGCTTACTGGTACATGTAAAGCCAGACGCAGTGGTCACGCGTTCTTACTGGAGAAGAATGCATGTGGGTAGTTACAATTGTCATCCTTGTATTGCGACTACATAACAGTTTCAGTAAGACTATAAGTTCATTAACAAAGGAATACTCCTGTGTTTGTGGATAGCAATGTATGGTAGGATACCCCCCACACACACACTAATCCCTATCTGGGTATGTATTCTCATAAGCAATGCAAACATGTACAGTGTAGATACATTTTTTGATGACTGTCCCCCCGGCCTCAAGAAGGTTGGGATACATGTACTGTACCTACCCCCCCCCCCCCCTCCCTCCCTCCCCTCGTTACCTTCAGGCCATGATGTATCCTGGTGCAAGTCTGTGCTGAGGTCCTGGTCATCAACAACCTGGGAGCGTGCACACACACACACACACACACACACACACACACACACACACACACACAAACAACACACACATGTATGGTGTGGCAGTGAAAGTAATGAATACTGGAAGGTCTCAATTCATCCACCTAACCTTTCTGCACACACAAACGCACACACACACACACAAACGCACACACACACACAAACGCACACACACACAAACGCACACACACACACAAATGCACACACACACAAACGCACACACACACACCACCACCACCACCACATATACACAGCAAACGCTACAACACACATTATTTCATTAATCAGCATCAATGTGTACAGTGTTTTTATTTACATGTAAATTTTTCTTCTACCCTTTCACTTTTATTTTTCGTGCAAAATAATTAATTCATACATGTGCACAGCACCGCAGTAAATGATGAGTGCACACTATATGAGCCATGACCAGCCTGCTGAATAGCTACTAAATACACAAGAGCCATGACCAGCCTGCTGAATAGCTAAAGCTGCTGATGTCATATGCTCAGGGATAGCAGTATGCTCTTGCATTTGCTCTGACAAGAACCAAGTTCAGCTACCACACAATGATGAGGTGGTATGCAACTAAATACATAAACCACCTTTCCCCCCTTCAATGTGTACAACGATCGTGCAGTTGAATAGCTGTGTAGCTGTATCAAGTGGTACATGTACAACATTATACCTTTTTAAGAACAACAGAATTAGAAGACTATCCCCTCCCTTCCCCACCCCCTTCCCAAACCCCTCCCTTCCCCACCCCCTTCCCAAACCCCTCCCTTCACACCCCCTTCCCAAACCCCTCCCTTTCCCAACCCCTCTGGCAAAGTGGTACACCTGCAGGCTACACAAAACTGTCATCTTAATAAACTAGGGTAAATACCACGCTCTCCACCTTGTCCAAAGCAACCATGTGCCCCTAGATTACTCCTGTACACGTATACCCCCCCCCCCCCCATGCATGCAGTACCTTCACTTCAACCATCAAGGGTGCCTGGTCTTTCCTGGCCCCAAAGTCCACCTCGTCGTGATGTTCCTCGACCAACACTGGGGCATCGTCTGGATCTATGGGCGTCCCGGTACCTGCACCATCCTGTGAGTGTGTGTGTGTGTGTGTGTGTGCATGTGCGTGTGTGCATGCGTGTGTGCGTGTGTGTGTGTTTGTGTGCATGCGTGTGTGTGTTGTGTGCGTGTGTGGTGTGTGTGAGTGTGGCGTGTGTTTGGTGTGTGCATGCGTGTGTGATGTATGTGTGTGGTGTGTGTGTGGGTGTGATTACAACACATGCATAACCATTTATTGGATCGAGCCTACACACTACGTCATTAATGGAGCTCAACATGACCGTATTCTGTACAAAAGTTCAGCACATCACACACACATGCACATTATGCAACTTGCTGGGTGCAGATAGCCACACCCACCAGGTGTGGGTGAAGGTGGCCACACCCACCAGCTGGGGGGCAGGTTAAACCATATACTCACACCAGATGGTTCTGTGGCTGGCTTCCTCTTGACCTCTTCTTGCAGCTGTGGTTTGTTCGACATCACAGGCGCTATGGTGTCAGCATCCTTGGCTCTGTGGCTTGACCTGGGTGGGGGCAGCGCCTCCAGATACACAGCAGTGCCAGTCTGAAGTGTAAGGATGCAGGGTGTGTGTGTGCGAGGAGGGGGGTGGGGAGAGGAAGAGATGGCAACTAGATAAGTGTATTAGCATATGAGAACAGACCAGCACTGGTACGTACATGTAACACAAGACCAGCACTGGTACATGTACGTAACACAAAACCAGCACTGGTACGTAACACACGACCAGCACTGGTACCTAACACAAGACCAGCACACACATACACATAACAGCAGCGGTAGATGCATGCATGAAAGTACAACCTGTGGACATATTTAATAAACCATGGAAACATTAACACAACATGCAGACTGGAATTTGTGATCGTACGTACAGCCAATCCCACAATCTTTGTCTCTCCGATGGCAATCTGGATTTTCAAGCCGAAGATTGCATTCATCTTCTTGACAGTCAGCCTGTTCATCAACCTCTGGTGGAGGTTGTACTCGACAAAAGGCAGCTCCTGGAGCAGTAACAGCAGAGGGGAGTACATGCACACGTCATCGATGATAGGTGAGCACTAATGCTGGTCTTAGCATAAAGTGGCAGTGCTGAAACTAGCCAAGAAATAATGCAAGCCCTAAGCATCCCACCCCATCCCTCCCTTAGCATCCCTCCCTTAGCATCCCACCTCATCCCTCCCTTAGCATCCCACCCCATCCCTCCCTTACCATCCCACCCCATCCCTCCCTTAGCATCCCACCCCATCCCTCCCTTAGCATCCCACCCCATCCCTCCCTTAGCATCCCACCCCATCCCTCCCTTAGCCTCCCACCCCATCCCTCCCTTAGCATCCCACCCCATCCCTCCCTTAGCATCCCATCCCATCCCTCCCTTAGCATCCCACCCCATCCCTCCCTTAGCATCCCACCCCATCCCTCCCTTAGCATCCCACCCCATCCCTCCCTTAGCATCCCACCCCATCCCTCCCTTAGCCTCCCACCCCATCCCTCCCTTAGCATCCCACCCCATCCCTCCCTTAGCATCCCATCCCATCCCTCCCTTAGCATCCCACCCCATCCCTCCCTTAGCATCCCACCCCATCCCTCCCTTAGCATCCCACCCCATCCATCCCTTCTAAACCACTGTGAGCAGGGTATGGTTATGAGCAGGGTATGGTTATACAAACTATAACTACTGGTATAAGGTACATGTATAACTTAGTATAACTTTTGGTATATGCACAGAATTCAATTATGTGCGTGTTTATACCAAGTTACATGTATGCCTTATTTATACAAGCAGTTACATGTATAGTTTGCATAACCATAGTCTGCTTGCAGTGTTAACGGCCTTACCTTTCCAACATGGCTGGCGTTGTCATCTCCCCTCATCCTCTTCTTGGAGTGGCACACCACCGCCTGCACCAGATGGCCCCTCCCCCTCACCAACAGCCCCTCCGGGAGGTCTCCGGTAGAGAGTAAGACAGAGGGGACAGATCTCTGACTAAAGTGGGGTGCATAGAGAGGTGGATCCATTACAGATACAATGTAAACACACAAAGGTTGGCCCCTAATCTGACAACCAGAAAGAAGTTCCCCCTGCCTATGTAAATGTACATGTCATGGCAACTGCAGCTTCTACTGTACCTCATTCCTTCCCCCCCCCCCCCCCCTCCCCCCAACACTCACTCCACATTAGAACCCCATGGACCCTAAATGGTGCACTTACTGACAGAGTGCACACTGGCCGAGCTTGACTTCAAAGGGAGCTTTCACTGCCACATAAGGGGCGTGGCAAACGGAACAGTTGGTACTGTCATCACAGCTGGAAGTGAAAGGAAGACAACGTAATTACAATGTTGACTACACAATGACCTCTGTATAGGGGTTATACAGTGGTGAGGTACAGTGCCCGTAGTGTGTACATGGACACAGGCTGCACTCTAAGCTTGTGTGGATACTTCTCTTTTGGCCTACATATGTAGACGTACATGTAGACATGTACATGTACATATGTAGACATGTACATGTACATATGTAGACATGTACATGTACATATGTAGACATGTACATGTACATATGTAGACATGTACAAGTACATATGTCGACATGTACAAGTACATATGTAGACATGTACAAGTACATATGTAGACATGTACAAGTACATGCATACATACAAATGTGCAGGAATCATCACAGCATGCAAAATACACATGTACAAGCAGGCGACTACAACATGCAAGTTCACACCGAAACACTAATGTTCATGTACACACATGCACGCATGAGGTCTACGATGGCGTTAAACTTGTGTGCAAGCAGGATTCTGATGGAGGCAGGGAGCGCTAACGAAGTGAGGGCTGACATGGCTTTGGTGAGTTTATATAAACACGCAGGGGGGGGGGGGGGGTTTCTAGTTAATGTGGTGTCACCCATGGTATGCATGCTGTGACTGTGATGAACCAATCAAATCGCCCAAAGAGTTGCAGCAGAGGAATGGAAGGAAGCAACGTCAGGGGAACAACTGCATTCACCCACACAACCAATGTACAATGTACATACACGAGGTGTACAGTGATAATCATGTACGCATACATGTATAAATGGAACAGTTTCCAGTAAAAATCACCCTTATGATACTTAATCAAATTTTCCAGGACTAGCAAAAGAAAAGTAACGCTCATATTGAAATATATGATTATAAATTCAGTGCCTAATAACTTTATGATGGAAGAGTCCAATTTAGGATGCGTAAGGACCGTTTGATAGAAGCTCTTTGGAGTTCACCGAAAATGAAAAAATTTGAAAACTTGAAAAACTATCCAGAAGGATGATTTTGCTGGACACTGTACCATAATATTTACAGTACACAGTTCATTAAAAGCAGTACTTTGGGAATGACTTTCAATTCATGATCCCTGAGCTATGATCACATTGTGCCAACTAGATGTAAACGTGAAAGACTTGTGCTTCCCAAGGATCAAATGGGAACTCCAATTTGTCTCATACATGTAAATCTTTAGACGGTGAATAGATGATTGTAAGTCTCAATTACTAAAATAAAGTAATCCTTAGAATTTTTCAGCTAACACCTACACTTAAAGGCACTGCCGTGTAGGACAATCACATTGTACACATTGAAATATGCAGAAGCAGGGACTGTCCAACACATGATCCCATGCCCACCCCCCCCCCCCCCCCCCGGACCATCTGCAGTGCTTAGATTCATAAAAGAGAAATGTGTTGTTGGGTTACTGAGGCTGCAGAAAAATCAAAATTTGGTACAATGCAGTACCAGGAATTTATTTAATTACATTCCATGAGTTGTGTGACAAGTTAGCAAGTATGTACACTTACAAGTAGGTTAATTTGAGCATACTGCTGGGGTGCCCACAGGTGCACATGCATTCAAGAACAATTCTTGATATGCAACATTGAACAACCCTGGCTGGTACTTGCTCAGTGAGGCAAACATGGGCAGGAGGTATGGGTCATGTATGCAAGAAATTGCACCCAACATATGTGGGGCAATGACTGGCTAACATATGACCAGAAACAGAGGGGCAATGACTGGCTCACATATGTCCAGTAACAGAGGGGCAATGACGGGCTAACATATGTCCAGTAACAGAGGGGCAATGACTGGAGTAACAGAGAGGCAATGACTGTGTCCAGTAACAGAGGTGCAATGACTGGCTAACATATGTCCAGTAACAGAGGGGTAATGACTGGCTAACATATGCATATGCCAGTAACAGAGGGGCAATGACTGGCTAATGTTCACACTACAGGTAACTAGTTACACGCACATGTACTGTATGTACATGTATATGTACAGTAACAATGGAAACAGAAAGAGTTTTCTATAAATTTTTTAAATGGTCCATTATAGCAATACACAAAAATAAAGGAACTGAAAATCGCAGACCACATACATGTACATGTAGTTTGGCATGGAGAGTTTACCAGGTACAAAGCCCCCCCTCCCACAGGACTGGTAAAGCCACATTACCGACAAAGTAACGGGGGGTGGGACGACTTCTCATGCAAGGTGTGCGGGTATATGCAGTTATACCCATATATGGACATCACCCCTTGATACATAATCACATGCTTGCTCCCATTAAGCTATGGGCATCGTCACCATTCTGCACATAAATTTGCACCAGCCCCCATTCATGCCCATATAAGGGCATCACCACCACTCATGCCCACCTAGTGACCACCTCCCCTTCCTTATTAGTGGCTGCAGTTATCTCCCCTTCCTTTTCAGTTGTGGCCTCCAGAGAGCTGTTGAGTGCAGACACTGTGTGCAGAAAAAGAAAAAGATTTTTTTCCCTCCCACTTTAATAACTTTATCACATGGCAACATAAACCCTCAAAGGATGTACCAGCACTGTCTTACCACATGGTTACATTGTCAAGGTACACGGTTACATTCTCAGGTACATGGTTACATTCTCAGGTACATGGTTACATTCTGAGGTACATGGTTACATTCTCAGGTACATGGTTACATTGTCAAGGTACATGGTTACATTCTGAGGTACATGGTTACATTCTGAGGTACATGGTTACATTCTCAGGTACATGGTTACATTCTGAGGTACATGGTTACATTCTGAGGTACATGGTTACATTCTGAGGTACATGCGCACATGCACTGTTATTGTGCAGCCTCTATGCCAAGGGACACAGAAAAATAGAGTATGGCAGCAAAGGTGCCCGTCTGTAGCAACTTTTGAGTGTCGGGGGAGAGGGACGGGTGCAATTGGAGCGTGGATTCAGAAGTGGGACAAAAAGTTGACACTAATTGGTGCCAGTTGCCCCATCAGGCCATCAGGACTGGTCGAACCCCAAAACCCTGATCATCCATTCCATGCGCTGCCCCCTTTCTCATCGCTCTATTGACCATGCACAGCATTACGTGAGCCGCCGCATTGTAACAACAGCATGTGTGGGTGAGGGAGGGGTCATGTGTGGGTGAGGGAGGGGTCATGTGTAGCATGTAAGCTGTTGCATGAAAGCTTTCCCAACTTACAGCGCTTTCCAATATCAACACCACTGTCGTCTGTTCCTCCTCCTCCTCCACCACCACCACCACCACCCACCTTGGGATCAACAGACACAGCTGTACCAAGTGCAGACAACACACACAGAGTATCACTGTGCAGAGGTAGAGAGAGAGTGGCAGCTCATATCTCGTTCCACCACACACACACACACACACACACACACACACACACACACACACACACAAGTACACTGATAGTACATGTACATGGCACATCCCTCACTTCAGCAATTAATTACACATGCAATAAAAAGCTGTTCACTAACAAGAAAGAATAACATACAGATACATGTACAGGTGTACATACAGATACATGTACAATTGTACATCAAGATACATGTACCTGACAGTCACAACGTGTAACATTAATACTAGCAAAAACAATCTCCACGTCTTAAATACATGTACATGATGGGACAACAGTACCCACATGTACATGTATATGATATAGTCTATAACAATACATGAATCAGTTATTTCAAGTAGCCAAGATGTAAAATAAATTATCATGACTGATGCTGAATGAGTACAGTTGTATATGTCCACAGTTCACCTCACTTCAACGTAGATTGCCAACTATAATACTGTACAAGCAGTTTCAAAGGAGTCTCCCTGTCCCTACAATGCACAACTGGTATCGGTTCACTACTGATGTGGGCCGGGCAAGGCTATCTTATGACATAATTATAATTCCCCCCCCTCCCCCCCATAACCTACATACATTGATGCTTATCTAGTCTGGATACAAGACTAATGCTGATCATACAATGGATACCAAAGCCATGACAAGTGGAAGGAAGGGAGGGAGGAAGGGAGGGAGGGAGGGGGGGGAGAGAGGGAGGGGGGGGAGAGAGGGAGGGAGGAGGGAGGGAGGTGGTTACATATACATTTACATGTACGCCATGCACACAACACCCCCCACCCCCCACCACCACCCACCCTCGATCACCAGCCCTGCCCCACCCCCCCCCCCCCCCCCCCCCAACCTTCATGCACCTAAATTGGCACCTACTACACAACTGGTGGCAAACGATGGAATGAATGAATGATAGATCAAGCAACACAAGAGGTTGGTCTGTTGTTATGTGTAATGATGGATCAAGCAACACAAGAGGTTGGTCTGTTGTTATGTGTAATGATGGATCAAGCCACACAAGAGGTTGGTCTGTTGTTATATGTAATGATGGATCAAGCAACACAAGAGGTTGGTCTGTTGATCAAGCCACACAAGAGGTTGGTCTGTTGTTATATGTAATGATGGATCAAGCAACACAAGAGGTTGGTCTGTTGTTATGTGTAATGATGGATCAAGCAACACAAGAGGTTGGTCTGTTGTTATGTGTAATGATGGATCAAGCAACACAAGAGGTTGGTCTGTTGTTATGTGTAATGATGGATCAAGCAACACAAGAGGTTGGTCTGTTGTTATGTGTAATGATGGATCAAGCAACACAAGAGGTTGGTCTGTTGTTATGTGTAATGATGGATCAAGCAACACAAGAGGTTGGTCTGTTGTTATGTGTAATGATAGATCAAGCAACACAAGAGGTTGGTCTGTTGTTATGTGTAATGATAGATCAAGCAACACAAGAGGTTGGTCTGTTGTTATGTGTAATGATGGATCAAGCAACACAAGAGGTTGGTCTGTTGTTATGTGTAATGATGGATCAAGCCACACAAGAGGTTGGTCTGTTTGTTATGTGTAATGATGGATCAAGCCACACAAGAGGTTGGTCTGTTGTTATGTGTAATGATGGATCAAGCAACACAAGAGGTTGGTCTGTTGTTATGTGTAATGATGGATCAAGCAACACAAGAGGTTGGTCTGTTGTTATGTGTAATGATGGATCAAGCAACACAAGAGGTTGGTCTGTTGTTATGTGTAATGATGGATCAAGCAACACAAGAGGTTGGTCTGTTGTTATGTGTAATGATGGATCAAGCAACACAAGAGGTTGGTCTGTTGTTATGTGTAATGATGGATCAAGCAACACAAGAGGTTGGTCTGTTGTTATGTGTAATGATGGATCAAGCAACACAAGAGGTCTGTTGTTATGTGTAATGATAGATCAAGCAACACAAGAGGTTGATCTGTTGTTATGTGTAATGATAGATCAAGCAACACAAGAGGTTGGTCTGTTGTTATGTGTAATGATGGATCAAGCAACACAAGAGGTTGGTCTGTTGTTATGTGTAATGATGGATCAAGCCACACAAGAGGTTGGTCTGTTTGTTATGTGTAATGATGGATCAAGCCACACAAGAGGTTGGTCTGTTGTTATGTGTAATGATGGATCAAGCAACACAAGAGGTTGGTCTGTTGTTATGTGTAATGATGGATCAAGCAACACAAGAGGTTGGTCTGTTTGTTATGTGTAATGATGGATCAAGCCACACAAGAGGTTGGTCTGTTGTTATGTGTAATGATGGATCAAGCAACACAAGAGGTTGGTCTGTTGTTATGTGTAATGATAGATCAAGCAACACAAGAGGTTGGTCTGTTGTTATGTGTAAGGCCTTCATTGTGAAGACTACTCTGCACCCCAGCTGAAAATTACGCTCTAGGCATGGACACGAAACACGTCCATCTGGCAAGATCTGGCAAATAATCACATGGCCACTCAAATCCTGTGATCAGTGAACATAATCTCAGACCAGCACTCCACAGCTTAATGAGAAGGCCTACACAAGTGACCGATTAATGTACATGTACGTGTTTTAAGATCTGCACATCAAAGCATTGGTTGCTAAGAGCTAGGAGAACTCCAGTCTCTAGAGATATGTTCACGCATGTACATGTACATGCAGGCATGTACACGTACAAATATACACATGCACGTATGAACATGTAATGCACACACACATACACATAACAAATATACACACACATGTATATGTAATACATGTACATGTACTACGCACATGGCCTACCAGATGCTGGTGGATTCCATATAACCAATAACAGCATTACATCCCATGCTCCTGGTGTGAGACCTGATCTCACAGCGAACCTCCTGCCACCAGGCATCCCTTGTCTCTGACTCGTCTGTATTGGAGGGATTGAGGGGTCAGAGGTGATGGGATGGGGGGAGGGAAAGGAGGAGGAAGGGGAGGGAGGAGGATGGGAAGGGAGAGAGAGAGGGGGAGGGAGGAGGGGAATGGAGGAGGGGAGGGAGGAGGGGGAGGGAGGAGGGAAGAGAGAAGGGGAGGAAGGAGGGGAGGGAGGAGGGGAGGGAGGAGGGGAGGGAGAGGAGGGAGGGAGGAGGGGAGGGAGGAGGGGAGGGAGGAGGGGAGGGAGGAGGGGAGGGAGAGTGAGGGGAAGGGAGAGGAGGGGAAGGGGAGGGAGGGGAAGGGGAGAGGAGGAGGGGAAGAGGGGAAGGGAGAGGGGGAGGAAGGGGAATGATGTGAGAGAAGAACTGTACTGCATTGTGTGGTATACATGTACACGTACATTTACCTACCACTGCTTGGGGCTAAAATACATGCACAAGTGTACACAAGAGTTAACCAATACTACATGTACATGTACACGCACTAACCGTTAATATAGCAGACCACCAATATGTAATGCCAAAGTGCACTTAAATTGATTTCAGTCTAGTCTTTGATAACAGCCTAAAAAGACAAGAGGCCACACTGCCCTCTATGGACCATTTCCATTCATGATACATGCACGTACAACAAGTTGCCATTTTCTCTGGTAGGCCACTTGCTAGATAGCAAGTTTTATTTTCATGCCATTAAAAGCTAATGTGTATTGCAATATTGCCATCTGATTATATACCCACCTGGATTGTTAATTTCATCAAGCAGCTTTACTGATTTGGCAGACACCAATCCTCCAATGTGCTTAAGGGTCCCAACAGGAAGGCTGGTGAGTGTGTAAAAGGGGAGCCACTGCATGTGGGGAAGGTTATTCGGTGTGCGGAAGGGTAGGCATCACATGTGGAGAAGGTTAGACAGCTCTCCTCACCCCCCCCCCCCCCCCCCAGCCCTCCTGGTGACTTACTTCAACGCTAAAGACTGGCTTGAGGACTGATGCACTTGCTGGCACTCCCATACCAGGTCCATCTGTCATGGCTGACATACTGGCTAGGTGGCAGACAAAAAAAAAAAACGTACCAGTACACGCACACCATGTGAGAAGACTAACAAACGGTAATGGAGGAGGAGGGTACATGCAGGTACAAGGTAATGGAGGAGGAGGGTACGTGCAGGCACAAGGTAATGGGCTATTCCATTCAAAGACTGTACAGGGGTACGGATGGAAAAAATAGTTATTAATGGTGGTCAGCTTTGATATTCGTAATATCCAGGGGGATTTATTAACTGTCCGGGGTAATTAATTGTAGTGTCATCCGTACCCCTGTACGGTCATTAAATAGAATAGCCCAATGTCAGCTAGATATACAAGTACAAACATACATGTACAGTTATTGCACATGAACAACAGGCAACCCACAAGAGCCTAAATACTTCTATAGCTGTATGTGAACATCTTCAACACAAACACAAACATGCCATCTCCCGTGCAAACATGTATATACTTCCATACTCACTTGATGACAACGCATGCTGTTCTGAGCTCTGTGGGGTGACACCACACGAGGTGTTGTCTGCCTTGGCTTGTGATGACGACGCAGGTGGCTGGTCAACGTCGGGAAGCGACCCGCTGGGCCTCTTGGCCCTCTCCAGAGGGGACCTGAGGGGCTCTGTGGAAGGAGGTCTGGGGAAAGGGAGAATATATGATGTGTGAAGAAGCCACAAAGTGAGTGGTGTTAAATTAAAAAAAGTCTACAGCATTCTGCTGCTCGAGGGGGGGGGGGGGGGGGGGTGTTACTGGTATGTGAACACATTAAGGTTAGTTGTGTACACCAATGCAAGCTTGTGAATATAAATTATCAAGATCTTTTGTCATTACATCTGCTTGTTTAAAATTTTAAATTAAAAAAAAGTATACTTTCACACGTAAACAAGGATACCCTTTCCCAACCATTGCCATTCCCTTCTGCCACCCCCCCCCCCACACACACCTCACCACCATTACCAGTGTACACTAGACAGGTTGCCAAGTCTCATTTTACAAAAGTGTCTAGCTGGGGAGGACTGGGCACCGGGCTAGCAGGGGAGGACTGGGCACCGGGCTAGCAGGGGAGGACTGGGCACCGGGCTAGCAGGGGAGGACTGGGCACCGGGCTAGCAGGGGAGGACTGGGCACCGGGCTAGCAGGGGAGCACTGGGCACCGGGCTAGGAGGGGAGGACTAGGCACTGGGCTAGCAGGGGAGGACTGGGCACCGGGCTAGCAGGGGAGGACTGGGCACCGGGCTAGCAGGGGAGGACTGGGCACCGGGCTAGCAGGGGAGGACTGGGTACCGGGCTAGCAGGAGAGGACTGGGCACCGGGCTAGCAGGGGAGGACTGGGCACCGGGCTAGCAGGGGAGGACTGGGCACCGGGCTAGCAGGGGAGGACTGGGCACCGGGCTAGCAGGGGAGGACTGGGCACCGGGCTAGCAGGGGAGGACTGGGTACTGGGCTAGCAGGGGAGGACTGGGCACCGGGCTAGCAGGGGAGGACTGGGCACCGGGCTAGCAGGGGAGGACTGGGTACCGGGCTAGCAGGGGAGGACTGGGCACCGGGCTAGCAGGGGAGGACTGGGCACCGGGCTAGCAGGGGAGGACTGGGCACCGGGCTAGCAGGGGAGGACTGGGCACCGGGCTAGCAGGGGAGGACTGGGCACCGGGCTAGCAGGGGAGGACTGGGCACCGGGCTAGCAGGGGAAGACTGGGCACCGGGCTAGGACTGGGCACCAGGCAAGCATGGGGAGGACTGGGCACTGGGCTAGCAGGGGAGGACTGGGCACCGGGCTAGCAGGGGAGGACTGGGCACCGGGCTAGCAGGGGAGGACTGGGCACCGGGCTAGCAGGGGAAGACTGGGCACCGGGCTAGGACTGGGCACCAGGCAAGCATGGGGAGGACTGGGCACCGGGCTAGCAGGGGAGGACTGGGCACCGGGCTAGCAGGGGAGGACTGGGCACCGGGCTAGCAGGGGAGGACTGGGCACCGGGCTAGCAGGGGAAGACTGGGCACCGGGCTAGGACTGGGCACCAGGCAAGCATGGGGAGGACTGGGCACCGGGTTAGCAGGGGAGGACTGGACACCGGGCTAGCAGGGGAGGACTGGGCACTGGGCTAGCAGGAGAGGACTGGGCACTGGGCTAGCAGGGGAGGACTGGGCACCGGGCTAGCAGGGGAGGACTGGGCACCGGGCTAGCAGGGGAGGACTGGGCACCGGGCTAGCAGGGGAGGACTGGGCACCGGGCTAGCAGGGGAGGACTGGGCACCGGGCTAGCAGGGGAGGACTGGGCACTGGGCTAGGAGGGGAGGACTGGGCACCGGGCTAGGACTGGGCACCAGGCAAGCATGGGGAGGACTGGGCATCAGGCAAGCATGGGGAGGACTGGGCACCAGGCAAGCATGGGGAGGACTGGGCACCGGGCTAGCAGGGGAGGACTGGGCACCGGGCTAGCAGGGGAGGACTGGGCACCGGGCTAGCAGGGGAAGACTGGGCACCGGGCTAGGACTGGGCACCAGGCAAGCATGGGGAGGACTGGGCACCGGGTTAGCAGGGGAGGACTGGACACCGGGCTAGCAGGGGAGGACTGGGCACTGGGCTAGCAGGGGAGAACTGGGCACCGGGCTAGAAGGGGAGGACTGGGCACTGGGCTAGCAGGGGAGGACTGGGTACTGGGCTAGCAGGGGAGGACTGGGCACCGGGCACCAGGCAAGCATGGGGAGGACTGGGCATCAGGCAAGCATGGGGAGGACTGGGCACCAGGCAAGCATGGGGAGGACTGGGTACCAGGCAAGCATGGGGAGGACTGGGCACCAGGCAAGCATGGGGAGGACTGGGCACCTGGCAAGCATGGGGAAGACTGGGCACTAGGCAAGCATGGGGAGGACTGGGCACCAGGCAAGCATGGGGAGGACTGGGCACCAGGCACAGCTTGAGCCCTTAGCATGGGTTTCTGCACACCATTCCAGCGCCTGTTTTATCGCCTCTATTAGACACTCCAGGATTGCTCTTAGTGAGAACTACCAGCGTGGTGTGCAGTCCACTGAAGGCTTTGATCACATCATTACTACTGACACTGAGGCTACAGAGTGCTGTGGACATCATGGACACTCCTCCACACCTGAGGGTTTTGTCTTGTAAGACTGGAGACCATCAGCTGATAGATTTGTTGGACCTATAGCTTCTTCCATCTGGACAGTGTGCCTGTCCCTTCATGCATCAGCTTGGCTTTCAGTCATGCCCACACCCCCAGCTCAACCTGCACCTTAATTCATGAGCCATCTGAATTTCAGGTGGCAACCAAATGGTGTTTAGGTATGAACATTTCCTAAAACAACAGTTTGCTATCTATTCCCTTTGACTTTCCCATGCCTTTGATTCCTTGGGTCACCATGCCATGCTTTGGAACCCACCCTTCTCATCACCGCTAAACCCCCCACAACCCTGAGTGCAATGGTGGGACCTGCCACATCAGGTGCTGCTGAAGCCTGTCACAGACGGACGAAAAAAATGCAACCGTTTTGGGATAGGTGTGCATTCGTGGAGACTTCTGGTTATTGGGGAGATGAAGTAGTTAAGTGCCTTGACAGTCTTACTAGTACCCGTATCACCACTAATACAGCCAGTCCCAGGTCTGCTGACTTCTATGGAAGACTCTAAGTATCACCTTAGTCAGAGCTAATGCAGTGGGGGGGGGGCCATATTGTCTAGGTCATCAGGTTTATTGTGTACATGCATTAGGACAGTATAATCGTGTGTATCAGTAGTGATAATGTACACCAATGGGGCCTTGGGGACCAGAGGCATTGAGGGCCTTCTCACAGGTGGCCTCTAGGTTATACCCCATTCGTGATAACACCCCCCAAGTCCATTGGTAGCAGTGTTCAGAGCTGTATGCCCGCCTTAGCATGTTATTGGTTAGAGTTAATGCTCGATTAATCCTGGTCCCCTCCTATCCCCCAAACACTCCAACAAAAAAAAAGAACTGTTCACGTAGTTGTTTTGTGTGTTGTAGTTAACAATTGCAACTTATACACCAATTTAAACGATTCTTAATTTTAATAAAATGGGGTTGAGGCAGCAAGAAGGGACCTAGCGCATATTTCAGGAAGGAGCATTAAAGTTGACGCGTGCAATTAAAATGTACGCATAATTAAAAATTCAGGTCACTGTAACTCCATGATGGGTAGACCAATTTCCAGTGCATAAGAAAGAACTTGTAGAGGACATAGGTGTTTGGAAATGAAATAATTTGAAAACTTGAAACATACATGTATGCGCTAGGTCCCTTTTCGCTGCCTCGATAGCATATAACAATATGTAAATGTAAAATCACCAACTACTCTCTACAGAAGCTACTGATACATGTATGTCATTGCACTGGAGTACATCGGAACTGTCGTTACATGGTCATACACTATTGGGTCTGAGTGCATTACCATAGGTATGCCATTGAGTATACCATAGGTATGCCATTGTACACGTCAGTATACCATAGATATGCCATTGTACACGTCAGTATACCATAGGTATGCCATTGTACACGTCAGTATACCATAGGTATGCCATTGCACACGTCAGTATACTATAGGTATGCCATTGTACACGTCAGTATACCATAGGTATGCCATTGTACACGTCAGTATACCATAGGTATGCCATTGTACACGTCAGTATACCATTGGTATGGCATTGTACACGTCAGTATACCATTGGTATGCCATTGTACACGTCAGTATACCATAGGTATGCCATTGTACATGTCAGTATACCATACCAGTACATGTACATGTACATGTAAGCAACAATCACACCCTCATTCACACACATAAGACACACACTTCTCACCTCTCCTCCAAGATAGGCGTGGCCATCACCTGCGCCTGCTCCTCTACAGCAGGGTACTTGACTAATGCACAGGTCCCTATCCCACGAACAACAATACCAGTCTCCCCTTCCAGGTCAAAGAACTGGTGATAGCTGAGGGAGGAATGGAGGAACATCAGATGTGCCCACAGTACACTACAGGCATCAGTACATGTATGACCACAGTACAGGCATCAGTACATGTATGACCACAGTACAGACATCAGTACATGTATGCCCACACTACAGACATCAGTACATGTATGCCCACACTACAGACATTAGTACATGTATGACCACAGTACAGACATTAGTACATGTATGATCACAGTACAGACATCAGTACATGTATGCCCACACTACAGACATTAGTACATGTATGACCACAGTACAGACATCAGTACATGTACGCCCACAGTACAGACATCAGTACATGTATCACCACAGTACAGACATCAGTACATGTATGCCCACAGTACAGACATTAGTACATGTATGCCCACAGTACAGACATCAGTACATGTATGCCCACAGTACAGACATTAGTACATGTATGCCCACAGTACAGACATTAGTACATGTATGACCACAGTACAGACATCAGTACATGTATGCCCACACTACAGACATCAGTACATGTATGCCCACAGTACAGACATCAGTACATGTATGCCCACAGTACAGACATTAGTACATGTATGCCCACAGTACAGACATTAGTACATGTATGACCACAGTACAGACATTAGTACATGTATGACCACAGTACAGACATCAGTACATGTATGCCCACAGTACAGACATTAGTACATGTATGACCACAGTACAGACATCGGTACATGTATGACTCACCCAAGCACAACATTTCCACCAAGTCCAAGAGCCTTCACTCCAACCTTTCTCTGGAGCTCACCTGAATGGGCACATCAAGTGAACCAGAAGAGCTGTGTACTTCAGATAATCAAATGGGGTCCAAGGGGATCACATGGGTACAAGGGAATCACATGGGTACAAGGGGGTCACATGGGTACAAGGGGATCACATGGGTACAAGGGGATCACATGGGTCTAAGGGATCACATGGGTCCAAGGGGATCACATGGGTACAAGGGGATCACATGGGTACAAGGGGATCACATGGTCCAAGGGGATCACATGGGTCCAAGGGGATCACATGGGTACAAGGGGATCACATGGGTCCAAGGGGATCACATGGGTACAAGGGGATCACATGGGTCCAAGGGGATCACATGGGTACAAGGGGGTCACATCGATCCAAGGGGATCACATGAGTCCAAGGGATCACATGGGTACAAGGGGATCACATGGGTCCAAGGGGATCACATGGGTACAAGGGGATCACATGGGTCTAAGGGATCACATGGGTCCAAGGGGATCACATGGGTACAAGGGGATCACATGGGTACAAGGGGATCACATGGTCCAAGGGGATCACATGGGTCCAAGGGGATCACATGGGTACAAGGGGATCACATGGGTCCAAGGGGATCACATGGGTACAAGGGGATCACATGGGTACAAGGGGATCACATGGGTCTAAGGGATCACATGGGTCCAAGGGGATCACATGGGTACAAGGGGATCACATGGGTACAAGGGGATCACATGGGTACAAGGGGATCACATGGTCCAAGGGGATCACATGGGTCCAAGGGGATCACATGGGTACAAGGGGATCACATGGGTCCAAGGGGATCACATGGGTACAAGGGGATCACATGGGTCCAAGGGGATCACATGGGTACAAGGGGATCACATGGGTCCAAGGGGATCACATGGGTCCAAGAGGATTACATAGGTACAAGGGGATCACATGAGTCCAAGGGGATCACATTGGTACAAGGAGATCACATGGGTACAAGGGGATCACATGGGTACAAGGGGAGGATCCCGCAAATCAAGAACAGTACAGTAGACATCATTAACATGCACACATCATGACATGATACTTCCAAGCCTTCAATACTCACTCATCGCACTTCAAAATCCTATACAATGAGGTGTGCTCCATTGTATATTCACAAACACGTACATGTACACACACGTGTATACACACACACACACAAACACATACATGTGCATACATACAAAGTGAATTCACGACAGGCATAATAATGTGTATGTACAAGTACAACACTCCATACAGGCAGCATGTATGGCGTACAACTAAACACTCCCACCACATTGCAGGCTGACCTGACAGCTTGAGGAAGAGGCTCTGCCTAACCTCATTGGACGCCCTGGGAGTCCGTATCTTGTCAATCCACTAGGAAGAGAGAACAGACCAGAGGTGGTGGACATGTGCAGATGATTACATACATAATGTATGTACATGTATGCAACCACACACACATACATGTACACACACATACATGTACACACATATGCATACACACATACGTACACACATATACACACACAAACACATGCACACATGCACGTACGCACACACACACATAACACTCATGCACACATATGCACACACACACACACACACACACACAAACACACACACACACACACACACACACACACACACACACACACACACACATACACACACACCTGATACTCTGGGTCATCATTAACCACCAACTCTTCAACAAACCCCAGAAGGGCAACTGTGGTGAACCCACATGGCACCTCCAAGCCTAGCACAGAGATGGAAAGATGGAGAGGAGGATCCCATGGTTATTACATGGGTTATTAAACTAGAAAAGCACATTAATCAGTTAATTACACGTAATTTTAATAATTACAGAGGAACATGACACATGTGGACAAAGTGACCTGATCAGAGAGGCATGATTTTCCATGAGCACCTTGCTTGTACCTCTAAGAGATTTGACTATCTTATGTGTGCAAAGTGAACTTGAATACCAATAGAGCTGTTGCTGTGTAGACTGGCCAGTATGGTACCGAAATGTCTTCTACAGTTGTATTGCCTCTACCCAAGTCAGGCAATAGTACAGTTGTCGAGGTAACAGGAGGTGTGGAGGTGTAATTTCTTTGTTTCTAAACTTACATTGATTCCCTTGTTTTTTATAGCAGGATAGGATTGTGCAATTCTTTGCGACATCCCTTTAAATTCATACAAACACCTCTGATATTGCAGCATCGGTGTCAGAGTCAGATTGAAGCCTTTGTCCTTCATCACCTTCCTCCAAATAAGGTCTCTTGTTTACTTAGAAACTAGACTGCAGATCCTTTATGCTAAGCCATTATTTAGACAACAGACAAGCAATCTGTGGTTTGTTAACACTAGTTGTTTTTGCCAGCATAACGTATTGGAAGCGTACCTAACCACGTGTCTTGCTACCACATTCTTTCTTTCACATACAAGTACGCAAATCCATTTATTTTCATCCACTTTGTTATTGAAGCCTTCATCAAATAAAAGTCTCCCTCAGTTTCACAATGCAAATGCCTTCTGTCAATAGCCCCCCCCCCCCCCACACACACACACACAAAAAGCCAGTTTCGCAGGTTTTACTCATGTACTTGCAATGATACTGTCTAAGAAACAGTTTTGCTATCATGATAAATGACTGCTGAGCAACTATTTCTGCCTCTAGGACGTCACTAGACCCTAAATAATGTGCAATAAAGATAGGTGCTTGCTGCTTGGATGCCAGAAGCACTACATGTGTTAGGGTGATAAGTCGTGTTTGCTAATGAAGGTAACAGTGGAAGAGTCTTATGTGGCAGGAGTAGAGTACTGTCTTAGGTGGCAGGAGTAGAGTACTGTCTTAGATGGCAGGAGTAGAGTACTGTCTTAGGTGGCAGGAGTAGAGTACTGTCTTATGTGGCAGGAGTAGAGTACTGTCGTAGGTGGCAGGAGTAGAGTACTGTCTTAGGTGGCAGGAGTAGAGTACTGTCTTAGGTGGCAGGAGTAGAGTACTGTCTTAGGTGGCAGGAGTAGAGTACTGTCTTATGTGGCAGGAGTAGAGTACTGTCGTAGGTGGCAGGAGTAGAGTACTGTCGTAGGTGGCAGGAGTAGAGTACTGTCTTAGGTGGCAGGAGTAGAGTACTGTCTTCGGTGGCAGGAGTAGAGTACTGTCTTAGGTGGCAGGAGTAGAGTACTGTCGTAGGTGGCAGGAGTAGAGTACTGTCTTAGGTGGCAGGAGTAGAGTACTGTCTTAGGTGGCAGGAGTAGAGTACTGTCTTACGTGGCAGGAGTAGAGTACTGTCTTAGGTGGCAGAAGTAGAGTACTGTCTTAGGTGGCAGGAGTAGAGTACTGTCTTAGGTGGCAGGAGTAGAGTACTGTCTTAGGTGGCAGAAGTAGAGTACTGTCTTAGGTGGCAGGAGTAGAGTACTGTCTTAGGTGGCAGGAGTAGAGTACTGTCTTAGGTGGCAGGAGTAGAGTACTGTCTTAGGTGGCAGAAGTAGAGTACTGTCTCTCACAATACTTAAAACTGAAACTTTCAGCACATATCCTCCCATCGTGCCAAGAGAAGTCTTTCCTGTACACCACAAACAACGCTTTGTGTACACTTATTTACAACACACCCGGCTGTTCAGCATGGATCTGAGAGCTATTCCATATGAATAAACGTCGCGCGATAAAAGATACAGATTCTAAGAGCAATGAATATCCTTGATCTAAATATTACATGAAATGCGTATCTTTAATATCTATGTTGCCAGTATACATTAAATACAAAAGATTTAATAAAAATTGATGACAGGATGCCCCTACATACACAATGATTGTTCAGATTTGAACACTTAGTACATTCACTAGGGAGATGTGTATATATAAGGGACAAAAATTTATTTCAAAGCATAGGAATGGCATAGGACGATAGATGGAAAATAGGAAGCTGACAGCCTGAAGATGCAGCGATATGAACTGGATGCAATATTGTTTTTTGACCCTCAGTAGACATACATAAAAACAGTTATGGTTTCACGTATCATGATTGTAACTGCATAACAAGCGATAACTATGTGAAGTCAGCACATATCAACGTGGATTGCACCTGGCCTGTCACATACATAGTGATTGTTCAGATTTGTACATACACACATACAAGTATATACAATCTGGGGGGGGGGGGGGGGGGGGGGGGGGGGTGGGAGCACTGCAATCACAGCTATCACCCCAAAAAAAAAAAAAGCACTAACTTGAGAAGAACTGGACCTGACAAGATGATTGGCTAAGATGGTGCTGGTCCAAAATGAGGTCCACCTGAACTTTGACGTTCACCTCACCACGAACACCTGGAACAGGCACGTGTGTTTGTGCGTGGGTATGTATGTGCGTGTTTGTGTGTATGTTCATGGGTATATGTACATGTGTGCGTGTGCTCATGACATGTGTGCACCACACATGTGCACAGTAACAGTTGCACATTGCCACCCACCTGTGCCCTTTACAGGCATTTAAAAAAGCAGTTTTAAGAAGTTATTGAATTACATGTAGTTAATAAAAGGGCCTGTATGCTGTCTTTGCTCAATAAGAGGACTCAACAAGGGAGAGAGAAACATGTGCACAATAAATTGTATTTGGCGGGTACAGAGAGGCATGAGAAGATGGTGCAAATAATGAAGGGGAGGGGCACAAATAATGAAGGGGAGGGGCACAAATAATGAAGGGGAGGGGCACAAATAATGAAGGGGAGGGCACAAATAATGAAGGGGAGGGGCACGAATAATGAACGGGGAGGGGCACAAAACATGAAGGGGAGGGGCACAAATAATGAAGGGGAGGAGCACGAATAATGAAGGGGAGGGGCACAAATAATGAAGGGGGAGGGGCACAAATAATGAAGGGGAGGGGCACAAATAATGAAGGGAGTGGGGTATAGATATGGAAAAGCAACAGACCGTGAAGTGTGTCAAATATAGGGAACCATCCCTGGATGCGCGTTGATGGTGACCCCTCCACCACCATGTAGCTGAGGGAGATGTACACTCTTCCTATGGCATCATGAGCACTGTACACATCATAGTCCATGAGCCTGGGGCGAGAGGGGAGCGGGGAGAGGAGAGAAATGGGAGTAGGGAGAGGGAGTGTGAAGTGGGGGGAGGAGAGTGGGGGAGAGTAGAGAGGAGAGGGGAGAGGAGAGAGGGGGTGCGAGTGGAGGGGGAGTGGGGGAGAGGAGCGGGAGTGGAGAGGCGAGGGGAGATGGGAGTGGGGAGTAGAGGAGAGGGGAGTGGGAGTGGAGAGGGGAGATGGGAGTGGTGAGTAGAGGAGAGGGAGTGGGAGTGGAGAGGGAGAGGGGAGAAGGTTATATAGAAGAGGTCAAGAGAATTCAAAAAATGGAGGGGTGAAAGGTGATGATGTGTTTGGGTTGTGGTAGATTGATGGGGTGGGTTTGAGGAGGTGAAAGAAGATGAAGATGTGGGGATGTAAGATGATAATTGAGAGAGAAATAAAGATATGCTTCAGCGGCAGGGGAGAAGGTGGTAGATGGGAGGAGGATGATGTACATGGAGGAGACAAATATGACAAGGGTTCTGAGAAAAAGATAAGGGAATGAGTGCATTCAGACAACACTTAGATGGTGCTACCAACAGCTACTGCTACCAAACGTCGTTTTTTCACTAGAAGTACATGAAGCACTCCATTACAATACTGCTACCATTGTCGTTTTCCACTACTAAACGGTAGTGGAACACTCCATTTACATGTACAACAAATGTACATACATGATTAGAACTCCAACTTATTGGCATTACAATACATACCTCCATGCCCCAATAGCACTTATTACGCTGCCCTTACTTACAGCATGAATTACCATCATACACGTAAATTTATCACAAGACCTTTTCAAAACCAAACGCAGAATAACTAATGATACAATAAAAGCAATATTGCAACCTGCCAATCGGGAGAATTTGGGTATAAGGTACTCACTTGATCTGAAGTGGTTCGTCTTGAAACACCTCATCGTTGACCTGTATGCAGTGGAGAGAATAGCAAGTAAGATGTGTGTGTGTGCGTGTGTGTGTGTGTGTGTGTGTGTGTGTGTGTGTGTGTATGGTGCATATGCACAACTTTTAACGTTAAGTAAAAGCCCAACACAGATGGGTACTATATCACAACTGAATGTCATAACGTCATAATTCTTACCACCTCCCTCTCTCCACACCTCTTCCCTCCCCCCTCTCTCCCTCCTCCCCTCTCCCTCTCCTTCTCCTTCCCTCCCCCTCCTTTCTCCCCTCTTCCCTCCCTCTTTCCCTTCCTCTCCTTCCCTCTCTCCCTCCTTCTCCCCCATTCTCTCCTTCTCCTTCCCTCCCTCCCGCTCTTCTCTTTCCGTTCCTATGCACCCGAAAGTTAATAAATTAGCATGGCGGACGGGCTCACGTTAAATTTCAGCCATTGAGAGTCCCAGACTGGGTTCAGGGTCTTGGGACAAACTTCTGTCCTGTATACCTCGGCCCCAAGCTTCACCTTTTTCCCCGAAAGATAGAGAGAAGGGTTGGTGGTATCACACACGAGAGCTAAGCCCCCCGGAGACTAACAAGCTTACCTCCACAAAGGCGTCCGTTAGCTCGCTGCTCCTATCCATGATGGGTAGGTCGCGAGCGGCTACGACCTTCACCTGCACAGCAGCTGGCATTAATAAAAGATTACGATATTTGGCGGCGGGAATAATAATTTGTATTTAACTTAGTTTGTTAATTCCAACCGGCCGGCAGGCCAGCGCGCGAATTGGAGCAATTAACGCGGTGCGCCACTCTGTTATGTTTTTTTTTTTTTTTTTTTTTTTTTTTTTGGTCAAAAAATTCATATCATTGCACTGCAAACCAGGAGTAATTTGCGCTATATGGAGTTGGTTAAAATGCCCGTAAGCTTTTTTCTGCTTTTGGTGGTATGTTTTGGAAACATTACTACTTATAAAGCAACATACAACGCACGCCTGCTCTAAAAAAATTAAAGCTCAAATCGAGAAAGCCCGGACTTTGAGGCGAAGAATGGCCAACGACACCACGATCTCCTGCAAGGACGACGACGTAACCTTGTACCTTGAATTATACTGGGTCTTGGTGGCGCTCAGTTCCGTAGCAGTGGTGGTATGTCTCTGCGCCATTACGTGTCTCTTCCGGCTGAAGTTGCTCCGTAAAGTCGTGTACCGCATGGCGTTCTATCAGACCTTGTGCGCTTTGGCCTACAGCGTGTCCATTATCTTGCAGTTATCCTTGTTCGCAATCCATAAGCACGTCACAGTGACCAATGGTACCCTGTGTTCCGCGGCTTCGTTACCCTCTACTTAGAATTGACCAAACTTATTCTTACGATATGGTCGTTGTTTCATCTCTTCTGCTTCAGCGTCCGCTATAGAGACATGAAGGGATGCGAGTGTGTTTACGTCGGAACGTCCCTTGTCGTTCCCATGGTGATAGCTGCCATACCCTTGACAACGAGCTCTTACGGTGGATCGGTAGCCTGGTGCTGGAAAAAATACTCGTGTCGTGGCGGGGGTCAATTGTACCATTGCGGTAGACTTTACGGGAGTGGTTGAACAATTTGCCCTCTGGTACGGACCGGCGCTTGTGGTCCTCTTTGTAGAAACCATCGGGGTGTTTGTGATAGCATTCAAACTGGCATTGGGATCGCGCGGAAAAGGTACGGAAGGGAGCGCGTTCCTCGTTGCAGGAGAACAATACAAGAAAGCTCTGTCACAGATGCTGCCGCTACTGGCCTATCCTGTGATCTTTTGCACGCTCATCGTGCCACCCTTTATTTACCGCGTTTACGGCGCGCTTGGAGCCACTCCCGGCTTTGGCCTGCTAGCCGTCGCATGGTTATGTTTTCCAGGGTGGAGCCTCGCGGCGTCAGTTGCACTTGTGGCTCACGTCGCAGTAGTCGCCAGACACCGACGCCTCAGAGCAAAAAGAACCGACCGAAGGACCAATGTTGTATAAACGTGCACAATGCACGTCCAAATCATTAGTGTCATTAGATAATTCCCAAAAAGAAATAAATAAATAATAATCTTTATGATTTATAGATTTTTCTTTCAGCATACTTTAATTTGGGTGAATTTAATGTATTAATTATGTGGTTCAATCACTTTTCAGTGTTTTGTATAACCCTTCAGTGTTATTATATATAAATAAAATTATAATTATGTATCAGTTTCCGGATGTGCTTCTTGACGTTCGTTTACCGGTAATTTTGCATTGGACTAAATGACCTTAGAAAACACTACAGACTAGTCTGAATTCGAATTGCAATTTTCACAGCACTACAGCCAATGCTTATACAAAAATCAAGTCAAACACGTGACTTTAATAACTAAAATTAGTTATAATTTCAGCCCTGGGCAGTTTAACTCCTTTTCCCTAACACCCATTTACCAACGGCCCTTCATGTGCCCTATCCCATCTCGCGACGGTACGCATCATGCAATCAATTAGTCCATAAAACATGACCTCCATGCATGAATGCATGCAGTTGAGTTCGTCAGTACAATTTTGGAGCTAGTGGAAAGAACGATGCATATGCAATCCAACAAGTAATACTGCGGTGAAGGATGCATGGAAGCTATTTTTACAAGCTGGATAGAATAGTTTAATTTAAAATGCGTTGATGTATCAGCCCAATTTTTTTTCTTTAAGAATGACAACACAACTGTCTGATTACAGATCTTTTTAAGGTTAACAATTATTGAGATGAGAAACTCATGCAACTCGTAGTCGATCTCGTGCATAAAACATTAGAAAAAATGGCCCAACAATTCAATGGATGCGTAGCCTTGAAGGGCCGGTAACTTACGTAAGAACTTTTGTCAGTTCTTTTTGTTGTTAGATATCATATCTGCTGCATAGCCGCCTGCACGTAGAAGGTTACTTCTATTGGTAGAATCCTTGTTCATTCTGCTTTTATCAACAATTACAGTCGTGTGCAACAATGCATGCAACGTATACAAGGATGCACGAATCAGTATACATTTATTCCAGAAGAGCAATATTCTCAAAACGATGAATTTATTTCGTCGCCTTGAATTGGACTTTTGTCCTTTCCTCCATTAAATTTAATTTAGTTTTTTATTGGAGGCATAGCTCCGGCATAGCGCGCTTTTTATATATACCGTTAATCCAAATCCACATATTGCACGCAATACTATGGGGGGGGGGGGGAGGGGGGGGGGGGGAATGAAGTGTTTGATTTTTAAAGGATTTAACTCCAGCCGTACGCGTGGTTGAACAGACATTTTAAAAATCAGACGCGTATGATTAATGTGTGCCGATTTTATTGTTCAATCCCGCCCAAAATGATTCTATGCGCCTTTCCCCCCTTTAATATCATACAAAGTTACTGCAAGCATTCTCTTGCAATTGCACGTGCACGTTTAGCAGCATGATGTCGCTATATTATAGTTTTAGTACAGCAATGAATTTATTTTTGTATTGTATAGACGGGCATTCATTTGATTTACAAAGGAAAAAGATCGACTGATATAAGGGAGTGCACCAATGTTTAGCACAATGTTTTTCAATTGATTCTGCTAAATATAATCGGAAATCTCGCTAGAGACTTCCATATAGGCTTTGACCCCGACTATGAATTTAATTAACCCCCCCCCCCCCCCCCCCCCCCGCGACCCTACCGTAGCTTAGCTCCCGACGATCGGATCGTCTAACTTGTTGCGGCAATCGATCTAGAAATCAAAACTGAGTAGTTTCGCTTTTGTTTCACGTCGTAGAACGGGCGGCGGAAGCTTATCATAGTTTTCATATTGGGGGGGGGCAAAAATGAACAAACGATAAATATATTCATGACCACATGAATTTCGTTTCAAAGCACCAGTAAAACTGCAGTACCAAACTATCTGGTGAGTTCGTCGTTAGTAGTGGAGAATTCAACGGCAACATCAGACTAGTGGCGTTAGTGTCTAATGATCCGGGACCTCCTCTCGGGGGTACATTTGCCTACTGCGGTGCTTAGAAAGTAAATTTATCCACGCGTTCAGCCAGTTTAACATTTGACAGTGCATGCTCGTTGGACAGCTAGGTCCTTTAGAGCTTAGCCCGAAATTGCCAAAGTATAATTCTTTTTCTTTGGTCCCAAGCCAGGGTTTCAAAGTGAAACTATTAGATTGCGAAGTGCGTGGTTTCTATGTAATCTTCTGTTACTAACTACGCGTACCGCGATCGAATAGCTTCACTTTGACGCTCTGGCTTGGGTCTGCTTGGGACCAGAGAAAAAGAATTAGAGCCTGGGAATTCGAGCCAAGCTCTAAATGACTAGCATGCATTGTGAAATGTAAAAGGGATGTTAAACTGGCAGAACGTAAATAACGTACACAGCGGTAGACAGATGTACCCCCGCGGGAGGACGCCAGGTACATTAGACATATTAATGGAGTACATGTACTTATATACGGCAGCATATCATCGTCCGATCGATCGCTAAATTTAGGGGGGCTAAAGCCTCCCTTGCCCCCCCCCCCCTCTTCCGCCGCCCCTGCGTAGAACCGGGTGGTTGTCGAGACGAAAAATACTGCTGTCCTCGTTCCCCTTCCAAAAACAATGGGCGGGTCGTCTTCTGCTGCTTCTGCTTCTTGAGAACTCATAACTCGGGACAGGAACACTTTTAAGCAATGAAAATTGCACCAATAGCTTTAGAATTTGCTGGAGGACTCGCTTTGATACACAAAAGCCTAAAAGCCTATATACGGTCTTATCAAGTCTAATTAAGCAAAAGTACCTAGAAAATTTTCACAATACGTCTGGAAGTTAAATGAAAGGGGGGAAACCTGCGATGCAACAGTGATTTGGATGTTTAAAAAATTAAGGAAACAAGTAAATAAAAACATTCTCTCTGAGAAAGTTGGTGGGATATAGGTTTTGCAGGCAAACACTGCATGCTAAAAATAAAGAGTATGATTTAATCTATTGAAGATTAAACAACGATCTAATTAAATCGTTTTAGATCGTTGTTTAATCTTCAATAGATTAAATCATACTCTTTATTATTAGCAGTGAATGGTATACTGGTGTAAAAAGCAAGGAAACAAGTTTTATCAGAAGGGAAAATGTAATAGTCCTATACACAGAAACAGCATATGCCTTAGTCAAAGTGTGCTAAATATAGGACTATTACATTTTCCCGTCTGATAAAACTTGTTTCCTTGCTTTTTACACCAGTATATTATTTGCCTGCAAATCCTACAACTTTCTCAGAGAGAATGTTTTTATTTACTTGTTTATATTTCATGTTTCCATTTCAGTCAATCTTGTTTCCGTTGTTTTTACACCATCCTTATCCTAGATGTCACCAACTTTCTCGTGGGTAATGTTTTTTACTACCTTCTAGTGTTATCGTGGTCAAACGAAAAGTTGACAAAACAATGATTCTCTGAATTGCAGTTTTAAACAATGTCTCAGTAGCCCAATGTATTTTTCTGGCGAAATGTTGACAATACCCAGTACTCCCGTTTGTTAGCGACTGCAGTGGGGCTTCTACCTTGACAGATGTGTCAAGCTGTTATTGAAGTGGTATGGTATAAACATCTGAAGCATTTAATAGCATATCCGTCTTTCATGTGTTCGAATAGACTTCCGTGCTGAAGTGATTATATTTTACTAAATCAATTAACAGTTCGCGCACATATCATATCCATATTTCGATACAGCATAATTGCTTAAATTATGATATTCGTATGCACAACAACCTATATTCGAAGTAAACGTAGCCTAAAATTAAACTATGAAACTTGTATGCATGTAATTTGACCGTAGTAAAAAAACTGCCGCTACATTGCCATGGGACCCATGCATTCATCACAGTGCAATAGTCAGCGACATGCAGGCACTCAACACAGCAGGTGGGAGTGAGACGCAGAAGTAGCTTGCTGCGAACCACCTTGATGAAGCAGAAAGCGAAGGCTATTCTGCTCATGCTGCATGGTCATACAGGCCTAGCTGTAGCTTATTCACGAATTCCCTTACTGTATATATACGTTATGCAACAAGTAATAAAGCTCCCTTGCGCATGCGCACCCAATGTAACAATTCACCAACAACTGCGGACGGACACTGATGTCGTGCAGAAACTCGTCTTGCGCTCAGTTTCAACACAGTCGCTATCACCTCATCGGTTTGGGGATCACTAGCGGAGCCTCGGTATTCGTATGCCTCGTAGCTCTGACATTGGTGTTGGCGTTGAAGCTATACAAGATGTTTGTATACCGCCTCTCCCTCTATCAAGTACTGGGGGCTATAGGCAACGGCACGTTTCTCATCATGGACCTTGCTTTCGAAAAATACTACGGCACTGGGCCCGTTTCTTTTAATCGCCTCTGCCTCGCTACGGCCTATTTAACCCAATTCTCACTCCTCGCTAAGCTGTTCTTCACAATATGGCTCACTTTCCACCTCTTCTGCTTCGCGGTGTACCACAAGAACATGAAGAGACTCGAGGTCCTGTACGTTACGACGGCCATCTTGATTCCGGCTGTCATAGCCGTGGTACCCTTCCTCACCCACACCTACGGGCTGGCCAAGGGCTGGTGCTGGATCATCAACGTGAACGACACCGCCTGCCCCCCCGTTCCCATCCCGGTCGGCATCATCGAGCAGTTTGCGACGTGGTACGGACCCGCCCTCTTGGTCTTCATCATCGAGTCCTCCCTCATGACGATCCTGATGGTCACGCTGGGGTGCAGGGCGTACCGAAGCAGCGAGGGCGCCTCCGGCGACCCGCTCCTGGCGGGACGGAGCGTGCACAAGAAGGCGCTAAACCAAATGCTGCCCCTCATGATATACCCGTTGGCGTTCGGGGTCCTCATTGTACCCCCGATGGTCAACCGCGTTCTCGACGCCGTGGAAGGGAAGGAGAGCCCCGTGCGCTGCAAGCTAGACGTCGTGTTCATCCCTCTGCTGTTCCTCGCGGCGGGGGCCACGCTGATCGTGCACGTGTGCCTGCTGCTCCGCTCCAAGAGCGGGAAGCGGTCGTCGCGCGCCCCCACGCTGGACGACGCCGGAATGGAGACCGTCAGGGTTCCTACCACCCGTTGTAGCACCTTCTACGTCCCTCCGATGGAGAGTGACGTCGACAGCGACTACGGCTCATGCAGGCAGATAAACTGAGCAAGATCTGTATAATTACTAGATCACCAGAATTTAGTAAGAGAGATCTGAGTCACCAGCTGTACATGTATCGAATAAAAATAATACGTAATACACACACCCACACACACACATACACGCACACACACACGCACACGCACACGCACACGCACACGCACACGCACACGCACACGCACACACACACACACACACACACACGCACACGCACACGCACACATATACACATGCATGCATGCATATTGCATACACGTGCACACGGACAAACAGTTCGCGCATGCACAGTGACTGCCTGCTCATATATGTATGTAATAGGGACAGTTTCCGAGAAAATGATACTTCGCTATATTATATAATTATAATTATATACATAAAAATGATTAACGTTTGAATCGCTATATCTTTGGAACGGTAAACGCTATTGACTTCGTATTTTCAACACTACATGCTACACCATTTCTATAATGTAAAATAGATGTGGGGTCTTGTATTAGCTTTCGTGCCAGTGTTGCAACGTCCGATACCCCTTGGGGTTTAAACTGGCCATATCTTTCGGCAGGAAATCTCAATTCACTTCAAATATACGGTTTATACGCAGAGGGGTCCTGTACCTATTTGTTCGTTAATTTTTACTTGATCCGTTACGGATAATTGCACATTTCTCGCGTGTATTACAACCTACTTCGAGCATATGAATACACAATAACCTCCAGGGCCCATGCCACTATATTACCACCGTGTTTCCGCTTCTTACAAACGTCAGTGGTTCTCTTCTATAACGAACAAGATTCGTTAAGTGATCGAAATGCATGGATTCTGCTACCATCACCATATGCAACACGGTGCGTACTACCAGTACCGACACGCGCGCACAACATCATGTATAAATCGTGTCCCTGTCGATTCGGTCAAACTCTTTGGGTGCCAATCATTGCGTGCATGGCCATTTATCGGCTCACAACCTATAACAGTACGTCAGAGCCATGAGATATAGTGCAGCAGCACGGTGTATCAGCTAGGCTAGGGGAGAGGCGCGTGGTTGGACGTGCCTGGAGGGGGATCTAATGGTTACCTGCAGCTTGTAGTACCAAAATCGTGGATTCGAAGCGTTTTGAAGCAGTATCATGCACGATGCTGGCAGTCCTTTTGGCACACTAAAGACGTTGGAGAAGATTCGCTGCAGATTCTACTGGCCAGGACAACGTCGCGACGTGGAGAATTGATGCAAAAGCTGTGAAAAGTGTGCTTCCAGAAAGTCACCACCCAAAACCAGGCGAGCTCAACTTAAAACTGACATAGCTGGCTATCCACTGCAGCGAGTTGCTATGGACATACTCGGGCCCCTGCCGATGACCGATAGAGGTAACAGGTATGTGTTAGTAGTGGGTGACTATTTTACCAAATGGATGGAGGCATACCCAATGGCCAATATGGAGGTGGGGACTGTTGCGGGTATTTTTGTCCACCATTTTGTCAGCCATTTTGGAGTACCCGATATTCTCCATACCGATCAGGGCCGTAACTTTGAATCTACCTTGTTGAAGGAATTATGCAAATTGCTAGGCATAATCAAAACTAGAACTACGCCTTACCATCCGCAATCGGACGGTCTAGTGGAAAGGTTTAATCGTACACTGCTTAATCTCCTCAGCCTTGCCGTATCTGAGAATGAACAGGAGTGGGACCTTTATCTCCCGATGGTCATGCTGGCCTACCGCACTAGTGTGCAAGAGTCAACTGGGTGCACACCCTTTTATTTGATGTCCGGTCGGGAGGCACGCCTCCCTGCTGATGTTATGTATGGCCTTCCTCCGCCGGTCTACCACTTCCTCACAGGTCAATCAGTATGCCCTGGATCTGAGGCTGTGTCTGGAGAGTGCCTACCAACGGGTTCGAGAAAGAATGGGACTGCAACATCAACGGCAAAAGGCTCTATACGATAGAGCTACACATGGAAAACCGTACGTGGTAGATGATTTAGTATGGCTTCATTGCCCAGCAGTTCCTCGGGGGAAATCACCAAAGCTGCATCGATATCGACAGGGACCATACAAGGTACTAAAACAAATAAGTGATGTTTTGTTCTTGCTCCAACACAGGGATTCTCGTCGAAGGCGTACTGTGGTTCATTTTGACAGGTTGAAGCCGTGTGTTACCTTACCGGAAGCCACACCCTTGGAGGAAAACGTGACGAGGACGGGAGACAATGCCCTTGCTCGTTACACAAGAAGAGGCAACTATTGCAGAACGTCTAGAGGGTATTGACGAACCAGAACCACTTGATGCTGAAGTATTTCAGAACCCGGTTGATGGAAAGCAGATGGTAGCTGATCATGAAGAGGAAATTACTACAGTACCTTTACCTCCAGAGGGTATTGGCGAACGCGAACTACCTCAAATTGAATTTCGAAATCCGGCGGGTCAAACTAGCGGAAAGTCCAACCGAAGGCACAAAAAGCAGGAAAGATTCGGACATTATATCTATCTCTGATAATACATACGACTAATTATTGTTCCCGGGGGAGGGGAATAGTGACATCTTAGTTAATTGTTGCGCATGCGTACTTGATCTGTGTGCCTGTATATGTACTGTGCATCTACTCTTGCTGCGCACTTTTTGATTAAAGCTGGCCTTTACATGTGTAACGCCACCCGCGTCCGCGCAAGTAATAGAGCCGAATGACGATTGACTGCAAAATCAGAGAGCAATTACAACACATGTCCTACGCTCATACCTCACACTTATACAACACCAGCACATACATCTGGCACCACATGTTACAAAAAACCTTTAAGTTATAATGATGCGATTCACCGCTCCCATTCTCACGTCGGCTCCGGCGTCCGATAACTCTGGTAGCTGTTACTATTGACCGCTGGCCCACGGCTGGTCTCACTGCTCTCGTCGCGCAACGAGCTGGACAGCAAGAGCCCGCCAGTAGCGTCGCCCGTTACTATCTCAAATGTCACGTGCACGATAAGGATTGCACCCGCCACCAGGCTCCACGCGGGCGTGCAGATGGCAGTTGCCAGGAAGAGCCCGTACTGCAAAGGGGTTTTCTGGCTATCCGTATTTCCTCTGATAAACCCGTAAACGCCTTCGATTATGGGCGGCACACTAAGGACACACCAGGCGACGGGGTAAGCCAGGAGAGCCACAATTGTACTGAGGGGGACGGGCCTTCGCGCTCGGCGTCTCGTGACGAGTATCATCGTGTTCTTCTTCTCCGCGTGGGACCTCCACACCGCCAAGGCCACGATGAGGGCAGCCGACACACCTTCAAAGATCAGGGTCGCAGCGGCTGGTAAGTACCACAGCGAATACAGCAGGACGAACCCATGCTTGTTGGAGGGACTGATCCAGCACCACGTTCCCGCCACCGGCCCGTACGACCCCAAGATTAGGGGGGCGACAGACGCCAGCAGCGGCAGGGCCAATGTCAGGACGACGTAGATGACCTCTAGCCTTCTGGCGTTCTTGTTGCACACTGTGAGGGCTAACAGGTGGAGCGTGAGGCAGGTAGTGACGACTAACTTGGACAGCTGGGCACACTGCATCAGGTAACCCACGGACTTGCACACGTCGCCCGCGCTCAACATCCGTTCGCCCACCGGGAAGGACAGCACCTCCAAGACGCACACGGCTCCGCTTACTAGGCCGACTATGACAGGAAACGAAGCCAGGCGGTAGGGCAGCTGGGAGCAGAGCTTTCTTGTCCCCACCAGGAGAAGGGCCACCGAGCACACGAGAACCGCTACACCCCCGATGGCGCTGATGGACACCAGAGCTATTTTAGCCTGATAGGGGCTGAAGGAGCTGTTGTCGGTGGTTTCTCCTAGCGACATTTTGTTCGTGTACCTTTTAAGATCAATGCATCACCTCTGATGTAGCGTTAATTGTTTATACGGGTTTATTCAAACAGCTGTGTGTAGTACAACCGGGTAGTAGGACCTACTTGATAAGGCACGATATACGGCTGCATGCTGCCAGGAGGGGGAAATCAGCCAGGAGGGGGAAATCATGCAGGGAAAATACACTGCGTCGTATACGCACGCATGCATGCCTAAATAACTGACCGTCCCGTGCATGTACTAAGTTTTGATATATCACGTACAACCACTGCTGTGCGTGCATGCCTCTTAGCTGCGACTGCATGGCGTGAAATAAAAAAACATTAGTGATATATAACAATATGCACTATAGCAATATTTAACAATCTTGCACTATACATATGGAGAAATGGCCCATACATCGGCGGTCATCTTGCATTTTTATTTCAAATTGAATTCTAAATAAACTCAAAAAATACTAAAAATTGGGCTGAATTCGAATTTTATTTTTCATTGCGTTGTAAGTATGCAACGTTATACAAAAATCAAGACAAAAATTTAATTACTATCGCAGGTAATTATAATTTCAACACTCCCGTTAGCTTCAATAACTACAATAAGCAGCATTTCGTTAATAAACTCGTGCATGTATCCAGGCCAGCCCCACCCCATCCGACGAGGGGTGGATGCGCATCAATTAGCACATAGACGGCCAACCACATTTTTGCAAAGGTGGGTTATGTACAATTGCGGATTGTTACTAAGTGCAGAATGGCACATTGTTACTGTTACAGAAGTGGCGGATATGCATCAGTACTATGCATACATATAGTACACGCCACGTTCGCTAGTTGTAACTTAACGCGCTGACACCTATGGGGGCCGGGGACTGCGATCGCATACTGTACTCCTTCCAGCCAATCAATTTGCTCCCCCCATATGACCTCATCCTTTGATATCAACCTGTTCGTATTGTACTGTCTGAAAATAGCCGTATTAAAAGTTAGGAGCGCATATTCGTATGGGCCTAATAGGGGTGGTCCGTGCTACATGTATATGAAAGGAACGGTGAGTCTCAAATTATTTAATGCTTGAGTATCCTTTTGCTTATGTGTCTTGTGGCTTCTTGGGGTGCATAAATTTGTATATACGTGTATGCTATGCTCTTTACATCTACCATTATATGGTGCTTGGGTTTTAGCATACTGGCTTCATCTCCGGGGAAACATCAGCTAGTATGACTTCAGGCAACATGGCCACCATGTGATCAAGCATACAGGTGAGTTAATGTTGTCCTGCACATGTATTATACACACCATCACATAACCCACAGATACTAACAAGTGTGCACTCCCATGGGTGCCCCCAGCTTTTCTAGAAGGGGGGGGGGGGGGGGGGGGGGGGGCAGAGGTGAGGGGAGGGGCACCAATTATAGGGCAGTGGCGGCGGAGCAATAAATAAAGTGATACGGCGGACTGGGGGGGGGGGTGGGGGGGGGGGGGGGGGGTGGAAAGAGGGTCTTCAATATATGAGCAGGGGTGTAACATAAAAAATGCTACGGCGTTCGCCGTACTTGCCATAGCGTCAGCGCCGCCTATGTAGGGAGGTGGGCAGGGGGGAGGCGCATGTAAGTAGAAATCAATACTGGGACAGGGGTTAAATTATTTAACAAGCATTTATTACAAGGGGTTGGGGGTGGGGCGCCATTGAGTCTCAAAAGGGGGGGGGGGGGGGGTGCCCATGACTCAAAACACAGTCACACTCAGAATTCTATATTACTCACCCAACACATCAAATAACATTTTTCACCCCCAACATGAGCGTACACTCCCAGCATACACAACTATATGACCCCATCAGCATACACACCCAACTCATATTGTCCACCAACCACATACCAGTACACACTAGCAAAAGTGTGCACATTCCCAATGACCCTACACACCAGCATAGTTTCATTGATGGGGCGGGAGTGCCCCACACCTCCCATATTTTTGCCCCCTCTTGGCAATGAAGGGATAACAAGTTACACAACCCATGCACAGAATTGGCTCGCTTGGTATAAAGTCCTCCTAAAAGTTTCAACTTAACATTTGTCTCCCCCCCCCCCCCCCCCCCCCACTGATGTTTTTTCTCGATGATGGATTGTGTCACTTGTTATCCCTTAATAACAGCATGTACACACCAGGTTACCCCACAGGCACACCAGCACCCTAGCGTATAGCTGGCCAACCACCTAGCCTACAGATCATTAGACCAACATGAGTTTAAATTCACACACACACACACACACACATACACACACACACACACACACACACACACACACACACACTACACATCACACACTAGAACAGTGAGCATAACAGTGAACACTACCAGTCCCACACATGGGGTTTCTTTGATAAAAACCTTAGAGGGGGAATTTTAAAAATTCGTTGCTAAGGCAACTCTGAGGTTATATCACTTATTGCCAAGGGGCAACAATATGGCATGCACCCCATACACCAACTCATATGTACTACATGTAACAACAAGATAACACATATGCAGTTCCCTTCATACATGTACCCATAATTCTGCCTTACATGTGTTCTTAGCCTACCCCTATCAGAGGTCATCTGCCCAACATAAAGGGGTAGTGATCAACAGGATAGGCTAAGAACACTAACAGTTCTTTTTATTTATTTTTCCTACTCCACATGAAATGCTCCCTAGATGGCTGTATGGTCAATGTGATACAGCCAGCATGACACAAAGCTTTAGCAACAACTCAAATAGAAGGGACATTGCAGCCTTTGTGTGGTCATCAAGTAGCTACAAGGCTCTGCAGACTTCATGTGATGCATGCATGTAGATTTGTGGTGTGCTTGGCATTTGTATTTGGTGGTGTAAGAACTGTATGTGTGAATGTGGATAGTTGCTGGTATTGATGGACTTGCTGAAAGCAGACAGGAGGCTTGGTCTTTTAGATAAGAACTATGTATATAGGTAGTCGTGGGTGATTATGTAAACTTTTCCTTCCCACTTTATCCTGTTGAGTGTGTAGCAATACAGATGCCTGTACATTGTAAAATTGTACAACCATTGTTGTACAACCATCTGCGTTCTGCCACCATGTCCATCTTGGCAGTACACCAGACTTAAGCCGCCCGGCCAGTGGATGTATTCCCTCTCTCCCAATCGAGGACAAGTACATCCGCTGGCTGGGTACGGCTTAGGTCTGGTGTAATGGTACTGCCTGACTCTACTCTCACTCCTGGAAGATGGGCACGATGGCAGAACTCAACATACACGTTAGGCAGATGGTTGTGGCCATGCAGTGACAACATCACCACCCTGTTTACAGGTAGTAGCGCCAGGGCACAAAGAACATGAGGAACCTCTAGCCATCTCCATCCCTAGCCACCATTGGATGGAGAATTACAGTTCATTGGGTTCAAAGACTAGGAGGTGTGACCAGTAGCCAGGATGCAGCATGAGGTGCTGACACAGAGAGCAGCCGAGCCTTGTCAGCAGGTGATGATGCTTTCAACAACAATGAGAACTGGTGGGTCCTCTAGTTTCTTTGACAGTATACCCTTTGGTGGACGGGTGAGGCTGTGATAGCATCCACAGAGATTACTTCAGACAGGGAGACTATGCCTTATATTTGTGTCCCATAAAACAAATATCAGTCCTAACAAGATCTGTTTATCACGTTCGGAAGTAATTCATTACTTAAAACAAAAGATTACATATAATTAAGTGGCCAGAAAGCAATAGGCCCACACTAATGTATCACTAACTCCAATACTCCTAAATTAAAGTTCAACTTGACTGTGACCTATTTTACATCTTGCAGCACTCTTTCAGGCGAGAGCATGTCAAATAGAGCGCTGACACTGAATCACTAACATAGCTACACACGTGGTTCTTCATCAGTGAGTCTCTACAAGGCTGAGAAAACATGAAGGTCAAGAACATAGAATTTTATTTTGTACATGTTTGTTTATGGTGCTATTATTACTTCAAACGATCAATTGTATACACATGCACACACATATACATAAAACACACACATAATACATACATGTACACATATGTATTTATACACATATGCATGTACATGTACAGACATACATAAAACACACACATACATACAAGTACACATGTGTCATAATACACATACATGTGAAAACATACACAAATACATACATGTACACACATACATAAAACATGCACACATACATGTACACATACACATAAAACACACACTGATACATACATTTTCACATATATACATGTACAAAAAACACATACATGTATGCACATAAATTTATATATATGGGACAGTTTCCAACAAAATTGCCCTTCAATATTCCCTTGCGTTTGAATAACTATAACTTCCAAACGGTTAAGGCTAATGACTTCTTATTCTCAACACTTCATAGTCACCATTTCTGTATGGTGAAATACATTTTGGGGTATTGCAATGTGTGATACCCCACTAGGTTCAAACCCGCCAAATACTTTTTGGTTCTCCTATAATCAAATCACTTTTAAAATTCAGTTTGTGGGTAGAGAGGTTCCTGTACCTATCACGGCAAGTTGTGTCACGCTATATAAAGCGGGAAAATGTGCATGTAGGGACCTCCCTATTTTCAAACTGAATTTGAAGCGATTTGATTACTCCTACTGAAAGTTATGATAGGTTTGAACCCGGTGGGGTATTGGACGTTGCAATACTGGGGAGTTAGGAAAGGCCATCAGTTTTACATTACCAAACTAAGGCTAAGGTTGATTTCAGCGATCTAGCCATGTGCATGCGCCCCCCCAAATTCATATCCCGCCCCTCTGGTACCAATTGGATTATTCAATTATTTAACTGTACACTCCTACAGATGACAAAAATGGTGTCCATGGTGGGGGGTTGTGTTTAGAAACATGTCGATGTCATTGTCCAGGGTTGCAAATATGACCTGAGGGGGGTAGTATAAATGCCTGTCCCGGGGTGCTAGCAGATAAAACATAATAAGCTTGTACTTGGGGGGGGGGGGGGGGGGGGGGGTGGGAGTGGTAGGGGTTAGCAGGTATAACATAAGCTTGTCCAGGGGAGATGTAACCAAATAGAAGCTTGTCTGGGGGTATTAAAAAACTTAACAACAAAAGGTGGTTTTATATATTGTCCTGGGGGTTACGTTTGCAATTATTGTCATCTGTAGGTGTGTATGGTTAAATAATGGAATAGCCCAAAGCTGCCCCGCCCCCCGCCCCCCGCCCCCCATGCACAATCATGTGTATGGCAGACTACTTAATTCCTATGCAGACACTGGCGGACAGAGGGGAGGGGGGGGGGGAATTAGGTCTGCAACCCGAGCACATCTCCCTTTGGTGTCTCTGTCCCTCCAATCCCCCTTTAATTTAATTCTGGATCTGCCACTGGCTTCCCCCCCCCCCCTCCAAATCCTGGATCCAGGGCTAATTCCAACCATACATAAAGATTTTTCTTGAGAATAGGAATGGCTGCGCTCAAATGGGTGGTTTAGCTATCTATCACATACACATGCAAACATAAACACAACCCACAGCTGGAAAAACAATATAAGTGCTTGCATACTATACATACCACCCACACACATGGGCAGTGCTCACATACATGTACCTGCATGTTTCTTACTAAACACTGTTCAATGGCCAGTAACACAAAACAGGATGCCATGGTGATCGATGGCATGAAGGCTGGCACTCATCACTCACATACACAATGGCAAAGATGCTGGTGTATGTGTTTAAAATAAAAAACATGTACTAAAATCTGGTAAATGGACATACCTTGCTCTAACTATACCTCACAGTAGTGAGCTCTTCATACCTCTTGAGGATACCATGCATCACTTGTGCAACTTCGTTGCCTCCTGAGCGTGGGATCCAACAATTTGGGGAAAAGAACCACGGCCATACCCAGAGGGGGTTTGTAACCAAGGAAACCTATAAAATTGCTAGTAAAATCAGATTTTACTAGCAATTTTATTGGTTTCCTTGGTTACGGAACCCCCTCTGGGTATCGCCCTGAGAACCTAGAGTGCTTTTAGAGATGCTATCTGTTTACGCTATGGCTGGCAACCTCCTTTATTACCATCATATTGCATATGTGGCTCCTGGAGCATGCCATGAATTGCCCATCAGGAGGCTTTCCTTCAATTCGACACAATGAGGTGCGAGATCTGACCTCAGTGAGGTATGTCACAATGCAGAACCTACATGTACTTTGCAGCCATTGCAGAGTGAGTGCCTTACATATAAGTCTGCCAATGCAGAGCTACGAGCAAGAAAAACAACGAATTATCTGACCTCTTAATTGAAAAGTTTACATAAAACCCACAACCAATAACAATTCTTCCACATGTCACCACTCCTAATTAAAGAGGCAGTACTTATGAAACCACAAAGACCTGTGAGTTTCAGACAGCAGCTAATACAAATACCAGCCCTTCTTCAACTGTCCACATTTGATACATTTGGTACACAAACATACAAACTTATGTCAGCACCATACAAAACACCACTGAACAACTTTACAGTCTGCTAGCAAGCATTATATGATGAAAACACAACGCTTTACATTTGAGTAGTAGTTCTCCTGGTGGAGGTTGGAAGGGTGACTGGCACAGTCATGAGCTACATCACATTGTTCGGTATGATGGGTTCAGTCCCTGGTCCATACCAGGCAGTCATGTAGGTAGCCCACTGAGCCTGGAACCAGAGCTGCTGGCAGACCACCTGGGTATACCTCCACTCAATCATCAGGAGTTTTTCTGACCAATCTGATGGGAAGAGGGGGGGGGGGGGGAGGAGCTCAGAGAGCTTACCAGAAAATCTGACTGGATGTCTTCTCATCACTGCTGCCTCCTCCCCATCAATTCACAGTGATGGGGAGGAGGGACTGATGGGGAAGAGGGGAACGGTACAGCACAAACAAAAGCCTGACCATCTCTTGAGCAATGTTCTCCACATTGTTATTATCTAGGAGCACATAGGTGGCTCCACCATTCTTACTGCAGTGACAATGTGCCAACATATGCTCAGTGTAGGGATACAGGTAAAGTGTAGGAGATGTATGTGCTCCCAATGGGGGGAGGGGGTGGACATTTCATCTCCCTTAACTAAAACCACACCTCTTCCTACTTCCTGTAACTATAATGACTCCACAGGGTCAGGGATTAGAGGAGAGTTTAAAACACTATGAGTGAGGACCAATGAGTGAAGACCAATACATGTAGGATACGCAGCCTTCAGGAAGAGGGGGGGGGGGGGGGTTGAATTTGGTTAATAGGTGAATTTACAATAACATACACGCATCATACAATATATTTTGTTCTTAATAAAACTGATTAGACTCAATGATGAAGGCGATCTCGCTTTGGGGATAGGACGGGGGGTTGTTCGAACCCAATGACCCCCCCCCCTGTGTACACCCATGATATGTGTAGGACCAATGGACACATACATGTAGCGCCAATGGAGACATACCTCCAAATGATGGTAACTAATAAACTCCGTACTGCAGAGGACAGGCTCATCCCCTGTAGAGCTGCCATGGCAACAGTGATGAGCTCACAGACCACACATCTTCGGGGCAGGAGAGGGAGAAGTGTGAGGATGGGTATAAGTAGAAGGGGGAGGAGGAGAGGAGGGGGAGGGAGGAGGAGGATGGGAGGAGGGAAGGAGAAAGAGGTGGAGGAGAAGAGAGGAAAAACAGCAGTGTGGTAAATGAACTTGTGGTTTCACAAGATATGTAAATAAATTTGTACTTTCATAATCATAATTAAGGTACTGTAATATGGCTTACTACAGTTAAGATACATGAACATGGATTATACACCTACAGTAAAAAAATTTTAAGCTACGAGAGTCCGGGCCATAATTGCTCTTACAAGAGACCTAGTCAAGGTGAGGTTCAACCTACTGTATGTTTCATACACAAAGCTGCATTTTGATTTTGGAGACCCAATATGGCAAAGCTGGGTGGCTAGACAGGAAAATGTGTCCCTAGCCTCCTTCCCCCAATTACATTACAATCAATTTCAGGCTCGTGAAGTAGGTATAAGGGGTAGCACACACACACACACACACACACACACACACACACACACAAACACACACACACATGAGCGATAAGGTACTGAAGGGAAGTACAGACTTTTACACATACCTGGCCTGGAATGAGGCAGTTGGTATAGTGAAGTGGAGGATCACGGGAGACTTTTTAATATGGTGAGGTGTTGCCATAGATAACACTAATTCATATATACACATACATGTACATATACACACATATACATATACGTACACACGTACAAATAAAACACATGCACACATACGTGCACATAAACACACATGTACACACATAGCCATAACCACTGTCACACACACACATACATAGTCATAAACGCACACACATACATATATACATCTATACATACATGTACATATACATGTACATGTATGTTCACACATGGGACATTGTACGAGAAAACATGGTAGTTTTCAAATGCTGCATTTGGCACAAATCTAATGCACCTAAACTTAAAGTCGGACTAGCTTTTGCAAAGTTAGAAGTATATTGAATCTTTTTATCATTTTCAATGGGAAAGGTCAATTAAGTGCGTACCGTCAGTCGTATAGAAATATGGCAGCTCTTGTATATTTGATGCTCCCGCCGTTTGTACCAGACGTTACCTCTACGTTTATGCTCTTACATGTACTACCGCTCCGGTATATCACCTTTTAGCGTATTACGAACAGCCACTACCATCCAATATACGTTTTGCATTCATGCTACTTAACTAGTACTCTGAGACTTACAAGATCCTTCTGTAATAAGTCTGGTTGTATGCCCATGTCGATTCTCTGAGTGGCAAACTCCTTTGTGTAATCGCAACCTCCGTCTTTCCCAATTAGTGCCACCTAGCCACTCCTACATGTGGTCATGATGCTAAGTCAGTACATAGCAATAATTATTGGTCATTTAACTACAACATCAAAAAACAGCTAGGTCTGGGCACGGCCGACTGATGATAAGGGGCACGTGATGATCGTCTTGTATGCGGGTGTATCTCACTAACCATTCAACGGAAGTGCGATTTGAAGGCCCTAAGCTCTGAAAAAATGATGATAAATAAGTACACTGACTGCTCTCATATAATCCGTTAGCACCTAAGGAAATTATCATTTGGTTGGGAAACTATTGATGACTGAATAACGAAATGAGATAAAATGAATGGACATTGGAAACCTTGCATAATTAATGTGGAAGTGCGGATATAAGTACCTAAGGTGCGAAAAACTACTCAAAATATGCCAAATAGTCCCCACATTACAAATCCGAGAGCACCTAGTCAATATTTTGTTTTGTTCTGCAGTAAGCTGCAGTTTTATGAATGCGTCAATACATTTTCTATGGACACCGAATTACGCAATGACCGAATACCGCGTAATCTTTTTGACCGCCAATTTCTCGATATGAACATAACATTGTATAAAATACGAAAATATTCATATAGGTGCATGATCGATCATGTTCAAAGGACAGCCGAACAAATTCTGCTCTATAGCTCCGAGCAAGCAAAGTCTATCGAAGTACAGACAACATGCAGCTGCGGATGGTGTTAGGATGGTGTTAGGATGATAAAGATCCACGTAGCCAGAAAAGTGTTTTGCTATATATATAGTTCTGGTCTTGCTTCTCTGCATGAGCCTGATGCATGATGGACGCAATCGATCCGTATATAAGCCACATTAGCTGCAAACCACCAAGCCGTCGAGAACTCAAGTGGGGTGAAGCAGCCATGCATGCATGCATGCATGCATGCTCATCCTCTCTATACTCTCTCATCATACTCTTCTCTTCTCTTAATTGTTCGGCTCGTTTGCACCACTGATTCAGAGTGCACGGAGATTCGATTCTATGCATGCATGTCAAAGGCACAATGCATGCATACCTGAAATCTAACTTGTGGAGAGCACAGACGTGAGGCGATAAAGCCAATACAGACAAACAGCTGGATAACCCCCCCCCCCCCCCCCCCTCTGTCACAAGTTATTTGCAATACCCGCTGGTGGGAATTAGGGAGCTCATTGTACACTTCATCATATGCATCTTTTTCACGCTCCTTGCACTTTTTGGAAACTACTCCACTATGGACTGTGGTTTGAGGATGGATATGTGTCGTCTTTATTCAATATCGTTGTAAGTATAGTCCAACGGACGCCTCTGAGGTTACAACACGAATACACATGCATGTACGCTCACATCCGGTGTTCATATATCTAGTAGTTGGGTACGGCGTGGGCAGAAGATTTGTTCTGTGTTATATATCTTTGTGTAATTGCGTAATATTAATTCATTGTAGTAGATGAATTTGAGTGCGAGGTCATGTGGCGAGATGGAGAAACAGCTGTCACGCGTCATCTCACATCAGCTGCTAAGTGGGTAACAATGAACCCACTTGAACGTAACGCCGTAACCCTCGTTGCACCGCACCAAACGTAACTGCACACAGAACAAATCTTGGTATAGGCAAGGACACTTAATTATTACATGGACTGGAAACCACAATAAATTCGTGTCGCCATCCTCGTTGCTCATGAATTATTAATGAACTGCATCAAGGGTTATACTAAGTGGATTAGAAGACTGGGACTTGATTGGGGTAGTATGTTGTTTTGTTTTGCTTTGTTTAAACCGTCGTCGCTTTCCTTTCTTCATTTTTGGCATCGCGAATTGAAACAGTGCAATATACTGAGCTAACTCATGAACCTAGAATTGATCATCATTTCCAGGTAATGTATAGAAATAAATACAGGTTCAATCATCATGTTAATATAATCTGGAGTTAGAAAAACCATCCTGGTATACTGTGAATTGTTAAATACGGTCATAAATTTTACGCAGAGGCCTTACAACAGGACATGCGCATCGTTCGATTAAAATCGTTTGCCCTTACTTTAAGAAACATCTTTTCCAATACAAACTAACATACGAGTTGTATCATACCATTAAGCGCTGGAAACACCTTTCAAAACAAATGTCTGCTCATCGGTGTGTCCAGGAGCCTAACCAAAGTAGCATAGCAAGGCAAACATGCAAGTAGAAGCTAAGACCCGTAATTTAACGTAATCTTTAAGACTTATAACGGGTTTACCTCAACAAAAGAACAGCTTTCTGTAACTGTAAGTCACTCCAAAGCTAAGACAACTTCACAAAAGCCTTTGTTTGTCCGACAAGGTTGGGAACGAGGCGCAACGAGGATTGCGACAATTTATAGTATTACGTTACGCGGTGGTTTCCAGTCCATGTAATAATTAAGTGTCCTTGGTATACATCTAGGCTTGCAACCCGACTACCCTACCAAACGGGATAGTTGGGCCAGCGCTTGCCAGTCTGCAGTAATTCCACGCACCCCACCTTCCATGCAGTCACACATCATTGGAAGTGAAATTCATAATAAAATAAACATATCAAACGTTGCAAATCATAGCATTACGTCATTTAAAATTTATGGGCGTGGTACCAGCAATATTGTGAAGGGCCATGGAAGCGATAGACAGGCAGCAGTACGTTTGGTGTGGTGCATGCGGCGTGTGGCTTGGAATGATTAATGCGTACGTGTCAGTACAGCAGGGTGCATGGGCGCGGTGTGCCAACACATGCTTTGATGCACGCACACACGTTTGCTGAATACACAAATATGTCAAAGCCTTGGCATGGCTGAGCATGAGGAGGAGGGAATTGTGTGGGTGCGTTTACATAAGCATGAAAGCATTTATAGGTACGTACTAGGAGGCTGATCGCAAGAACAGTTGGTCAAGGGTGTATGGTTGTAGTACCAGTGGGTTGGTGAGGGGGGGGGGGGGGGGGGCAAACTAGAAAATACTGACAAGTATACGAACGTTACCATCCCAGCCACCACTGCCACCTGGTTGCATCCCAGGCAGATTTTCGTACTCTTCCAACACTGTAGCTATAGTCAAGAGCATTTTCCTTGTTTATATACACGTGGGCGTACAAATTTGGCCGCGAAACTCCCACTTCAAAGTGTCTCTATAGTTGACAAAATGGAGCACAACTGCATGCGTATACAGTGTGTAGGGTTGTAGCAAATGGAGGTCTGGATACAATGAAGTAACGTGCGCGACATATGCAGATGGTTCCTTGGCAAGATGGCGAGTGGAGCGGCCGCTACCATCCTCAACGAGGGCGGAGAGCCCAACACGTTCGTGGTTTACACGGATCACGTCACCGGCTCTCTCATGGTGGCCATGAGGTGGGTGAGCCTATACAATATTACCTGCACGACATCTGCATGATGTCTGACCTAAACTCACAGAGTCACTTCAAATACCGCGGACAGCGTTAAGCACCTGGAAATACAGCTCCTTAATGGGAAATACGTGATCGCAGGGCAGGTAAAGGCATGTCTTTGTTGCAAGTATACATTAGAGGAGTCGGTCGTCATGATAGTTTACATGTCCGGCCCCTCCCACCTCATCTCGGCATGCAGGCGGAGATGTTTGCTGACGTGGTGGAAGCGGTGAATAATTTCGCGGCGACTCACAACCCTCGCCTGTCACCACCGGCCTTCGCGATCGATGCTCAGCTGACCGGCAGCCTCACAGTTCCCCCACCCTCCTACAGCCAGGCACAAAGGGCCCTCAAGGTACTTTGTAACATATACAGGGTGATTGGAAAGTCGCGCACAATCTTTGAATTGGTAGAACTGGAATAACTCCAGAGCTGAGCATTGAAAAATTATGCTATTGAACCAAAAAACATGCCAGTGATTAATACAAAAGTAGTTTTAAAAGTTGCCGCTCAGTTTATTCATAGATATTAGAGTACTCAATTAACTATATCTATGGTTTATTTAAATGATTAATTCTGGAGTTATACCATTTGGCACGACTTTCCAATCACCCTGTACATGCAGTAGCGGGACAATTAATTTTCACCAATGAATCACTATATATTGTATTGCATCAGATTCACAATTAATTTTTACCATATATGGTATTAAAATACCATATCATTATGGTGAAAACCTCTGGAGCATGCAAATATGCGAAAGCCTTCATTAATTAATAGGCATCAGACGGCACATCACAACTTAAAGCATATCCATGTGTGGCAAAGATGTATAACATTGTACCACATAGTTTTCTAGGTCATAAATCAAATTGGAATCAAGCATTGATTTGATGTGTGTTTATTTTGGTTGCTGTGTGTGGAATCAAGCATTCATTCGATGTGTGCGTGTGTGTGTGTGTGTGTGTGTGTGTGTGTGTGTGCGTGTATGCATTACATGCATGTATTATGACTTCAACAGCCTGACGTAGCGCCCCTGCCAAAGATATCTGAAATCCAAAGTGAAGGTATAGAAACATCCATGCATGCCCATCATGCAGGAAATTATTAGAAGAAATGGTTTCTCCCCCCCCCCCCCCCCCCCTTGAATTAAGGCACGCCTCTGGAACCATCTAATAGCACTGCCGCATACAATGTCTCACAAACCGCGTACCCACCGGGTTCTGCAGAGCCGACCCCGCTTTATACATACGACAACACCACTGAACATGTTAATCACATGCTCCACTTTACCATCACGTGCTGCTGCCCATGCTGGATAGTCGTGTGGATGTGTTTATGCTGCATCTATGGTTGCTAAGAAATGGCCTTGTGTAGCATGGTATATCATGCATAATGGCGTCAATGGAAAGCATTTTGTGATTGTTTTGTACGTTCTGTGATCCTCTTATAATGTACGCCATTTTATGAAACATGCCTTGGATTGATGTGTTTTGGTGATGAAATTGTTGGACATTCCTGCCGAAGGTATTATATATATATATATATAAATTATTATAATATAATTATAATAATATATATAGGGGTCGAGTATGCGAAAAGGGACCTTGCACATATTATAAAATTTTGTTATAAAAATGCATTACGTTTAAATCGCTATAACCACCCAACGGTTAACGCTATCGACTTCCTATTTTCAACACTTCATACTGCACCATTTCTCTATTGTAAAATAGACTTTGGGGGGTCTTGCATTAGCTTTGTGCCATTCTTGCAGCGTCCGATACCCCTTGGGGTTCAAACCCGCCATATATTCCTGCAGGAAAGTTCAATTCACTTCAAATTTGGTTTGTACGTAGAGGGATCCTGTATCCATTGATCCGTCCTGTTCGTAATTAATACAATGGCGCGAATACAATGTGGCGCGAATCGAGCGGAAAGATGCACTTAAATTGCACAGCTGTAGCTCCGTAACGGATCAAGTATAAAATAACGAACAGGACAGATCAATGGATACAGGATGCCTATACGCATAAACCAAATTTGAAGTGAATTTAACTTTCCTGCAGGAAGATATGGCGGGTTTGAACCTCAAGTGGTATCGGACGTTGCAACAATGGCACAAGGCTAATGCAAGACCCCCAAATCTGTTTTACAATAAGAAATGGGACAGTATGAAGTGTTGAAAATAGGAAGTCGAGAGCGTTAACCGTTGGGCGTTGTGATCGTGAAGAAAGAACTCAATGTTGTGAACAGTATGCCAATGCCAAGTACAGAGTCTTTTGCTTTGAGGATTATATACTGGAAGGTGTAACAGCTCTTCGCAACATTTCAAAAAACTTGTATGCCACAGATTGAAGTTATAGGGTGGAATGATATGTAAAAGACAAATTGTAAGACAGTGGTTCCCAGCATGCATATTTATATGTTATTGGAGTGCCACTAAGTATAGGTATGGATGGATGCACATTTTAGATGGGCACATATGGATACAACATTGAATTTTGATTCATTTCAACAGTTCAATCTGTGATTGTATTTAAATTCAAATGCGCAATGGATAACACACACATTGAGAGTCATCGGCAAACAGAAAAAGAGTAATGATCATATTGACATAATCAGGAATTAGTATGGGGCCTGAAATAGTACCTTGGGGTACTCCCGATGTGACAGGTAGACCACCAGAGCAGCAAGTCCAGTGCAGCCCTATAAACTCAATTGGATAATGTGGATATGAAGTCTATTGTCATTACGCGGTCTTGTAGTGTAGTACTGAGACCTGCACAGGATGACATGCAGACCAGCACGGCATTATCCTGACACCATCTTTAACATGCATGCAGAGAGACCGCTTGAATAAACATATCATGGATGTATATTATGATGTACGTCTGAATATGGGAAAGGAAAAACAGTGGGAATATCTAGGTGATCATGTGTGGTACTTACCCCCCCCCCCTCCCTAAACTCAAGTATGAATGTAATTAACGACAGTTAGTGTGCAGACATATTTATGGTATATGCAGTTCAAAAAACTAGTACTACCAAGTGCAGGGACCTCCGTATGTCTCCATAAGCTCCTGCCCCTCCCCCTATTAATTGTTCTTGTAGGACCCCCCCCCCCCCCCCCAGATCTACCACTGCCCAGCGCCCTAAAAATAGGGGTGTCAAAATTTACGCTATCATCAAAATAAAGATGTGGAAGGACCATGAAGTGGCCTCTTGTTTGTATGCAATCTATATATCATTATTCATATGTATGCCTGCAAGCAAGGCTCTAATCCTCTCTACCTCAGCACATCATGCAAGTTCCTGGAGTCTCTCCCCTGGTTTGAACCAGCAGTCGGGTGGTGGCTGGAGTTCGATACCTCATGGGGGTTCTCTGTGCCCTTTCTGGCCCTGGTGCTGCCCTTGACCCGCTTGGTCACCATGCAAATCATGGTGGAGATGTGGTGGCTAGGCACAATCAACTGCGAGACATCTTTGCTGTATTTTGTCACCGTGCCCACCTGTCGGTAAAGGTTGAGGCAGGCCATGGGCTAGGCACAGCTCCTGCCCTGCAGATGTCCTTGTTCAAGCTGATCAGGGCCGGGCCTTTGATGTAACAGTTCCGTAAGCTAGTGCAGCAGTTGGGGCAGCAGCCTTTGCAGCTGAGACTAGGAAGCATGCTGCTAATGATGACAAGTGCCAGGAGTTGGGATGGTGTTGTATCCCATTGGCCGTAGAAACATACAGTAACTGGGGTAAAGAGGCTCAGTGTGCATTCTCCCAACTAGCCTCTTTGCTTGCAATTGGCCAGGCCAGCTCTAAAGCAAAAATGGCTGCAGAGATCTACAGCCATCTCAACTTATCTCTTGTGAGATCAGTGGCCAGGGCCATCTTAGGAAGGGAGTTAGTTAGTGCATGTGTAGAACTGTATACCTGCGTATAGTTGGTGCATGCTGATCTATTCTCTTGTTCTATTCTCCTATAAAAATAATAATAATAGCTTTTTAATATCATAATGGTGATATATAAAATAATGAATAAAAATGTGAGTCTCTTGGTGTGTTGGTGCTGAAACGTCCTTTCTTAAGTACCTTGGCCATCGTCTACACCAAACCACTGGAGACTCACAATTCTACCAATTCTTACTCCAGCGCCTTTCTGCCAGTGTGGCAATCCAGAGAGGAAATTCCACCTCCGTCTTGGGAACACCTAAGTTCCTTTGATGGCTTAGATGACTTTTAGTTCTGTGTGTGAGTTATTGAGTGGGTTAGTATGAGTATATGTTAGGTTGTGTTGTTATTAGCCATATATGTTAGTTTATAGTGTACTTTTGTATTCCTGTATATATCGGAACCTACGCGAGTAGGTTCCATGTAGAAATCCTGCAGTATCATGAATGTCATTAAAAACGTCTAGCGGGACAGCCAAGTGTCAGGTCACTTCGCTCTTAGTGGCAATCGAGTGATATCAAAAAGGAGAACAGTTCTGCGTTGTATCTGTGTCACAAGACGGTGTACTTTTAGAGAATAAAAATACTGGGGGGGGGGGGGGGGGGGGGGGGGGGGGGGGGATCGATTAATAGGACTGCGGGACTTAAGGGGGGTACAGGCAGAGATAATAATATTATATCTAGTACAGGGCCGTAGCTTCAGTGGTCCGGTTATAATTCTCGTATAGAGAATGTTTTATATATATGAGATCAGTAAAAAAATTTCGAATAATAATTATAAAAGCAAAAGAGTGACAATAGAGGACCCAGATGTGAGCTATGATCGAAGTAACTTTGTGACATAGCTAGCATATGGTGTGGTGCAATTGTAACTAAAAAATATGATAAATATGAACTGAAGTTTTATTGCTTTTATAGAGTGTCCAGGTGGGCCGTGGGTCATATTAAAGTACCAATTGCCCTTGTCTGCACGTCTACATGGAAACGGATCGCCTCATCCATACTTTTAGAGGACACTGACATGTGCAAGGAATCTTTTCCACACTCTCTTCATGCACAAGCTTAGGTTCTTTCCACTGTGGCTTAATTGCCATATATGATTGGATTCAACTGCAAATGACCTTATTTCTGAGAGCCAAATGTCCGTGAATAACGATTTTAAAGCGTAATAGTTGTATATAACAGCATATGGAACAGTGTCCAGCAAAATCACCCTTATGATATTTTCAGGACAAGCAAAAGAAAAGTAAAACTCGCATTGAAATGTACATGCATGGCTAAATTATAAATTCAGTGTCTAATAACTGTATGATGGATAGTTCCAATTTAGGATGCGTAAGGGACCCGTTTGGTAGAACAGAGATAATATAGTATTTATAGTATTATTATATTATCTCTGGATAGAAGCTTATTGGAGTTCGCGGAAAATGAAAATATTTGAAAACTTGAAAAACTATCCAGAAAGGTGATTTGATGGACACTGTCCCATATTGCGGTATAAAAATGTATATGAACGCGAATATAAGTATAGTTATTTTTTACTTTGTGTGTAAATCAGGGGCGGATCCAGGAATTAAAAAAAAAGGAGGGGGAGGGGGGGGGGGGGGGGGGGGATATGGCGCGGAAGCTTCGCAATTAAAAACGCATCATATTTTTTAAGTTTTCTAACCATTTCATACTCTAACAGAAACCTATGTCCTCTACAAATTCTTTCTTACACACTGGAAATTAGTCAGTCTATCATGAAGTTACCGTGGCCTGAATTTTTAATTACGCGTACATTTTAATTGCACGCATCAACTTTCATGCTCCATCCTGGAAAATTTTATAATATGCGCTAGGTCACCTTTCGCTGCCTCGACCCCATATAATTAGACGAATGAAAGGGGGGGGGGGGGGGGAGGGGGGGGCACGTGCCCCCGGTGCACCCCCGTCATTTACATATTAGAATATTTAACTGACTCTGCAAAGTGCTACCAACATGATCATGTATAAGAAAATCTGCATTCACGCAAACACTGTACATGATGCATAAGTTACGCGAACTTGGCCTCAGGGTTAGTGTTCCCATAATAGAAAAGTGTACCGCCAACCAAGCCAGTATCACATTATCACATGCTTATCACTTGCCGTACACAATATAAGGTATACGGCAGACTCAACACACTGACCTGCAGATACACATGACACGATGCAGTGCAGGGCATTGTACCAAGGATTACCTCTATGTACATGTTCATGATCATGCATACGTGCATGCACACGTGAGCTACACGTATGAAATATATTGTAAATGTGCGAAACTTTCAGGTACACTACACCAACTAGCTGAAAGAAAGGGCGTTGCTAGAAAGTTGTCTCTTAAAATTCAATTGCATATAGCTTTGTTTGTTTGCTACACCACATTGGCGTGTATAGGGAATGTAATTAGTGGTAAATACGAATGTCGTTGGTGGTATAGATAGCTAAGATCACTGACAGTTTTCCTAGCTCTTTATGAGTAGGGCTTATTTTCCGTATACTAGAGCTGATACTTTTCCGTATAAACGAGCGGGCACTGTAAGTAAAAGTATAAAAGTTTGGGTGGGGCGATGGTAATTAACTTAAGCTGACCATGGATTAATGACCTTACGCAACGTCTTTTCAATTCTATGAGCTGACAATTCTTTTGAGTATATGCTTCAATGCAAGGAACATTACATTGTACTTGAGTGACGAAGACATGCAAGTGCCTTCCTCTATGACTCAATGTGAGAGTGTTGTGGGTAACACAGAAACGTTCACATCGTGTACAGTAACAATTAATTAAGCATGCTGCAATTAATGACTCAGTCTTGATTGTCAGGTTGTGGTCCAGTGCAACAAAAGTCATAGAGGATCCATGCCCGGACCATGGGGTGCATTTGCTGCAAGAGTAGAAAGCGTAAGTCACATGATCAAGGCAGGATACGTTAGCATATGCCATCCTGTTTTGAGCGGACTGATCTAATTCCACTTCCACTGCCAACAATAACAGATACCATATAACTTGCATGCTGAAATCATTATTCTTCATACACTGCACACGCACGGTACAATGCACACAATAGCTGAATCAGGCAAAACGCGGAGCATGGTATTATATTACTGCTATCAACAGGAAAATTAAAAAGTTGTATAACATGAATATTGGTCTACTTGGAAAGCGCTTTAAAATTGGAAGAATAAGATTGCATAGTTCCTTATTAATAAATGGTGCAGCTAATATAAATCCACCAAAAATGAAGCCTTAAGCCATCTTCCATGTAATTTAGACACTACAGAGACACTCGCACACAGTATTAACACATCACACAAATACATGCACACACATACACACGCGTATACACACACAAAAGGGAAATGTAAAAACACAGATGTGTCGCTGCATGCTTAAGACAATGTTGTGCTGGTGACATGTCACAATGGATGCTTGTGCTCATTTTCCACATCAAATATGACATGAGACATTAGAAAATGCACGAAATTGTCCAAATCACAGTTAAATAACACACAGAGTTGAGGTAGGTGGGTGTGAGAGGGCAGTTGCTGTGATCTCAACCACCACTTTCAGCCTTCTGACCGAACTGTAATTATAGTGCTAGAAAAAGGTTACAGTGGCTCTCTCAGATGTGATAATACATAATTTTCCATTTCAGTATTGCAATGGTTATTCAAAATCAGGTTTCTGATGTCTTCCCTTGATTGAAAACCAATGGTGCAGTCCAAAGAACTGGTCTGGTACCTGTGAAGGAGTGCCGTGGGGCTGTGAGAATGTTTGGGGTTCACAGAGACCACCTGGGTGATGTGGCGGCACTTCAGTAGGCGTGCCCTGCTACCAGATGCAGGACTCATTGCTGAATGAGGCTGACGGAACTTTCCAGTAAAGCCACTGGTGGGACGATTGGAGTGGGAAAGGTCTCCAGCTTCATGATACACCTCTACGGGGGCCACGCTCAAATAAGGTCCTTCAGAAGCACCGCCATGATCAGTGCACATGCTATTGTCATCTCCATTGCTGTGCCTCGTGTGATGCTTGGCCATGTAAAGCAATGAGTCTTCAAGCCGACAAAATTGTTGATCATCTTCTTCTAATGATGCACTCCTCCACTGTGGGGTGCTGGGTCCTGAGTCACAACCCAGGATTCCAGATGATTTAGAACTAGACAAAACTTGGTTTTCGTCCACACTCTTCTGTCTGATGCCGTCCTTTGTGAGGTAAAGCTCTATGTCTTCAAGCCTGCAGAACTGATCGTCTTCATCAGCGCTGAATGCTGTGCTGGACCGGCAGCTGCTTAACTCTGACTCAGTGCACAGACTCCCTAAGCTATGGGACAAGCTTAGGGAAGTGGAAGAAGGCTCAGATGGACTGGCTTTGTGGCACTGTGGGCGTGGCATGAAATGCAGATGAAGGGCATAAGAGGGAACGAGGGAGGAGTACTCCGGGACATGGCTGAGGTCATTTCTACTTCCTGCTTGACAGATGCTGAGGTTAGTGTAACTTCCTGTTGGACTGCAGGTACCCTCGTCATCTTCAATTGAACAGCTAAGGTCATTCCTTTTATTTGGCTTCAACCACCGGGTCTCCTGCATCTTTTGGTGACAGGCCTGGTGGACTATTTGGGTCAGAAAGAATCCGAGGTATGGTACGAACGGAACTTTATTCTTGAAGTTAAGCCTTATCTCTCTGAGATACATAGCACAGTTTTTCTCTTCAATCATTAGAGCACTCAGGTTCTGAAACCGCCTATATTGAATGGCAAGATAAATTGCAGCAATACTATATTTGGTTGACATACATGAATAGTTAGAATGGTGAGATTTATAAGGCTTTAGTATATAGATTCAAACAATGATTTGCCCTGTAATGGGGTCCATGTTGATATACAAGTTAGGCTACCTTCCTGTGACAATGGCGATGCCACTCCCACCCCCCCACCCCACCCAACTTACAGTTCGCAATGAAACTGTGAGTTGTTTGCCTAGCAACCACCTGATTTATCACACACGTGCAAAGGACCAATGGCTTCAATTATGTGCAAAGTATACATGTAAGGTAGTACACAGAAAAACCAAATGACCTTTACTATGGCTGTATGGTATGTTCTAAGTGGGTCAGTTGTTAGGTTTCTACTGTTATGATTGTCACACTCCACCCTCATACATGTGCATGCCAATTTCCCATGTACGCATGCACACTTGCACACACCCACACACCCTTACTTCAGTCTTGAGGTTGGAACTCTCTTCCAGGATTTCTTTAGTCTGTAGATAGGCGTGCACTGCAGACCTGCCAACACGGCCTTCAAGGAGTGGTAGTTCTTGAGCTGGTGGCATGCCTCTGCAACCTGAGCCACAGAGAGAGTGGCATTGTCAATTAATTAGATGAATTGGACACACACACTCACACACATACACACACATATACAAACACACACACACACACACATACACACACACGTGCACACACACACATACACAAACACATACCACACACATACACACACAATCATCATCAAACCTTTATGAAGGATGAGATAACTTTAGCACGAGCTTGGGGTGTGACCTCTGCCAAAATTTCAGTTGGAACCAGTAATGCAACTCTGTTGAAATGGTGAACCATAGCGGTGATGTTAGGAGACAGTTCCTCCTATGAATATGGGTATTAAAGTTTGATTTACTCTACCAGTGCATTGACACACCTGCGCACACAAGTACACACATGCCGCTTTCAATAATGCCAAAGATAAAAGTCCGGGGAAGTAAAAGGAAGGGGGGGGGGGGAAGGGTGTAACCAAACAATATATCTACTCCGGCACTCCCAAACGTGCATGGTTGGCCAACTTGCCAAAGTACATGTTTATTGCGATGCAACTACAAAGGCTTTACTGCGCCATATCAGTAATTAGTCGTATGCACTGCCCAGCCATGTAAGGCAGTGGCTTCGTGGGGGCGCGGGAGAGGGGCCAAACTTAGAGGACGTAATTTGTTCTAAGTATTTGATCTCATACAAGTATCGCTGAAAGCGTGCATGCTCACTGTGTGATATTGCGTGGTTTCGGTTTCCATCAAGAAGTCGCTTGTGCGAGAATTGCCAATGTCAAAGCGAAATACCAAATCTCTGACCCTCTGGTATTGGTCGTTTGCCACATTGTAGCGTTTTATCCAGTTTTTAAAAAGCGAACCAGAAGTTTAGCCGGATTTTGAGAGCGCACTCTTACAAACTGGTAGCGCTACTAGCGTGTACAATCTGTACGCATTAGCTGGTTCGTACATATAGATGCCGCGGGCAAATGTGCTTCTTTATAGTTGAGTAACTCACCTTCCGCTTATTGACCCAGGCCTCGTCCACCAATTCGTCTGGGAGTATCATCCGTAGCGCTGAGGAGTCTATGAGAAGCAGTTCCTCCGCCACTTTCATGGGCGGCAGCTGGTGAAGCCGATGCATGGTGATCGAAGCCAGGCAATCTTATACGACGCGTCACCAAGATGTACATTAAATTTCAGAGGTTGATCGAACTGCTGCTCTTATAGTTCCGTACTCCAAATATGGTGACATGCACTGGCCAAAATTCGGTATTACATCATAAATTTCCCTTCCTGTTCTCGCGAAATGTATTAGTTTTTTTCTTTCAGGATTGACTGTATGCACGATGGCAATGGTTTAAATGAAGTGAAAATTATGTAGATACTGAGTGGTGTAGAGCAAAAACTGACATATGCTCCCGTCTGTATACGTCAAGGCCTATATATTGTCGCGACTGCATGTCATCCCACGCAGAATACAGCTGTGTAGCAAAAACGATTTTGCCGTTCGGACGTTTTTTCCGAACCTTATATAGGTTGCATAGTTATACATTAAACGGGGCTGCATGGCACGTAGTACAAGTCCTTTAGGATAGGGCCGAGAAAGAAAGACTTAAGTCTATTTGATACACTTATAACAAGCCGTGCTATAGAGGAGCATCCATTATGTTCCACGCGTGGTAAACAGATAACACCGCTAGCACTGCATGTACGTGGGATTTTAAGCTTTAATTTTCTCGGCCCAATCCTAAAATGACTTATACTATTATTATATTCATACATGTCTATAGTTTTCTACAACAAGGACGAATTGTTGCGGTCGACGACTAATCAAGTTGAAGTTTTGAGACGCACGGTTGATGACTCAGCTCGAAAACGTATATACTTTTAAGTACGGTGAAAAATCAATATTATATATAATTAATATTTATTTGGGACAGTAACACAATAGATAAAAAGTAATTTGAAAATGCTAGCTTAACTGATTCGCGTTACAATCGGTATATTCGGTATATCTTCTTGGACCATCGATATATATATACTTAGTACTTGTACTTAGTATATTGATTATACATATCTGGAACAATGTCCAGCAAAATCACCTTTATGATACTTTTTCTAGGACAAGCAAAAGAAAAGTAGCGCTTGCATTGAAATGTATGGCTAATTATAAATTCAGTGCCTGATAGCACTATGATGGATAGCCCAATTTTGGATGCGTAAAGACCATTTGATAGCAGCTCTTTCGAGTTCACGGAAAATCTAAAAATTTGAAAACTTGAAAACTTACTCAGAAGGGTGATTTTGCTAGAACAATGTCCCATCTATAGACCCGTTACCCCTAACGGTTCATAACTTAAATATCACTCTGCATGCAGGAAAAGTCATGTCTGTATCGATCCACACTGTTCGTGAAATTTTACTTTACCCGTTACTGACTAAAATATTAAAGATATATCTGAGCATGTGATACAGTTTTCCCGCTTGATGCGTGCCAGTGATTTATAGGCAGTTAAAACCGCGTCCCATCAATGTAGGGGAGGGCTGTGCATGGAGTAGGAATAGGAGAAGAAGTTGATGATTAAACGTATGGGAGCTGAGTAGGATTAATATAGGTGTTTATATACCTTAAAAGTAGGAGCAGGAGCATATAAGAGCAGGCTAGGCTAGCCAAGCAGGCCCGGGCAATAAGCTGCTAAGTATGCAGATATTTGGTGACAGTATCTAACAAAATATTGTGAAGCCATCCTAAGTACACCAAAGTATGATAGGTCTATGTTTCACGTAATAAAATAACAATGGGACGTGTCTGAAATTTCGAACCATTGAAGTACACCCACCTAATTATATTATACACTCCTCTCTTATAACAGCAAGAGCGCCTCAATCAAAGGGCCAGAGATACAATAGCGCGACTCGGTTGTCAAAGTCGCGTACCCATAGGATTAACGTTGTACTATACCCACTTTGAAAACTAATAAAACTTTAACTTTGGCCCATCATAGTACAGTGTTATACTTCTTTCATGTTAATAATTTGCGGGGAGACATATTCTCTTTCCCGCCCAGACTCATCATAGAAAGGTATTTAAACATTTGGAGAGTGAGCAAATAAGTGGGGGGCGGGGCAACCTCCCCTCTGACAAAGATTGCACCCCCCCCCCCCCCCCCCCATGGCCCTCCTTGCTTCCGTAGCCACTGAGCCCTGCACCATTCCCAGGGTGACACAGCATACACAAGACGTAACGTTCTGATCCCATTCAGAGCGCCTCTCATCCAACCTTATATCACTCACTCATCACCACTTTACTCCAGTGTGTATCCATCCCTGGCACCACTCAGCTCACTGATAACCACCTCACCTGACTGACCATCACTTCATTTCACCTCACTCATCTTACTGACCATCCTCATCTCTTTCCCTATCATCCATTTTAGAAGACGTTCACACCATTTGTAGCAATCAGTTGGAGAGTATCAGCAAAATCAGGCCTATAAATTGTATCTCCAACCTAAAACATGTAACCATGATTACACTAAATATGCACAAAGTGTGGATTATGTTTGTGTACTACATGGTACATGTACAGAGACCACATGACTGGGAAGACAAACATTACACATAACCATAAAAAAGGAGGGGAGTAGGGAGGGGAGGGAGGGAAAGGCTTTAGCTTGATATTGATATGGACAAATGGATCACTTCCCCTTCAAGTGTGAAACAGGACAATAGGATTAGCACACAATGTCTAGGGGGATGGAGAAGGGAGAGGAAGGGAGGGGAGGGGAGGGAGAGGGAGAAAGGGGGAAGGGAGGGAGAGGGAGGGAGGGAGGGAAAGGGAGGGAGGGCAAGGGATGGAGGGAGGGAGGGTGGAAGGGAAGGGAGGGAGGGAGGGAGGGGAAGAGAGGGAGGGAGAGGAGGGGAGGGGAGGAGAGGGAAGGATGGGAGGGGAGGGGAGGGGAGGAGAGGGAAGGATGGGAGGGGAGGGAGGGGAGGGGAGGGGAGGGGAGGGGAGGGGGGAGGGGATGGGAGGGAGGGGGGATGGGAGGGGGGAGGGGAGGGGCGGGTGGGGGAGGGGAGGGGAGGGGAGGGAGGGGAAGGAGGGAAGAGAAGGGGAGGATGGGATGGGGAAGGAGGGAGGGGAGAAAGTGAGGAGGAGGGATGGGATGGGGAGGGAAGGGAGGGGAGGTGGGATAATGTCGCGATAATGTATCGTGAACGTATATTCATCGATCAATCATTCACACAATTTTCATAGTTGAGGCTGCGTTGTTGGGACGGCGACAAAACAACCAATACACAAACCGTTCTATTATGCAGTAGGGCGTGGGGGTATTGTACAGAGTGGTGAATTTTATCTCTCTAATGTTACCATCCCTCGAATACAACTTCAGAAGGGTTCCCACACGGCATGAGTTGTGTAAGAAATTCTGGAGCCACTTACCTAAACAGTTGGGTAAATGCATTTTTCACTGGCATAATGCAAAGTGGGGCTCGTGTTGTAATTGTGCCGCTGTGCAAGAAAAAAAAAAAAACTCGCGTACTTTTACAATTTATAAGCGCTCGCGGTACACGTTTAAATACGAGCCATTTTTCGATGGGGGCGGGCGGATAATTTACGGTATATGTGTACGCAGCACGGCAGCGTGTATAGTCGAACATTATTTCATGTTGCAAAATAACCTTTCGTATATTTCTGTCATCTCCGTCCATTCTTCCGTATATCTTTGTACATCACATGCACGTTTGTATCGCGATATGACCCAAAAAAAATCGCGACATATCGCACATCGCGGCAGGCGTGATTTTATAGACTTGAAAGCCATCGCATGCGAAGTTACAGTCAAATATAGGTACGTGGTTTCTATACTAGAAATGGTCACTTTTTGTGGGATTTTACTCATGCACGAAACGTTTGCAAGTCATGAACTAGAGGCAGTTTTATAAAATGGATCTATAACTATCAAGGAATTGTTTAGTTATGTATAAATCGTCATTTGTGTTGCAGATACTTCTACTGGCCCCAGGGGAGTTAACTGATTGTCGAACCGTGGGCTCAAAGCCCGAGAAGTTTTCGGGCTATTTTTTTTTGACAGCTCTTCACTCAAGGGGTGTTTCAACGGGACTCTAATACCGAGGTAATACATGTAGACACCCGGAGGTCAATTAGTTTACGGAAATCGAAACGCGCATGAAATCCGTAATCTTTATTGTTTCCAATCCATAGCTGTCCCCTAGAACACGTAACATAATTTCTGGGCCTAGGTATTTTTCAATGAAATGAAACAGTAGTGCCTACAGATAGCTCGCCGCGCAACTGTTACACATTACATTAATGTAACTTCGCATACCAAGAACCATTAACCCCTATATGCACGTTTCCCAAACCCCCATGATCATCGTTACATATATTTTGGTGTGGGTACAAGACTTCTATGGGATCTTTGCACTACGGCGGAGGTCAGGTGGCCAAGATCTTGCCGGAGGCCAAGATCTTACCCAGCTCGGAGGCCAAGATCTTACCCGGAGGCCGTGCAAGATCTTGCCCAGGAGACAAAGCCAAAAAATTGTTTTATAGTTACACTGAAATTTTAATAGATCAATGAGTCAGAGAAATACAAAATCATAGCTATTATTCTACTTGTTTCCTTTTCAAAACGATAGACTCCACATCATTGTACATGTATAATAATGATCGTTCATTTAGCAGAGCTTCCCTTGACGCCAGGTCAAGTGGAGGTTGTGTCTTGGGCACATAGAACTCGTCCCCATAATATATGACACCACCTATCACCCTGTACGGTGAAAATCGATGATACTTTGAGGCCCCCTCCTCCCCCCCCCCCCCCCCCCCCCCCCCGTTGTAAGAATGCGCCAATAGTAGTATTTAAACAGCAGCACATTCCTGGACCCTCCCATGCTTTAATCGTTGCTATGTAGATGACTAATGTGATGCTATTTATAGCACTATACAGAACTTAACGTACGTGTCGGCTAGAACTGTCCGTCATGGCCGCGTTTTTAGATAGTGCCGCGAGTTACGTGGAGGATAGTCCGTACACCCCCGTGCGGGTCGATATGCCAATGGACCCGGAGGAGCCATGCTACTCTCTATCGTTCTCCAAAGACCAGGTCAAGGAGTACAAAGAGGTATGACTGTACTTGTCACACTTTACAGCTGCTACTAGTGCCCATACTGTGTGACCCACTGAAGGCTTTTACATACCTGTCAAACTGTAAATATCCACTCACTAAACAACTTAAGGAGGCGAATCCACTATATATATATAAAGGGTTATACCTCCATTTACAGGATGTCAAAGTAATTACTGAGGCGTAGCGGCGGCCTTATACGTTGTATGCACCCTTCATACGCACGCGCACACACAGCGTGGATCGGTACTTGATGGCATACACTATGCTACATTGAACATCAATTAAACTAAAGCGCTGCTTTATAGCTATTATCTTCTGTATACCCGGCACAAGAATTTCGTTGCGCTGAAATCAAGAGGTCCTCGGTAATACATACAATCCTCTCGTTGCAGTTCTTTGATGAGTATGGCTACGTGGTGGTACGGGACGTTCTGAGTCCAGAGCAGTGCTCAGCAACGGTAGATGACATTTGGTCATACATCGAGACCAAAGGGTTCATTTGGAAAAAGCACGGCGATGAAATTGCCAACCCAATCAGGAGGGACAACCCGAGTACTTGGGACAATGGTTGGCCCCCGGGTCAAAATGGCGGGCAAGTCTGTGTGATATGTAGGCGATTTCACTTGTTGCATTTTCCTATTCACTGAGCAGGTTTGTTGGGATGAGGCCCATCTTCACCAAAAAGGCACAGGAAAACAGACAGAACACTGACGTGTACAACGTCTTTGCCAACCTCCTAGGAGAAAAGGTGATTTGTGTCAGCTGCTGGGTAAAGTATGTGTATATGTTTCAAAGTTGAATAATGTACTGCACTATTGATAAAGCATGGAATGATCTAGTTTGCTGTGTTGTAAATGGAAGCAGCATAAATTGATTTTCCTTATTTGATTATAATGTGGTCCCACAATTCACATTCCAGTACTCTTGGAAGCAAAGTTTTAGTACATTTCAACTGATTAAGTTTGCATTTGAAGCTTTGACAGTATCTATTTATGCAGACATGCCACATATCAATGGGCAAAAGCAATTCATTTCTGCCTCACAGGAACTGATGGTGAACCAAGATAGGTATGGGCTGTTCAGACCAACTGCTGATGGAGATGGGAAAATGATCCATGCCGAGTGGGCAACTTGTACTAACGTCCATATTGATGTAAGTGCAGTATTCAATCAGTAAGCACGTCCAACGTTTGCTTTTCAAATATGGAAAAATGAGATAGCAGAACGGTTGTGTTTAGCTATCGATGACTGCGATAGTGTCACAATACCATACTGGGCATCACAGTCCCATACCAGGAGTTTCAATACTCAGTATTAATCATAAAATTAGTGACCGTGTGTGTATGAACTATTTTAGAACAAACTGTTTAACTGATATTAATAACTGGAACAGTGTCCAGCAAAATCACCCTTAAGATACTTTATCAAATTTCCAGGACAAGCAAAAAAAACGACTAATTATAAATTCAGTGCCTAATAACTTTATGATGGATAGTTCAATTTAGGATGCGTAAGGACCATTTGATAGAAGCACTTTGGAGTTCACGGAAAATGAAAATATTTGAAAACTTTAAAAACGATGCACTCATGTAAGAGTTCATTTAGATAAACATTCATCATTATGAATATTGTGTAGAATAGGTCACATAAAATTTTTTCCGGTCTATTTATTTATCATGGTCATGTAATTCTTTTACCATTACATGTCAGGTGTTTTGAGGTGGGGCTACACATATGTGAAGGTATTAAAACCCTGTGACATTTTATAAAAATGCTTGCTGTTGCTGCTTGCATTGTTTTAAAATGATCCTGGTTTGTGTGCCTGCAAAACAGATCTGTAGCTGTGTTTAGCACCAATCTCATCAGCCATATACCTGGCTCCAGCTCCTATCTGCATGCTTTTATAGAACTGATGCCCTTTTATGTCTTCTGAAAATCTGCTACGACTTTGCGCAAGTTATTTAACTTTCTACTATGACCTTATTTCATTTAATTTTACTTGTCTTCTCTTCATCACGCAATCTAATTGGATTAGTACTTCTTAGCAACATTCATTGTTGACGACGTTGTATACTCTAGAGTGTGGAATGTATCGTTTTAGCAATATGGGTCACAAAATATTGTTTGCATCTAAACACATATACATTATTCAATTGTGGCCTAACGCTTATCAATGCGAAAATAGAAATATATAGATAAGCATGTAGGTGGTGCATCCATGCTAGGACTCAGTGTTTGCTGGCAATCACTGCAAGTGTTTGAAGCAGAGGTTCAAACATTTCTATCTCTCTCTATTAAAAACTTCATATTTTTTGATGCAATTATTAATTCCAAAAAATTGCACTCTATTGTATGTTACACATACATAGACCTGTTGGTATGGAAATGAGTTTGGTAATCCAAAGTGTGCATGTATTTTATATGGGAGGCTGAACCTCAACTTAGTTAGAGTGAACACCACAGCCATCCTCTCCAGATGTATTGTCCCTGACTATTACCTATAGTAGGGTGCATTAATTTTTTATCTTACTGTTGTATAATTATGCATACATATATTGTTCTATATATATGATGACATATGATCATGTCCGTTTATCATTAATTTATACTATTGTCACATGTGAAGTTCTGTTATGATGAGAACAAATGAATGTCTTCTGCTAGAGGTTGATAACACAAGTGCTGTTTGGTGTATACTGTATGTTTAATATACATGTACATGATGTTACAATTTGGCAGTTCGAATTTTGGAGCACACAACAGAAGTCTAGAGGTTCATATAGCAATTGTTTCTCATTGCAGTCTGCTTAACTGGTTAAATGCGGATTCCAGCTCTGTCTGTTGTTTGTCAGGGAGAATGTTTAGGATGCACAGTGCCTATAAGTACTTAATGTTCTGCCTCCCATCATGGGCACAGATGAATCCTTGGGTGTACACACTACCACGTGGCGAAGGGAAAGAGTTAAATCTGGATTTACTCACCTATAAGGATTCTAATGACTTTTTTGAAGAGAACAACCACCCTGGACGATATGAGGATAAGAAGGTTGCCTGAATTTTCTGTGATGGATTGTGTGTGTGTGTGTGTGTGTGTGTGTGTGTGTGTGTGTGTTGTGTGCATGAGTGGATAGAGACATATGGTGGGAATTTTTGTGCATGCACATATGAACTTTTTGTGAATATTCAAGTTTATTACCATAAAATCATTTCTCATCCATGCAGGTCCAGGTACAAGGATTAATCAACCTTGCTGACAATAGAGATGAAGACGGAGGGTTTACAGTTGTTCCTGGATTCCACAAGCTTTTCCTGAAGTGGACAGAGCACACAAGAAACACACTGGGCAAGAAGTATTCTGACAAAATGGTTAGCCTGCTAAGCTGCACAATAAACTCACTGACATCAGCTACTGGGATGTATATGAAAATACTGATCATGACTAACAAGCATTTAATTAGATTGTAAGTACTAGTCCTGATACATTTTGATGAACCTCTTCCTATTCTACTAATCCCTATTCACTATCATCCTCTGCTTAATTTCCACCCAGAGCTTCTTTTCTTCTCTATGATGATGACCCGGGGTGGTAGTGCCCTTGTGCATGTGTAAATCAATATGATCTTATTGCTCACTTGAAATATATGAGCTGCCAAATTTATATTTAATTAATTATATATTAAACTGATGATTACATATAACTATACACATGGCAAACATTAAATTTTTTTTGCATGTCTGGTATTTGTACCTAAATACATGTTTGTTTTGTATGAACACGTACAATAGAGATTTACAATGAAACATGCACACACTACCTATGTACAACAAAATTCAATGCACTTAAGTAAGCAGCCCTATTAGCCGGAAAGCTCTGGCTAGAATGGCCCATGTAATGGTCCTCATCAGGGTTAGATTTAAATGTCCATAGAGATCAGCAAGAACTTTTGACTTTGGTTGGGATGAGTCAGTAGCCAAACGAGATGCCAATCGTGAGAATGTCTGCTTTGCCTCTTGACCCCAACTGCAATATGCCTCCACGGCAATGGGAATACGTGCCCAACCTAACTCTTGGCACTTCTTGTCATTTCCTATGATGTGCTTTCAAGTTTCTGCTGCTGCCCCAGCCACCTGACTGGCCTCACCTAGAAAGGCTGGGCAGAGTGGAGAGGCAACAGTGATGTCGAATTTCTCTTCAACAAGCACATTAGCAGGATGAGAGTGCTTGTAGTCAGGGCCCACTACCCATCTCGATCCTCACTGGAAAATGGGCACGATGGCAAGCTTTGGTGAATACATCCCTGAGTTGGTTGTGCCGAATCACTGCATCTCCACCTCGCTTACAGGAAAACTGCATGGTGGCCAAGAGGGTCCAGAGTGACTTCAGGACAACGAGAACACAGGGAACCTCCAGAGGTATCCATACCATGCCACCACTTAATGGCAACTTGGAATTCACTTGGATTCAGGTGTAGGCCCAAGCTAACAGAGGGTACCACAGATATCCAGGAGGCAGCATGTGGAGCAGAGACAGCAAGGAGGTGAGCTTTATAAGCAATTGAATATGCCCCCAACAAAGATAAAAACATTTGACTATCCAGCTTTCCTGACAGGACTCTCTGTGACACTGGGTTTGCAGTGAGTGATTCGATGGTAACAACATTAGAAATAGAAACTTGGCTATCGAATTTACAAAGGGAGTTGGTGAGGTGTAGACTATCAACTGCACAGAGGCCTGAGCTACATAGTGATGTGATGTAAGCTGCGCATGACTGAGCAGTGAGGGAGCAGAGACCTAATCCACCATAGCTAAGACTAAGGCCTGGGCTTGATTCCATGCGACATCTTGTGCTTTTATAGCCAAGCACTGTGAGAAACTCTGCCTCACATCATCATCAAAAAGTGGTTAAGCATCTGAAGCCAAATATTTTGGAGTAGATCATGCGAGGTGGATCGACCTGCAGTATGTAAAAATTAGACAATCACTAATTGCTAGCACTAGTCCAGATGCATTAGAATGAACCTGCTCCTGTTCTGTTCTTTGTTCACTGTCTTCGTCTTAATCACTGTTTCCCAACCAGGCTTTCATTCTCCTCTATGATGATGACCCAGTGTGGTCTTATGCACAGAGGGTTACAGCACGGGCTGGTAGCTTGGTGGTATGGAACCAGCTTGTGGTTCATGGAAGTGACCCTAACTATAGCAGCAGACCAAGGTATGTGCATATGGTATCATGCACACTGGATTGGGTAGTATATTTTATTGTTTCAAGATATGCTCAATTTGTAAAGTTTCAAAAGGCTGTTTCTCTTGAGACTGAGCGAGGGCAGCACAGAAAGCAAGCCATCGCAAAACAGGTAATGGTGTCAACCAATGATACTTGCATTTGACTTGTCTGTTGGTGTGTATGCACGTGGAATAGCATTTATGTTGTATGGTCTAATCTACATGATGTATGAGATTAACATATTTCCTGCACTCCACTTTGGTGTAAATGTAGCTAGAGAAGTTTGGAGTTGATGTCTCAGAACTTGGGAGCAAACTTCTCTCTCAAACATCCTGGTGAAAATTGAAGAATCTGTACCGTCATGAACTTCTTAGTTCATTTGTGTTAACATCAATGAGTATATTATTATAGACTACATTTGCACTGTGTTTGTGGCTTTCAATGGACATATTCATTGGCATTAAATCAGGTGTATTTATTATGGATCTTTTATTACAGTGAGATTTTTGATCATTACATGTTTATAAGTTATTGTAGGAGATTAGCCCTATTCACATCCTGTATAACATACCAATTGCAAGGTTGTCCTGCATATTCAGTAGTAAACATTGTGCGAAGTCATTAATAGCTATCTGTCAGTTAACGTGTTTGCGTTTGTGTGTTGTATGCATATGTATGTGTGCGTGTGATTGTGTGTGGTGGGTGGGGGTCATTGTGATTTGTAAAGTCTATCGGATGGCGAAATGGAAAGAAAGAATTATGGTGGAGCTAATTATTAACAATACTGAGAACTTGGAATGTGGGTGGAATGTAATAGAATAGAAAAGGCTCAAGTTTTGAACTCAATTAGATTCACATCATCGCGCTGCCTGCAGATGCCGCCAATGCTTGGTTGTTGCTGCATGTCTTTGGATATACTATCAAACGTCTACATGCATATTGTGAGGGTCACACACACACACACACACATACACACACACGCACACACGCACACACGCACACACACATGCACACACACAATAGCGCATACATGCAGATTTTTAAAAGGACTACATGTACTATCAATAGCTTGGACCCGCCCATGCTTTAAACGAGTTATTTATAAGATTAATGTGATGTCATTCGTTTTATAACGCTCAAAGGCTGTTTTTGGTACGTGTCGAGAACTGTCCGTCATGGCCGCGTTTTTAGCTAGTGCCGCGAGTTACATTGCGCGTATGTTTGAAACTCCGTACACCCCCGTACGGGTCGATATGCCAATGGACCCGGAGGAGCCATGCTACTCTCTATCGTTCTCCAAAGACCAGGTCAAGGAGTACAAGGAGGTATGACCCTCGCTTAAAAACCAGAGGTTTTTTAATTACCTATCTGTACGTACGTCAGACTGTTGAGGCGGAATATTCTTTTATTAATAAGTCGGGCCGACTAAACAGCATCCATGCATGGGAGTGAATCCATTATATTATATATAAGGTTACCTATCCTGAGGGGTAGGAGGGCCTTATGAAGGAGGTATGGTCCCTATATACCCGTTTCTGTGGCATTGTTGTGATTTTCATAAACATGGTAGCGGTAATGGTCTCCACAGATACGAGCATCAACGTGAGCATTAAACTACACTGGAAAAAAAAAAGCCACATTCAAAAGAGGAACTGCTAACCAAACTGAGTACCTTTCTATACTTAAAAATGATAATTACTGCTCTTGGCACTTTACCTCCTCATACGATTCTGAAAACGTAAAATTACTGAGCAATAGTGCTTCAGTACTGTTGGCCTTCAGAATTCCACATTGTGCCTCAAAGATCCATGGATACATTTACTTGATCGTTGGTTAAACAATGATTTATTGCTCCAAAATCACCTTCATCAAGAGAGGGGTGGTGGTTGGGGGTGGGGGAGGGGAGGGGGAGGTTCATTGTTTGCTCCCTGCTCCCCCCCCACTCACCCACAACCCCTCTCTAGCTACACCCTTGTAGTACCCATACCCTTATTACCCCCTTGTTGTAGTTCTTTGATGAGTATGGCTACGTGGTGGTACGGGATGTTCTGAGTCCAGAGCAGTGCTCAGCAACGGTAGATGACATTTGGTCATACATCGAGACCAAAGGGTTCATTTGGAAAAAGCACGGCGATGAAATAGCCAACCCAATCAGGAGGGACAACCCGAGTACTTGGGACAATGGTTGGCCCCCTGGTCAATCAGGCGGATAAGGTTTATGATATGAGTGAACATAGGCGATTTCACTTGTTGCTTTTTCCTATTCACTGAGCAGGTTTGCTGGAACCAGGCCCATCTTCACCAAAAAAAGGCACAGGAAAACAGACAGAACACAGACGTGTACAATGTCTTTGCCAACCTCCTAGGAGAAAAGGTGATTTGGATCTGCTGTGTTCAGGTTGAATCATGTACGGGACTTAAATTGTCCAGTCTGCTGTGTTATGAATTAAGCAGCATAGATTGATTTTCCTTAATGTGGTCCCACAATGAGGCTATGACTCACATTTCCAGTGCTCTTGGAAGCAAAGTTTTAGTACACTTACAACTGATTAAGTTTGCATGTTCAAGCTTTGACAGTATCTATTTATGCAGACATGCCACGTATCAATGAGCTAAAGCAATTCATTTCTGCCTCACAGGAACTGATGGTGAACCAAGATAGGTATGGGCTGTTTAGACCAACTGCTGATGGAGATGGGAAAATGATCCATGCCGAGTGGGCAACTTATAAAAATGTCCATATTGATGTAAGTGAATTATTTCATGTCAGGTAGGAGCATTCAAATCGCTTTAAATATCATGTATTTAAGGGTCCTGTCTCAATGATTTGCTTTTGTGTGCTTAATCTGTTATGGAGATATATATATAGCTCTGTAACGTGTGTGTACAGTTTCCCGCTCGAGTTGCGCTTATGATTTATATATTCAGTGTATGAGAAGCAAACTCACTTTGTAAAAAGGGTTGTTATACGGTACTGTTATACATACGTTATACGCTACTAATTAATGTTATACACAAGTGTATAACAACCCACAGTGCCTAAATCATTGGCGGGAATTGAGCGGGAAACCGTGCACACACTTTGCCAAGCTATATCTCCATGGCGGATAAAGTAACAACGAACAGAGATATATAAATGTATGTATTCAGCCAAAAAAGTTACCTTCTCTACTATAAATGTACACATTTATTGCGGTGCAGTATTAACAGTTTTTGTAGTACAGTATAGGAATTCGCAAAGTGATGCAAATTATTATGCTAACACAATAGAGTTGTAAGCACAGTCTTCACACTGCTACTTCTCACCACAGCTGTCATAGGGGTCCATGGTGGGGAAGAGGGGGGGGGGGGGGATGCATCAAGACATGAACCCTTACCAGGGGAATGGGAATGTCAGAAGCTTTCAGCGCACATATATATTTATCCAGAATAACCCGCTCTATGCATATTAATTTGTTGGGGTATGCATGGAGGGGGGGGGGGGGGGGGGGGGGGGGGGTGCCTCCACTTGCCCCATAAAGTGGACACCTTTCAGCTATCCAGGTTCTACATATGTACCTATAAACCACAGTTTCCTCACACGATCATGTTGTAAAAGTGCGACTATTAATTTTGCTGTAGCAAGACCTTTTAACAATCCCTGAGTATGTTCTGCTGTTGATGAGAACAAATGTAAAATCTCTTGTGGTCAATATTATGAAGCCATGTAATCCATGAGCACTGTGTTGGTGCACGTTGTATATTTAGAATACATGTGCATGCATACAACATAATTCGGCAGGTTCACCATATTGTAGCGCTCAATATAAGTCTAGTTTATTTCTCAACCTATTTACATGTAGCTGTTACTGTCTGTTATTTGTCAGAGGTAATGTTTTAGTATGCACAGTGGTAGCATGTACTGAATGCACTGCCTTTCCATCATGGGCACAGATGAATCCTTGGATATACACACTACCGCATGGTGAAGGGAAAGAGTTGAACCTCGATTTACTGACCTACAAGGATTCAAATGACTATTTTGAAGAAAACAATCACCCTGGACGATACGAGGATAGGAAGGTAGCAGGAATTTTCTGTGATGGACGTTAGTTGTCTGTGTGTGTGGATAGGGATGTATGGTGATAATGTTTTGTGCTTGTACTTGTGAAATGTTTGTGTTTATTACATAAATCATTTCTCATCCATGCAGGTCCAGGTACAAGGATTAATCAACCTTGCTGACAATAAAGCGGACGACGGAGGGTTCACACTTGTTCCTGGATTCCACAAGCATTTCCTGAAGTGGACAGAGCACACAAGAAACACATTGGGAAAACAGTATACTGACAAAATGGTTAGTATATAAGCTGCACAATAAACTCCCTGACATGGATGTCCTTGAAGTCTCTTGACCTGTGGACATGCGAATCGATATGATCGTATAACTCACTTGAAACACACAAAACCTTTATAGTATCAATGATCACAGAGATATAACTATGTTCATGGCAAGCATTGCTGCAATATTGATACACGAAGCTATTAAAAATATTGCGTGTCTGGTGTTTGTACCTGTAGAAGATTATATTATAACTAATTGCCAGGACTAGTCCTGATGGAACTGTGCTCTTCCCTATTCACTGTTTTCCTTTTAATCACTGTATTCAAACCAGAGTTTCATTGAACTTGATCATGATGACCCAGTGTGGTCTTATGCATAGAGGGTTACAGCACGGGCTGGTAGCTTGGTGGTATGGAACCAGCTTGTGGTTCATGGAAGTGCCCCTAACTATAGCAGCAGACCAAGGTATATTCAGCGTAAGGTACCGTACACACTCACATGGGATAAAAAATATTTAAAATTATTACTTCTGAAAGGTATGCTCAATATGTAAAGTTTCAAAAGACTGTGTCTCTTGATACTGAGCGAGGGCAGCACAGAAAGCAAGCCATCGCAGAGCAGGTAATGGTGTCATTTTTATTTGAATCTATTTGTGGATGCATATGACTTGTACATGAACGTGGGTATGTCTGTAGCATAGTTTAGTATTTACATTCATATGCATGTTGCATATTACAATTTCATACAGTATGAGATTACCATATTTCCTGCACTAAATGTAGCTAGAGAAGTTTGGAGTTGATGTCTCAGAACTTGGGAGCAAACTTCTCTCTCAAACGTCCTGGTGAAAAGTGAAGGCTCTGTATTGTCATGAACTTCGTAGTTCATTTGTGTTAACATATTATAGCATACATCTATACTATCTGTGTGTGTCATTACTTTGCAATGGATTTAATGCTAATCTTCTTTAGCATTAAATCAGGTGTATTTATTGTGGATTTGTTCCTTATTTTGATCATTATATTATGTCGTATTGCTAATGCTGTAAGCGTGGTGTTAATAAATTTGTATGTTGGAGATTAACTCCATTCACCTGATATTTGCTTGACCTGTTTAACACCACTTATGTCATTTTGTGAAGTCATTATTAGTTATGGAGTGTGGATCACAATGGGGGCAAGTACTATGAAATGTTGACAATTATTGAACCCATTTTGTACCTGATATTTAAAATGCTTCAGAGTCAGAAATACATGATGCGTAACATTCAGATTAAGAACCAAGCTTTCAGAAAATAATAATTTTGCATTAACAGTGTTAGAAAAATGCATTGTACAGAAGCATGTAGATAGCAACTAACACATTCTGATAAATTCTTCTCAGTTTTAAGATAATGCACTAGGGCAATTAGCTTCTCCATTGACAGATCTAAGGCTGCCAGGGAAGAGATGAAGGTGGCACCCAGTGAGAGAGAGAGAGAGAGAGAGAGAGAGAGAGAGAGAGAGAGAGAGAGAGAGAGAGAGAGAGAGAGAGAGAGAGAGAGAGAGAGAGAGAGAGAGAGAGAGAGAGAGAGAGAGAGAGAGAGAGAGAGAGAGAGAGAGAGAGAGAGAGAGAGAGAGAGAGAGAGAGAGAGAGAGAGAGAGAGTGTGTGTGCAGGCCAAGCCCACCCAGCTTAGGACTACGCTGAGCTTGCTGCCACTTTGGGTCTGGCGCGTCTATTTCCAAACAAGAAGTGAAGTTTCTTCATTGAAGAACTTCAAGGAATCCTCACAGAAACTGGTGGCAGTGGTTCCAGCAAGGTTTACTAACATACACACATACAGAGGAGTGAGATGGCAACATGGAGATTATTTGCGGCAATGTCAGAAACGGATCTCAGCAGGACCTTAAAAAGATTGCATTTCTCAGCAAAAAAAAAGCGAAGGCAGTGCACAAAATCACTGATAGGGGCTCCAAGAATATCCAAGATGGGTAGGGTTGAGGACTTAACAGTGGCTGGAAAAAGAAAGCGAGTTACCATTATTATTATTTTTATTTTTTTCTAATAAAAATTAAGATTTGTATTCATCTCTTTATTACATGTACAAGTACACACACATATACACCACTTGAAAAACATGCAAAAATCAAAGTTAAACTCCACCCTCAGATCTGAAAAAGCCTGAACGTGAAAGTAAAGCTTGAGCATTTGCTCTCACCAGTGTTGGATTGAGATGTTGGTAGATGGTAGTGATGACCTTTGATTTGCTACTGTAACACTGCAACTGGATGGCCAGACGGGATGCTAGCCGAGAAATGGTGGACTGGGCTTCTGCACCCCAGCAACCATAAGTCTCAACTGCTAAGGGTATAGAAACCCATCCGAGATCTGCACACTTACCATCATTAACACCATGCTTCCTAACTTCAGCTGCCATAGCTGCAGACCCTCTTGCAACTCCCGCTTCAGTTAAAGTAGTGAGATTAAGCGGTGAGGTTACTGTTAGGTCAAAAGCTGCTGGTTTGCTGATTATCCAGTTCTGTACAAGAATATCAGCTGGACGACTGTGTCTTTTGTCTGCTCCTATGCCACAACCTACTTCAAGCTGTCCCCCCAGACACGCTCGATGGCAGAACTGTGAAAAGACATCCCACAAGCTGTTGCACGACATCCCCCCCACCTTTACATGTCACTGCATGGTGTCCTAGGTGGTCTAGCTGGTGTTCAGGACAGTATGGACAGCAAGAACCTAAAGATGTGTCCATTCCAAGCCACCACTTCAATGCAATCTGGAACTCATCAGGTTCAAGGTGAAAGTTAAGACCTACTGAGGGAATGACTGACAGCCAGGCTGCAGCATGGCATGAGGACACAGACAACAAACGTGCACGGTTGGCAGGGGACGACTGAAATAGCAGCTGATCAAACTGGTGGTTTTCCAACCTAGCTGAGAGATCCTTTTGGCTATAGCTAGAATGAAGCAAAAGATCTCCTGAAATTGCATGCACTGGTGGGACTATACTGTTAAAAATATTGAACGACTCCAAGGCATATTCATCAGATGGTATTAGAGACCCGGCCTTTCTCGGTGATGCTAAATAAGCAGCTGGAGAATGGAGAGCAAGACTGCGAAGGCCAAGACCCCCCCCACCCCCCTACCAAGGCTCAGTTGAACTTGCAACCATTCCGTGTCAGCTATATCAATTCCAGTGCATTCGGAAAAACAACGTCTAACGTCAGCATCAAACAAATCTAACCCATCAGGGTGGAGTTGAACAGGCAAAATGAACTAATTTACAGTACCCTGCACACTGACGCAGGAGGAGGAGTGCAACTTCGGGGTCCAATGAGCCCACAGTAACCAAATGGGATAGCACTTAGCACGCCTTTGTGCTAAAAACTTTGCACAAAAGATAGGATCACCTATTGGGACTCCAAGGACTTCAAAGTTTGGCTCTTGGGACACTTTCATTTCTTGGGGAAAGTCTGACAAGACTGTGCGAGAGAACAGTTCACATTTGGCAGGGTTGATACAAAGACCAAGGGAGAAACCCATGCCAGCCTCTGAATAAGAGTAACAGCCTGACATATTACAGACTTAGTACCTGAAAGAACGCCATCATCCAGGTACCATGAATTCAACAAAAGTTGAGAGCATTCCGTATCCTCAATGATCGTGCGAATGAGCTTGTGTAGGACCAAGGAGAACAACAGTGGACCCAAGGGATCTCCTTGTTGAACCCCTATTTTTATTAATTCACCTCATATGGAAAGGTCATCTGCATTGTCAAAATAGCCTGTTGGCAAACCTGGTTGGCTGGGGCTTGTGACCATAAGGTATAACCAAATGTCTGCCGATTTTCTGTTATATCTGAGGTGAATACTAACTAATTCCAACAAGATGTTTATTATGGCGAAATATAGTGTCACCCGTCTTTAATTTAACAAGTGGTTGCATGGTCCAGAGAGCTATCAGGGAATAGTGCATGAGACCATAGACTATGTCTGAGCCCAGCCACCACTTCATTACTCCTCTGGTTCAAGATGAAAGCCTGTGGAGGGTGTTACTGAAAGCCATAATGCAGCATACTTAGCTGAATGGAATGTAGCTGTGAATTATCAGCAGATGAGGGCTATTGATAAGTTGCTGGAATGGAATTTTCTGACTACAATGTACACACAGAGGTGAATCTTCTTCCTGGCCAGAGAATGCAGCCTGCTCATTATAGCACGAATGGAATGAACATCCTCATTATTACAACACCCCGATGAAGAATAGGATGACATGAATGCTGCACTGCCATGATGGGAGAGGGAGCAAAGTCCCAAACCACAGAGATGTTATAGGGAGCTGTGCTTGACACCATGAAGCATCAGTTATTGCGATTGCCATAACAGTTCAGGAAGAACACATCAGCATCAAACATCTTTTGGAGTATCCAAATCTAAGGGAGTTGGAATGGCTCGAGCTAAGTGATTGAAACAACAGAAAAATTGATAGATTGCGGGTGGGGGATCAGACACAAAATGGGGACACCCAGAATGACAAAATGTGGCAGGTTTGATGCACTTAATTCTGGTGAATGCAGCCGTGTTACTTTTGCAGAAGAGCACACATTGTGCAATGTTCACATGATGGCCTTGGGTGGGGCCTATTTCCTGTATTACAGATGATTTCGTACCTGCCAAGACACCATAATCTAAATACCAATGGCCTGAAATAGGATATTGAGGCAGGCATCTATGGATTGCACAATTTGTGCAGGACTAAAGCAAATAAATTTATTAAAAAAGGGACCCAAGGGGTCCTCCTTCTGCACACCCAAGTCAAAAGTCAGAAGGCAGGCAACCCAATATCACATAATAGGATTAGAACTATAATCCCAAATGGTCCAAGGAAGCAAGCCTGGAACATGTACAGCACAGCCATGCAGAAGAGCATATCTAGACACAAAGCTACCTGCATTCTTAAAAACTCAATCTTGAGAACAGCAAAGCCCTCATCTTCCCAGTGATTCTGGACACAAATCCTAATGCCATGAGTGATCTTTTCAGAGGCTTGTAGACACGTTACTCCAAACTGTAAAGGTTTAAAGAAATCAGATGCCTTTAGATTGACGAAAGCACATAAGCATTTTCAATGCCCCTCCAGCGGACCCCCCAAAAGGAAACGGCGACAGGGCGCCAAAATACCTACCAGCGCGATTTCAGACCTCTCCGATATTATAATATTGTTTCGCATTTAATTAACAGCTGTAACCCCCTAGTCTCGATCCCAGAGTCACGTAAGCATGACTGAAATGCTACGATACACTGCTTACGTAGTGAGTCTGGGAACGAGACCCCCTCCCCCGACGTCAGTGGCAATTGGTTCGTTAATTTAATTTGTTCGCATAGCGATTCCCGGTACGCAGTACTCGCTTTGGTCCGGAGCTGATGTGTAAACTGCTTTGATACCTAAGCCTCTATAGTTATTAATTTATGGCTGGTGGGGGGACCATATAAATGTTGTGCTCCCCCCCAGCGGCGGATCCAGGGGGGGGGGGGGTCCAGGGGGTCTGGACCCCCCCCCCCCCCCCCCTCGAACCTGAATATGAATATAATTAGCATATGACGTGTCGCACGTGAGATATACATTTCTACGGAGTACACTTCGTAAAGTTGCTAAATAGCTTATCTTATTGCTTATTCATTGGTTAGTACTATACTTTAGTTCTGTAAATTGCGAGATACGTAGTAGGCTGGTATTTATACGTAAGATAAATGTATTCCAAAATGCTAACCCACGGTCGTAATATAGAGCGATTCTTTCCGCAGTTATTTTGATTCGTGCTCTATTATTAGTACCCATCAAGGTTGAATGCACCTTGCTGCAAGACCATTGCAAATTTAAATTTTACATTATAAATTTTAACAAAGAAACTAAGCCGGCGCATGTAACGTACAAATTATGCAAATCTGCGACGAAACACACTAGCCGTATAAATCCGCAAAACCACAATAGCCTGGAAACCAGAACGTAACGGAGTGGCACGCATTTATTGGTTATGATTGTTTCCGTTTCTAATCCCCCTAAATGTACAATTGGTGGAATGTGTGCAAAACAATTTTTCGGTAAATTTTAAGTGGTTCAAATATAGCAAAGGAAAGTGCATGCATGTAACAACACAGCCATTTAAATCCATAAGACTACAATAGCCTGGAAACCCGGCAGAATGTAACGGAGTGTCACTCATTTATTGGTGTTGACTGCCTTAGTTTCCAATCCCCGGCCCCTTTACATGTACAATCTGTGGAAAAATTGGAATGCGCACCACAAATTTTTCGCGCGCTTCGCGCGCGCCCCTCCTCCTCATCAATTATTCATGTCGCCCCCCCCCCTCGCCAAAGTCCTGCATCCGCCCCTGCCCCCCCCCCGCCCTTTAGATAATTAATTAATGCGTAGAGCGCCACTGCTAAGGGGTGCCTTCAGCCCCTACCCTACGAACCTGCTCCTACTCCTAACCAATTATATCATTTAGACTTCATTACGATAGGCAGGCTGTGGGCCAATGCTTGACACGTGGACTAAATGCATGCAGGGTACCGCGATTGGTTTAATACAGTGCCGGCTCGCACAACAAGAATTTTAACACCTCGCACGTCAAGAAAATAACTGAGATCTACACAAACTGTTACAGTGCCCGGCTCGGAACAGCGGAAAAGTCACAGCCCGCAAAAAAGGAAAATAAGGCATTTTTGATTCTTCGAAGTTGTTCATTCATTTATGATAACACGTCACGCATAACGATAATGCATTTGGTAGCACATTCTGAGTCATTCTCAACCAAGCAATGACGACATTGCTTTAAATGGCTATTTATAGGACTAATGTGATGTCATTAGTTTTAAAACGTTATATATAGCTCAAGGGTAATACGTGTCGAGAACTGTGTCCGTCATGGCCGCGTTTTTAGCTAGTGCCGCGAGTTACGTTGCGCATATGTTTGACGCTCCGTACACCCCCGTGCGGGTCGATATGCCAATGGACCCGGAGGAGCCATGCTACTCTCTATCGTTCTCCAAAGACCAGGTCAAGGAGTACAAAGAGGTATGACTGTCACACTTACAGCTGCTAGTGCCCATAGTATGGCGCATCTGTGCGTCAAACAGTTGAGAGCGGGAGTGGTATGGATGTTAATAAGTCGGGGGCCGGCTGCTATGCTAAAACAGCCTGGGCTCTATACGGGGGGCGGGGCCATTACGTTGCGTTATAACAATACCTTGTGTATGGATACGGGTGTCAAAGTCTACATCGCAGAGTTCCTGGAGGCGTTTAATAAAGGGGTGGGGTTAAGTTAAATGTGTATGGGCCATGCATGTACAAGTATAAAGAGATGGTATAGTTGCGATTTTCATGCGTACACGTCACCGTGGTAACAGTTATTTTGGTCCCCCACAAATACGTTCATCGAGAACCTACACGCAGAAAAACTTCACTCAAAATACCGATGTTAAGTTTTTCGCCACCCCTAAGAACCTGGTCCTGAGTACCGTATACTATCGCTTATTTTCCCTCGTTGCAGTTCTTTGATGAGTATGGCTACGTGGTGGTACGGGACGTTCTGAGTCCAGAGCAGTGCTCAGCAACGGTAGATGACATTTGGTCATACATCGAGACCAAAGGGTTCATTTGGAAAAAGCACGGCGATGAAATTGCCAACCCAATCAGGAGGGACAACCCGAGTACTTGGGACAATGGTTGGCCCCCGGGTCAATCAGGCGGGTAAGGTTTATGATATGAGTCAACATAGGCGATTTCACTTGTTGCATTTTCCTATTCACTGAGCAGGTTTGCTGGGAACAGGCCCATCTTCACCAAAAAGGCACAGGAAAACAGACAGAACACTGACGTGTACAACGTCTTTGCCAACCTCCTAGGAGAAAAGGTTTTTTGGATCTGCCGTGTATAGTGTATGTATACATTTCAATGTTGAATCATGTACTGCACTTAAATCAATAGAGCATGGATTGGTCTTTCCAGTCTGCTGTGTTATGAAGCAGCATAGATTGATTTTCCTTATATGTTTACACTGTGGTCCCACAATGAGGCTCCAATTCACATGCACATCATACACAGTACCACTTGGAAAAAGTTGTTATGCATATGCAGGTTTATATAGTATCTATATATAATCTTGGTGTCTGTGTGTCTCATATTGTTGGGGGTAAATCCAATTAGGCTGTATTTCATTTCTGCCTCACAGGAGCTGATGGTGAACCAAGATAGGTATGGGCTGTTCAGACCAACTGCTGATGGAGATGGGAAAATGATCCATGCCGAGTGGGCAACTTATACTAACGTCCATATTGATGTAAGTGGAATATACAGGTACAGCATTTGTTTTCCAAATATGAAAAAAGTAGTAGCACAATGTGCTTGGGGGGATACCTGTCCTTAATTACAACTTTAACCATGTCTGCGATTGTGTTGCTACTTGAGCCACAGTCCCATACCAGTGTGGTTTATTTATATTTAAAATCATAACCCCTACTAACCAGGATCTAGAGTACAAAGTAACTGCATGTAGCGGACATCAAGTGCCTCAATTGAATATATTCTAGATGAATGAATTATTTCAAAAACACATAATTGTCTGCTGTTGACCCGAATAACCATGTACTAACTAATGATTTTAATTAATTTGCATGGGGCGGGGGGGGGGGGGGGGTGTGGATTATTGCAGCTCAAATTTTGTGAGGGATTTATCAAGTTGTTTTTCATACCATTGTGAAATAGGAATGATTTATGAGTTTAAAAAATGTTATATCAGATGCAATAACCAAAGTTTTTAATTGAACATGATCATTCATTTTAGTTGCACTTGTCTTTCCTGTTATTATTAATGAACTAATTCTAGAATAGAGAAAACCATTGTACTTATTTACAAACTCACAGGTACTATATGTAGTTTTTGATCCAAATGTACACCACACATAGCTGATGTCATGGAAAAGAAATTAGAAACATAAGTGTGCATATCCCTAAATGTTTACAATGATAATGGCTTAAGGGAAGTGAATCACTTGACAACCATTTTACTGTAACACGTGTTTTTTAACACCTGAGTATATGTGACTTGTATGGTAAAACCAAGTGTGTGTTTAGCATGCATGTACTGAATGCACTGCCTTTCCATCATGGGCACAGATGAATCCTTGGGTATACACACTACCGCATGGCGAAGGGAAAGAGTTGAACCTCGATTTACTGACCTACAAGGATTCAAATGACTATTTTGAAGAGAACAACCACCCTGGACGATACGAGGATAAGAAGGTAGCAGGAATTTTCTGTGATGGACGTTAGTTGTCTGTGTGTGTGGATAGGGATGTATGGTGATAATATTTTGTGCTTGTGCTTGTGAAATGTTTGTGTTTATTACATAAATCATTTCTCATCCATGCAGGTCCAGGTACAAGGATTAATCAACCTCGCTGACAACAGAGCTGAAGACGGAGGGTTTACAGTTGTTCCTGGATTCCACAAGCTTTTCCTGAAGTGGACAGAGCACACAAGAAAGACTTTGGGAAAACAGTATACTGACAAAATGGTTAGTAATTAAGCTGCACAATAAACTCACTGAATATTGATGCATAAATTTTGCATGTTCAGTACATGTATTTGTATCTTGAAGATAAGAGTTCCTGATACATAACCTGTTTCTGCTCTGCTCTTCCCTATTTACTGTCTACCTCTTAATCACTGTTATCCAACCAGAGTTTCATTCTTCTCAATGAAGATGACCCAGTGTGGTCTTATGCACAGAGGGTTGCAGCACGGGCTGGTAGCTTGGTGGTATGGAACCAGCTTGTGGCTCATGGAAGTGCCCCTAACTATAGCAGCAGACCAAGGTATGCACTGCATAAGGTACCATGCACACTGGCATTGGGTAAAAATAAATCATATATTTTATTGTTTCAAGATATGCTCAATTTGTAAAGTTTCAAAAGGCTGTGTCTCTTGAGACTGAGCGAGGGCAGCACAGAAAGCAAGCCATCGCAGAGCAGGTAATTGTTTATTTTTGAAACATCATATGGACGAGTATGACTTTTACGTGAATTTGGCATCATTTGTGAGTGTCTATCTCTGTAGCATAGTTTACATTTACATTGTATGGTCTAATCTACATGCTATATGAGATTACCATATTTCCTGCACTCCACTTTTATAAATGTAGCTAGAGAAATTTGGAGTTGAAGTTTCAGAACTTGGAAGCAAACTTCTCTCTCAAGCATCCTGGTGAAATGGGAAGGCTCTGTATTGCCATGAATTTGTTAATCAATATTTTGTGCGCCATACATTTGCACCGTGTTCATTGTTTTCAATGGACATATTCATTGGCATTAAATCAGGTGCATTTATTATGGATTTTTATTTCCTGTAAGCTTTTTTGTCATGTGTTTTATTGCAAATGTGGGAAGATCGGTATAATTTATATGGATGAGAGATTAATCCCATTCACTTGAAATTTTTATCTTGTTTTTACTAAGGTTGCCCTATATAAGACACACGTTTGCTTTCACTTGATGTATCTCTATTAACCTGAAACATGATGCATAAGAATCGGATTAATGACCTATAGAGTTTGATTTGTCACTTTGAATATTAACTGATTAAACGCCATTGTTTTTCGAACTTCCATTTACATCACTCTGCACTTTATAAATCTTTATGGACACCTTTGATTGCATTATAGTTAATTAACTTAATAATAATAAATATGTAAAAAAAATTAACCCAAACCCCTGACTTCAGTTTCAAAGTATTGGATCTTTTTTATCTTCTTCCTTTATATTGCTTCAAACACAGTTGGTCCGGTTCCATGCATAATTAAGTTATTGAAATTCTATTACAACAAGTTATAAATTATTAGTAAAACACATCCTATACTAAGGTAAAGTAGATACATTGTACATGTATATGTAATGACCTCATCCTTACATGTAATGACCTCATCCCTATTATGTAATGACCTCATTCCTTGAGGAATGCCGGACTGCGGCTTGGTTGCTTATGGCTCCAATCTTTACAGCTGACTGGCTGGCTCTGACTAGATTGATTGCCAGAGCAATCTTTCAAGATCATCTTGACTAATATTAGTACCGAGAGCCATGAAGCAGCATGAAGTGCTGACAAATGTGCTTTATCAGCCAGCAAAGATTTGTCAAGAAGAAGCTGGGAGTCAAAGCTGTCCAGCTTTAGGGACAAAGATCTCCTCTGTCTTGGTGGAGAAGCTATCAGTGATGTCACTGTAGTTGCATCGCTTGGAGGGACCATGCAGCCCATTAAAACGGGCAACTGCTTGACTAAGGTGAGAATTCTCAGGTGCAGCAAGCCTAGAGAAACAGAAGGCAATGAATGCTGTTTAAGGATTCTTGAAAGAGATCAAACACCAAGACCACATCTGGATATTACACAGATTTGTGCCTGAAACCATGCTGAATCATGCTATACGCGTGCTGAAAGACCAGCGCTTAACACCCATCCATGTCAAACTGCTGAATGGCCTCAAAGATAAGTGTTGTTGGAGTAGACCTTGCCAAATGGGCAAGCTTAAGGCAACCTGGCAATCTTCATTAAGCAACATCCTCCAGGAGTGATCGCTTGGTGGATAAAAAGCTAGCACAATATATTTATATAGCCACCAATGAGAGCCCCTAGAATTTCAAAATGCAGCACTGGAGAAACCTATAAAGAGCCTCGGGGGAACATGCTCCCGTCATTATAGCTCATATTTCCCGAAGTTCACCAGCAAGCTAAAAGTGAAGGGCCAAGCTCCGTGAGCAGGGACAGAGCACGAAGCAGTGCTGACTGCTATCATCCATGTACCATGCTTGATACGGATGACAGCAGATCTAGACACTGATCATCCGCATACATGGCACTAGTGACCTTGCGAAGGACAAGAGCAAAAAGTAGGGAACCCAGTTGGTCGCCTTAATTGTTGGACTCCAGATTCAGAAACTTAGGTGCCCATGGGATGACAAAGAACATTCTGATCAATGGAGTTCAGCTGTATATAGGCGATATTGTCGATAGCAGCTGCTGTGACTTTTGATATAGATGCGGGGCATGGTTGCGAAGGCAAGGACTCAACTCCTTTGACCTCGCATAAATTAGAAAAAATCGGACAATTCGATGGAAGCGAAACTTTTTACTGGAAAAAATCTGGGACTTAAGCAAAATAAACATGTCCAATGGGCTGTATTAACAAACTCTCGGAAGCCACAAGTGCTTGGTATTAAGCAGCTCCTTACCCGTGTATGGAACAATTTACGAAAATAAGTCTTGATCCCGCAGACCACGAATTAATTCCTGACTAGTTGTTCCCCTCATTTCTCAATTCATCACTTATATTTTGAGAAAAACAAAAAGTGACATTATTACTAGTCTGATGTTTGATTTTTTTTTTCCAACTAGAGTTGTGTGTATATTATATTAAACTAATCTCTATGGTATGCAATACTATCCTATTACATGATTCTAACTAAACAATGGTCGGATATCACTTTTGCCTTCAGTTATCTTCATAAGTCTTAAGCGGTGAATCGTGCTTTTAACGCCAAGCTCATCCTCAAGACTCTGTTCAGTCAGCTGACACATTGCAGCTCCAGTGATGCCCTGAAATGCTTGCTCGTACTGCTGAAGACCCATGGCACGAAGCATGGTGACAATCTATGTAACGGAAACGCAATCAATCTAATTATGCATATACCTGGACAGTGTCCAGCAAAATCTGGCATCTGAGTTATAACTAGCTGTACGTTAAATAGACAAGTCTTCGCAGTCGTACAGTGCTTTCCTTTCAAATCTCGTACAACCGTCCTTTTCTTATGAAACCTATTTTGGTGCTCTAGTTAAGCAGTGAGTATAAATATGCCAACCCGTCGTGTTAGAATTCCACCTATCTCCAGGTACGAGTGTTGTAAGCCCGTCACATTTGTACATTTATAGGAAAGTCCTGTAGCTATTTAACAGCCCAGATAGTTGTTAGTTCTAAATATATAAAATTGCTACAGTACCATCATTTCTTATATAATGTGAAGTATCATGAAATGCTGTAAGTTAGAGGAATCGGTACAGCTACAATGTGTGCTACTGCATGGAAGTTGATTAGGGCTTACCATGTCTTCACCGAGTGAAGCTAGGAAATTCCTGTTGGTCCTCTGTTCCACAATGTCACCAACACAAGCATCATCCTGTATAGAATCATACATTGGAGTAGACTCATTGGATACTTTCTGTTCTAATCGCTGAATTCTTGTAGCATCAAGTCTAACTCCAGCTTTGCTCTGCTTAAGTAAATCCTGGGAAACATTAATGTAAACTCCTTCACTCTCATATCCTTCTCTAATTGAAGTATAAATCTTTGATTGAGCTTCATACATGTTCTTTGAAACATCATCTCGACAACAATTGATGTAGGCAGGGTTGTAGGTGTCAATCATATTTATGGTACTTTCATATAACTGAAATTTCTCTGTTTCGTCCTCATCTTCACAGATGGTTACTGTAAACCCTGGAAGATCAACAGGTAAGTCAAACTTTTTATTCGTGCCCGGGTAGGAACAGTGTAATGTGGTTTCAGACGTTGCCTTGAGTAGCACCAGGTGAGATGATCCCAACAGCTCTCTCATACCTTCAGCTGCCTGCATCAACACCTGAGATGGGAAAGCTTCTGAAATGTTGCTGACGATATCAGGAAGATACATGGGTATCAGCTGGGGGTAGGTGGTGAACTTGCTCCGGCAATCAAACGGAAGCCACTTTGACTGACTGCATGTCACACTGAATACTTGGAGTTCATTCCTGTCATTGCTATTTTTCACAACAAGCACCTCGTTGACATCTACGGTTATTTTGCCTCTTTTCCAGGCAGTCAGTGCGCACACAATCTTTGGCAGGGAGTCAGCACTGGCTAGCTTCTTCACTCCTTTAAAGACATAACCTTTCGTGGCTTCTGACATGTTCTCATGGGGGTTGTAGATTATAGAAAACTGACAGCTTGAGTTGAGCGGAATGCTGTACGTCTCCTTACGCTTCAGGCCCTTTGCTGCTATGACAACATCCGTTGTCCTCGTCAAATGAACGTGTAATTTTTCACCTATTGAAATCTGCAAGTTACTGTTCGCCCCGTAATATCCAGTTTGGGCTACAATGTTCACAGGGAGGCGATCTGAATAAGCAGACGCAAATTCACCCACTGTCATGACGCCCGGATCTGGTATTAATGGAATTGATGTACCACGTCTTGAGGCAACATGTGGGATTCCTTTCAGACATTCAGGATTATTTATCCCCAAGTGATCATTTGATATGGGAGGGACACTTCCTGTCTCCGTATTGCTTGGTGGCTCATGTAGAGGGAGGGGTGGTGCGTAAGAAGTCAGTGGAACCTGTCTAGGTGTTGTAGCTGCAAGGGGTAGGGATGGAAAGCCTCCAGGAGATAATGAGTTAACATACGCCATTTAATAATCTGTATCCAGAGAGAATGAAAGAATGAAGGAAATGTACACAGAATTAATATTATGCATGTAGGCTCAATATCATAATGATATGGACAAAAATCAGCTATAGATCTTATTCGATGAACGATGAATTGCATTTATTTATTTTTAATTGGAATAGGATTAACAGTATTCCTCCAGTACTTATGTATTGAAGGAATGGCCCATTGGAGTATTGGAGGAATACCGTTAATCCAATTGAACGCATTACAATGAGATTCATAGTTCTTCGATGTCCTGAGTGTTCGTTAAATATTACTCTATACCCGCCTGGTGTGGCGCTAATGCCTAATAGCTAATAGGTGGTATAATTTATAATTATTTTTAGCTCAAAACAAAATAGATAGATTAAAACAGAAAATAATGGAAGCATGTTAAAATGGTTTAACACCGGTCAATCAATAATTAAGAAGGCTCTATGCCTTGTAATGTAACACGCGCGAAGACACTTCGGGACTGCTCACCTGTTCCCAACGCTCTTGTCGTAGATCACTTTTCTGTAGCTGCAAACGATGTAGCTGAGCCGAAAATGCAGAGGGGAGCAGAAACTATACTCTCCAGGGCCGTCTCGCAATAACGAAAAGTCCCATGCACCCGCAACAATGAAAAATTATGGACATTCACGTGCCCACTAATCTAGTTTGAGTGCTACCCAGCTGAGTAAACTGCCGTTGTTAGTTCAGTAGTGACTCGTTGAGATAAGCACATCCGCTTTTCATGAAAAATAACTGCTTCACCTGGAACTGCCGCTTGTGGTGTGAAAATAGTGATTTTTCATTATGCAGATGGATAGGGTTTGCTGCTAAAATATAAAGCTAATAGTTTCAACAGTTCCAGATGGTTTTAGTTATTTTTCCTGAAAAGCGTAGCTATATAGGTCCTAATTACCTTATAAACAAGCCGCTAAGGTGCTGGTACCTAATGTGTAAACAATAGTTAAGTTTATACAATCATTTTAATAACAGGGTAACTTTTAAACTCGCGTACTGCGTATGCATATTGTCGCGCGCGAGCCCATGCATATCGCTTGATTATCTGCAGATTCGTAAAGGCCACCGATATGAATAAGTAGTAAACGCTATAAATTGGCGCCGGTGTCACAGGATTATGCGTCCCCCCGGATTATGCGTCCGGCCGGACTCGTGGTCCTAGGATACGGAGTCCCCCCTTAGGATAGGCAGTCCCCCCATTGCCCCTCATCGAACCGAGGTAGTTAAACCTAATAATTACTATTATCTGCTTGTACACGTCCTTCTCACTCTTTCAATGTTGGTAGAAAATAGGTACTTTATTGGATAGGTCTACATGTATAGCTATTAGCTATAGCTGAAGCACGTTGTTTACATTACGTTGTTCCTGATTGGAGAATGACGCAGTGCTAGATCCACGTGCTGTTACGAGGCATCGCCATGGCTGAAAAGAGCGCACAAGAGAAGCTGTTTTACAAAGACGTGTTGAGGTATTTGACGGAGAAAGAGGTCATACAGTAAGGAAGCTGAAAAGCAATGACCGCTTGGAAGTTAGCACCACATTCCTCAGCACCACATTCCAATTAATTTGTAATGTGATTAAGATGCGGCCTGACGATAATCATTAATGCGGCCAACATTAATCGCGGCCAGAACGTTCAGGTACATGTAGCTAGCTGCTTGCGCAGAAGGAAAACAGCCTACTTACCAGTTCACGACACGGCCTGTAATATGAGCCGGGCTTCCACATATGGGCTGGAATCACGGTACTTTTTGTGTCCAAGGCGCCTGGCTAACCCTACCAAGTTGCACAGAAATGAGACTTTTTATTGTACAGGTGAACCCGCAACCATGATGCACACGTGTAGGGCGATGGAATGGTATGGCAGAGGCATAGGGACATCTCACTAGGTCTGTCTGACACTGCTATGCACTTTTTGTGTGCTATGTCCCTCCCCTTTGAGAACCGTAGCTATGTCAATCATTCCTTTTATAGTACAGGTGACCCGCAACCATGATGCACAAAGACAGGGCGATGGACTGGTGTGGCAGAGGCATAGGGACATCTCACCAGGTCTGTCTGACACTGCCATGCACTTTTTGTGTGCTATCCCCCTCCCCGTTGAGAACCGTAGCTATGTCAATCATTCCTTTTATAGTACAGGTGACCCGCAACCATGATGCACAAAGACAGGGCGATGGACTGGTATGACAGAGGCATAGGGACATCTCACTAGGTCTGTCTGACACTGCTATGCACTTTTTGTGTGCTATGCCTCTCCCCTTTGAGAACCGTAGCTATGTCAATCATTCCTTTTATAGTACAGGTGACCCGCAACCATGATGCACAAAGACAGGGCGATGGACTGGTATGACAGAGGCATAGGGACATCTCACTAGGTCTGTCTGACACTGCTATGCACTTTTTGTGTGCTATGCCCCTCCCCTTTGAGAACCGTAGCTATGTCAATCATTCCTTTTATAGTACAGGTGACCCGCAACCATGATGCACAAAGACAGGGCGATGGACTGGTATGACAGAGGCATAGGGACATCTCACTAGGTCTGTCTGACACTGCTATGCACTTTTTGTGTGCTATGCCTCTCCCCTTTGAGAACCGTAGCTATGTCAATCATTCCTTTTATAGTACAGGTGACCCGCAACCATGATGCACAAAGACAGGGCGATGGACTGGTATGACAGAGGCATAGGGACATCTCACTAGGTCTGTCTGACACTGCTATGCACTTTTTGTGTGCTATGCCCCTCCCCTTTGAGAACCGTAGCTATGTCAATCATTCCTTTTATAGTACAGGTGACCCGCAACCATGATGCACAAAGACAGGGCGATGGACTGGTATGACAGAGGCATAGGGACATCTCACTAGGTCTGTCTGACACTGCTATGCACTTTTTGTGTGCTATGCCCCTCACCTTTGTGAACCGTGGCTATGTCAATCATTCCTTTTATAGTACAGGTGACCTGCAACCATGGTGCACAAAAACAGGGCGATGGACTGGTATGACAGAGGCATAGGGACATCTCACCAGGTCTGTCTGACACTGCTATGCACTTTTTGTGTGCTATGCCTCTCCCCTTTGAGAACCGTAGCTATGTCAATCATTCCTTTTATAGTACAGGTGACCCGCAACCATGATGCACAAAAACAGGACGATGGACTGGTATGACAGAGGCATAGGGGCATCTCACTAGGTCTGTCTGACACTGCTATGCACTTTTTGTGTGCTATGCCCCTCACCTTTGAGAACCGTAGCTATGTCAATCATTCCTTTTATAGTACAGGTGACCCGCAACCATGATGCACAAAAACAGGGCGATGGACTGGTATGACAGAGGCATAGGGACATCTCACTAGGTCTGTCTGACACTGCTATGCACTTTTTGTGTGCTATGCCCCTCCCCTTTGAGAACCGTGGCTATGTCAATCATTCCTTTTATAGTACAGGTGACCCGCAACCATGATGCACAAAAACAGGGCGATGGACTGGTGTGGCAGAGGCATAGGGACATCTCACTAGGTCTGTCTGACACTGCTATGCACTTTTTGTGTGCTATGCCCCTCCCCTTTGAGAACCGTGGCTATGTCAATCATTCCTTTTATAGTACAGGTGACCCGCAACCATGATGCACAAAGACAGGGCGATGGACTGGTATGACAGAGGCATAGGGACATCTCACTAGGTCTGTCTGACACTGCTATGCACTTTTTGTGTGCTATGCCCTTCACCTTTGTGAACCGTGGCTATGTCAATCATTCCTTTTATAGTACAGGTGACCTGCAACCATGGTGCACAAAAACAGGGCGATGGACTGATATGACAGAGGCATAGGGACATCTCACTAGGTCTGTCTGACACTGCTATGCACTTTTTGTGTGCTATGCCTCTCCCCTTTGAGAACCGTAGCTATGTCAATCATTCCTTTTATAGTACAGGTGACCCGCAACCATGATGCACAAAAACAGGACGATGGACTGGTATGACAGAGGCATAGGGGCATCTCACTAGGTCTGTCTGACACTGCTATGCACTTTTTGTGTGCTATGCCCCTCACCTTTGAGAACCGTAGCTATGTCAATCATTCCTTTTATAGTACAGGTGACCCGCAACCATGATGCACAAAGACAGGGCGATGGACTGGTATGACAGAGGCATAGGGACATCTCACTAGGTCTGTCTGACACTGCTATGCACTTTTTGTGTGCTATGCCCCTCCCCTTTGAGAACCGTAGCTATGTCAATCATTCCTTTTATAGTACAGGTGACCCGCAACCATGATGCACAAAGACAGGGCGATGGACTGGTATGACAGAGGCATAGGGACATCTCACTAGGTCTGTCTGACACTGCTATGCACTTTTTGTGTGCTATGCCCCTCACCTTTGTGAACCGTGGCTATGTCAATCATTCCTTTTATAGTACAGGTGACCTGCAACCATGGTGCACAAAAACAGGGCGATGGACTGGTATGACAGAGGCATAGGGACATCTCACTAGGTCTGTCTGACACTGCTATGCACTTTTTGTGTGCTATGCCTCTCCCCTTTGAGAACCGTAGCTATGTCAATCATTCCTTTTATAGTACAGGTGACCCGCAACCATGATGCACAAAAACAGGACGATGGACTGGTATGACAGAGGCATAGGGGCATCTCACTAGGTCTGTCTGACACTGCTATGCACTTTTTGTGTGCTATGCCCCTCACCTTTGAGAACCGTAGCTATGTCAATCATTCCTTTTATAGTACAGGTGACCCGCAACCATGATGCACAAAAACAGGGCGATGGACTGGTATGACAGAGGCATAGGGACATCTCACTAGGTCTGTCTGACACTGCTATGCACTTTTTGTGTGCTATGCCTCTCCCCTTTGAGAACCGTAGCTATGTCAATCATTCCTTTTATAGTACAGGTGACCCGCAACCATGATGCACAAAGACAGGGCGATGGACTGGTATGACAGAGGCATAGGGACATCTCACTAGGTCTGTCTGACACTGCTATGCACTTTTTGTTTGCTATGCCCCTCCCCTTTGAGAACCGTAGCTATGTCAATCATTCCTTTTATAGTATAGGTGACCCGCAACCATGATGCACAAAGACAGGGCGATGGACTGGTATGACAGAGGCATAGGGACATCTCACTAGGTCTGTCTGACACTGCTATGCACTTTTTGTGTGCTATGCCTCTCCCCTTTGAGAACCGTAGCTATGTCAATCATTCCTTTTATAGTACAGGTGACCCGCAACCATGATGCACAAAGACAGGGCGATGGACTGGTATGACAGAGGCATAGGGACATCTCACTAGGTCTGTCTGACACTGCTATGCACTTTTTGTGTGCTATGCCTCTCCCCTTTGAGAACCGTAGCTATGTCAATCATTCCTTTTATAGTACAGGTGACCCGCAACCATGATGCACAAAGACAGGGCGATGGACTGGTATGACAGAGGCATAGGGACATCTCACTAGGTCTGTCTGACACTGCTATGCACTTTTTGTGTGCTATGCCCCTCACCCCTTTGTGAACCGTGGCTATGTCAATCATTCCTTTTATAGTACAGGTGACCCGCAACCATGATGCACAAAAACAGGGCGATGGACTGGTATGACAGAGGCATAGGGACATCTCACTAGGTCTGTCTGACACTGCTATGCACTTTTTGTGTGCTATGCCTCTCCCCTTTGAGAACCGTAGCTATGTCAATCATTCCTTTTATAGTACAGGTGACCCGCAACCATGATGCACAAAGACAGGGCGATGGACTGGTATGACAGAGGCATAGGGACATCTCACTAGGTCTGTCTGACACTGCTATGCACTTTTTGTTTGCTATGCCCCTCCCCTTTGAGAACCGTAGCTATGTCAATCATTCCTTTTATAGTACAGGTGACCCGCAACCATGATGCACAAAGACAGGGCGATGGACTGGTGTGGCAGAGGCATAGGGACATCTCACTAGGTCTGTCTGACACTGCTATGCACTTTTTGTGTGCTATGCCTCTCCCCTTTGAGAACCGTAGCTATGTCAATCATTCCTTTTATAGTACAGGTGACCCGCAACCATGATGCACAAAGACAGGGCGATGGACTGGTATGACAGAGGCATAGGGACATCTCACTAGGTCTGTCTGACACTGCTATGCACTTTTTGTGTGCTATGCCTCTCCCCTTTGAGAACCGTGGCTATGTCAATCAATCCTTTTATAGTACAGGTGACCCGCAACCATGATGCACAAAAACAGGGCGATGGACTGGTATGACAGAGGCATAGGGACATCTCACTAGGTCTGTCTGACACTGCTATGCACTTTTTGTTTGCTATGCCCCTCCCCTTTGAGAACCGTAGCTATGTCAATCATTCCTTTTATAGTACAGGTGACCCGCAACCATGATGCACAAAGACAGGGCGATGGACTGGTGTGGCAGAGGCATAGGGACATCTCACTAGGTCTGTCTGACACTGCTATGCACTTTTTGTGTGCTATGCCTCTCCCCTTTGAGAACCGTAGCTATGTCAATCATTCCTTTTATAGTACAGGTGACCCGCAACCATGATGCACAAAGACAGGGCGATGGACTGGTATGACAGAGGCATAGGGACATCTCACTAGGTCTGTCTGACACTGCTATGCACTTTTTGTGTGCTATGCCCCTCCCCTTTGAGAACCGTAGCTATGTCAATCATTCCTTTTATAGTACAGGTGACCCGCAACCATGATGCACAAAGACAGGGCGATGGACTGGTATGACAGAGGCATAGGGACATCTCACTAGGTCTGTCTGACACTGCTATGCACTTTTTGTGTGCTATGCCCCTCACCTTTGTGAACCGTGGCTATGTCAATCATTCCTTTTATAGTACAGGTGACCTGCAACCATGGTGCACAAAAACAGGGCGATGGACTGGTATGACAGAGGCATAGGGACATCTCACTATGTCTGTCTGAAATTGTTATGCACTTTTTGTGTGTTATGCCCCTCCCCTTGAAGACCGTGGCTATGTCAATCATTACTTGAATTGTATTAGTACAATACATTACCTGGAGCCATTCAAAGGACAGTCTAGTTTGAGCATTGGTTATTTAGAGGGCAGACAGAGAGGCAGGCTTGACCTACTAACCTTTTTGCAGACGGAGAGGCAGGCTTGACCTACTAACCTTTGACAAAGCTCCCTTTTAACACACCATTCAAGTGGCGTTCAAAGCAATTGTTCTCTCGATCACGGAAGCTGAAGTCATCGAACCATTAATAGATATATAGAATTGTTTGGGCTATATATATATATATAAGTACCACCAGCATCAATGCAGTCTGTGAAAGATTTGTTTGCTATGGTATGTTGATTTCAATTCATATCTGCGCGGTGTGTATAACCAGATGAATCTGTCAGGGGAAGAAGAAATACAACATAGACTTTGCGAGACTCATTGCTGTTATCAGAAAGAAAGGCCTCCCTCCTCTCAATTCCTCCCGATGTGGCCCGAATGGATACTGGTTCTTAGTTGCTGCAGCTTTATCTAACTGTATCAAACCATCAGATAATTATGTTCTTGCTGTGTATAAATGTTGGCAGTACAACAAAGGTGGTCTGCGCACATCTCTTGGTAAGGCATCAGTACATAAGTGTCTCACAAATTTGCTACTATAGTTTCTGTATTATTATTTACTGAAGGCGAGTTACAGCATCAGGACTGACAAAGAAGTGATTGGAGGCACAGAAGAAGGTGTAGACGACGATGGTGACATGGATGATGTGAGTGGTGGTGATGTTGCTGAGGTGCAGGAGGAATTTGTCCCGTTATATGTTGGAGATGAAAGCTTGGTCGAGCCAAGGTTTGCTGATAAATACTAAAAAAATAGCCATATAAATAATGCTCTTACTACATGTTTATATAATTTTGAATGGAGTATTGGAATGCAAGTTGTTACGCCGATCGCGAATCATCAACAAGCAATAAACCTCGAAGCCTTGCTTCGTGAAGACGAGAAATTATACTGCATCTGTCAGGAACCTTTCGATGAGTCAAGGTTAAACAGTACCTGGTCAATTACAAAAATTGATGTGTAATGTTCTTCATTTTAAAAGGTTCATGATAGCATGTGACTACTGTGGCAAATGGTATCATGGCGATTGTGTCGGGATATCTTTAGAAAAATCTCTATGTATCACTGCATACAAATGCTCTGCATGTACCATGGAAGGCATACCCACTCCCTTCTATACAACTGAAGGTTCGGTGTTTTCATTAATGTTGCTTTGAATATATGTTACTATAGTAAAAGCATTAATTTTTAATTACTAGCTGCACAGCAAAAGGAAGATACTCAAATTACATCAATTCATGAGGTATATGCTACATGTTGTGCATGTTGCTGTTATGCTGCAATTCCGTATGAGTACTGAACATGGTACAAAGAAATAGTTGCAATGTAATGAGTATTTTTAAAAATACTTTTTATTTTAAGAATATGTTATTTTAAGATTATCTTTTAATTCACCAGGTTATTAATCTGTATAATATTATTCAGTTAGGGCAATAATTACTAACACAAAGTCAAAGTGTTGAACGCATAAAATAAAGTTGTTAGTATGATGCATGTAAATTCCATGCTGATATAGTCTGCTATCAGGCTAGAGCCCATAAGGCTCTAGAGCCTCACATCTATGATGCTGCACTTGGGACCCCCCGCCACCTCGGTAGCTGTAGGCTGCTGTAGGTGCCTTGGGGCTTAGCCACGGCCTGCGGCGGCCACTGGCGGGGTTTGAGTTTATGGTGTGTAACTCTGGCGGTAGAGTGTATAACATTATTTGTATCTTTCATATCAGTCAGGCCTATCAAGGCAAACTGCTATATGTCTTGGTAAATCAATGGAAATTTATGAAGGCCACAATGCTGTTATGAGGAAATCACTAGATCAGTTTGGAAAATTTGACATAAGCCAAGATGAATTCCTCTTACATTTTGGCAATGAGAAAGTTAATCCTTCATGGGTTCATTTATTTTTTAAAGGATTGGCTGAAATCAATACATACTGCAGTTTTGCGTTTAGAAAACATTGGATTAAAAAAAAAATCTTCTTCTAAATCATCTAATTTCTTCTTTAAAGCTAATGCTTATTGCACATTTTCTACGTGTAATGTGCTAGCATTTCTGGACATTAAAGATGAAGGATTGTCGAACACTAATGTAACCATAAATGTCAAGTTTGAGGGGAGCATATGCCATATCGCCAGCGAACGACATGCTCGTAGATTGAGTCTAAGTGTCAGAAAAGATACACAGACATATTTTCAACAGACGCGTATACCTCCATCTAAAGAGTATATTGGAAGGCTTATGAAGCTCACACCTGGACAATTTGCAACAGGAAATCGTGACAATGTAGGCTGTAACCCTTCTGCATTACGAAAAATATCATCGGAAGCAAGGCTTGCATTACAAGAAGACGAAAACCTTGTATCATCTCTGCTAATACTTAAACAAATATTTGAATTAGATGAGGCAAAACTTGTCAAAGAAGAATTTAACCAAAAACCAGCTGTTTGTGGGTACATACAGTGTATTCAGGCCTCTCCATTTGCAGTTATATGCTTCAATGATGCAGCAGTGAGGTTGTATCACGAAGTAGCAAAGAGAAACCCTATATTTTGTGATGCTACTGGCACTATAGTGTCTGTTCGTAATGAGGCTGGAAATAAACTTGTAACGTACTACTACAGCCTAGTGATAAAACACCCCATCAGAGGCAAACCGCCAATTGCAGTGGCAGAATGAATATCAACGGATCACACTGTTTTAACTGTTTGCTACTTTATTAATTGCTTTCGACGAGCAGAGGGTTTAATATTTGGATTTAATAATCTCATTAGCCCCAAACACATAGTCATTGATCGCAGTATGGTTTTGTTGCTGAGCTTTTTGCAGGCATTTAATATGGAAACATTACACGAATACCTCCAAAGAACCTTCCGTGTATGTAGTGGAGCAGGAAGTGACAAGGATATTAAAAAGATATCTCCTCATGCCTGTACTAGTCACGTGATGAATTCTGCCAAAAAGGATTGCAAAAAGTGGTGAGTTTTATTAATTTAGATGTTTTCAATAGTAAAATGCAATATTTTTCTTCTACCGTAGGTTTCAGAAAAGGCTGTATTCTTTTTCTATGTACAGCTTTTCTAGCCTCGTAAACTGTACAACTTTAAATGAGTTGGTGAAGAGATTATGTCTCTTAAAAGTATTGTATTGCTCAGAAATGGAATCAGTAGATACCAGAAAAGCATACAATTGTATTGTCAGGATTATAAACTTACTTAATAAAGAAACATTAACCTTGCCACATGAAAACGATTACTGCAATACAGAGGAAATATTAAATGACTTATCAGATTATGATAATGACTCATTACATGTGCAACCTTTTGGGGCATATTTCCAACTTAAAGTGGCAAAAGTGAGCCTAACATCACAGGAAAAGTGTAAAAATATGTATTACCAACCACATTTTTTCTTAACGATCATTGAGAAATGGATGCCAATGGCACCATTTTGGACATGCCTGATGCTGGGTAAAATTTAACTTGTCGTATATAGTGTTCATAATTTCAATTTTTTTAATTTAACAGGCGATCTGGAACGTCATAAAGCAGAAAAGGCTTTAGATGCAACATCTCTGGTAATATAATTATGGCTGTAAAGCCGTACACAATTTAGTTGATGGATATTATGGTACAACAGAATGAACTGACACGAACAGCTGGAACAATTGAAGCCTGGAATTATATTCTGAAAAAGGTCGATCATTCGCAAAAGCGATTGCGACCTGATGTATTCTTAAAAGAACACTACCCTTTGATAATTGCACGACAAAGGCAATTCTTTGACGACATATCACAGCCTATTAAAAAACGAGTAAAGGTGAGTTGTTCTGCTAGCTACGTAATGTGCTATAATTATTTTCTAATTAGAAATCTCTTCTAAGAAAGCCATCTCGGCCACTTAAAGAGAAGTGGCAAAGACGAATTATCGACACAAAAAGATCCCATGGATTTTTCCAGCAGCCTCCTAAAGAATTAATACATTTGATTGATATTGATGAGTTTACTGGTATGACAATGCTGTATATCAGCATTGTAGTTTATGATTTTTTTTTGGTTGTTGTTGCCGTACTGGGATTGTTCCAGCCAAAGAAGTTGCCATGGTAAGCTTTCCAAAGCATGTTACTTTTACATCACCCTGTAACCTGGCTATGTTCTCCCCATACTACTCACATCAGCAACCAGACAATGACCCTCTCCCCACATCTTTTCCCGTTCAAAATTCTAGCAGCACATTGTTTCCAAACCCATCATCACCAGCACAACCATCTCTGAAGTCACCATCATTATTACCACAATCATACCAGTTACAAACGAAAGAGAAAACAGCATTGGGAGATATGATTGAAGTTAATAAGAAACTTAATTCAGGACTTAAAAGTAGTTCCAATCTTTGCTGGCTGAATTCGGTTTTGCAATCTCTTAGTTGCACTCCATTGCTGCTGATGCTGCAAGGTAAACTACCCATATCATTCAAGTTGGAACAGCTAGTAATTTTTATATACTATAGCACTGCCTTCAACCGGTTTGACTCCACTTCAAGCAAGCTTTGTGGACCTAATGCAAAACCTCAAGAACACTGAAAAACGTTATTGTATATCTACTGACTTTGCAGTAAGGGTTTTTCAGTATCTTTACAGCTACAGTTAATAATAGCTCTACTCCAATAGAAGTTGCTAACAAGGGAAGCTGTATTCCTTCAGTATGGAGCTCAAAATGATTGCTGTGAAGGAATTATGGCAATAATAGAAAAGTTACTTATGTCAACTAATGTAAATTTTAATTTGTTTTGAGCAGCACACATTGGTAACCACTTTTTTTTTACAGATGCCATACAAGTGTGAGGAGGTTTTTAGAACAAAGTTCAACAAGGTTGCACATTGCTGTTCATTGGTAATTGCTGTTCTTAAAAGTTTAGTATTGACTTCACACTTCTCATCTTAAATAGCCTGTGCATGAGGTTTCATCATGTACTGTAGTTTCATGTGGTGATTCATCAAAAAGAAATGTGTTTGAGTCAATGTTGGTCTATCTGGAAGCAACTGTATTATCACACATGGAAGTACAAACGTAAGTACCTTCCCATGGCACATCTGTAAGTGATTACTGTTTCTTTCAGGTGTTGTGAAAAGTGTAATAATTCTTTAGACATTATAGAAAGTCACATGCTGCTTCCACCAGTATTAATTATTCACTGCAATCGGGTGTCAGATGAGAATACATCTGTCAAGCTTAAAAGCCAAGTAATTGTTCCAAGGTGATTTCTTTATGATTCAAAAAGAAACACTATTTTCATATCTAAGTACACAGATGGCAACAATTATCTCATCCAAGTATCGATGGAAGCATATGTTACGAGCTGAGTTCAATAGTCGTGAGCAGATAAATCTTGATTATCAGTAGTACTAGTATTGATTTATTTATCTTCACATTAAAGATCCATCATGGAGAGAGTGCTACAAGTGGACATTGTAACTAAATCATTTGCTTAATTCATGGTATAAATTGTGGTTCTAATACAGATACGTGTGCAGTAAGAAATCAGAACAAGTGGATATTGTATAATGAAGCTAAAGTTACTGAAATTCAAACTTCACACTACAACACAATGCCGGAAGTAGAGGTATGTAATATTTATTTTGAATAGCATTGATAGCATTCTTTTGCAGGAAAACATTTGCCTTGCTATATATGCATCATGCATGAAAGATGCAAGTTACTATATTACGTGGTATTTTGTTACTCAAAACGCTTCTAATCCACTTAGACCTTTATTGATAAAATTAATTCCACTCAACCCATTTGTGTTGGCACCCAATTTGTAAGAACATATCTAGGCTTAATGCTCTGCTTAAAGGATATGCTTTCACAACAGCCTTTTGTTGGCTTGCCAGACCACTTGGAAGCCAAGGTTTGCACGTGACCCTAAGTGCAATTATATGCATGCAATGTTTTGTTTGATACATAAAGATACAAGGAAATACATTAAAGCCACATTCCAGATTTCAGCTTCTGGAAACAGATATATTGGCTCTGGTATCAGGAGATTGGATTGATTCTCGAGTAAGTTCTCAAGATCTGGCAACGGTTAGCAAGGTTTCATTCTTGAATGTGCTCATTTAGGTAATTGTTGCATACATGGAACTTCTGCAAACATCCTTGTCAAGTGTAATCTAATTATCCAAATTTCTTTGCTCTAGTTCTGAAGTAACTTTCATTGTGTTACAACCAGGTGGGGAGAACAGTGATGTGCTTTGATCCCTTACTGATTCCAATCTTAAGAGCAAATGGTTTTGAAGCAGTGTCAACACTTTCGAAAGTATGTATGAAAAGCAATCATTGTTACATGCATAAATTATACAATACTACAAGGGAGTAAACATATTGATGTATGATGTGCTACTCTTCCCTGTACACAAGACCAAACACTGGTGTTTGATGGTTGGTTAAAATAGATTCAGATTTGTTGTCATGTATTTCATGAACCTGACAGGTGGTCCACCCTCACCAGAAAACTGTTGATTGCTTTGACCCATTGCATGACTCAAATGATGATGCCTTCAATTGGATATGGTTAGATAATGTGATAATTTGTATAGTACATTGAAATATTTTTTTCTAATTTAAGGCTGTACATTTGCACTGAGGTTTACCATAACTTGAAGCAAAGGCTGTCAATCTCAGATTGGAAATACAATGACTCAAAAGTATGCACTTCTAGTGTTACCATCATGTGATGTAATATATTTTTAGACCAATGGTTCACCAGCTCAAACAAATTCAGTAGATTGCGGTACTTTTTTATGTTTCGTAAGAAAAAAATATGTTTTATTATCCAGCAGTTTTCAGTGAATTGATTATACTATCAGGCTGCTCGATTACAGGCTGAAGGTTTGCCATGCCTGCATACGCAGGTATGTTTAATAGTCCATGCCTTTAGTGGTTACTCTTATATCATTATGCTGCTGAAAGGAAATGATGAACACATTCAGACACCAGATGGCCTATGAGCTATCTGAAGGAATGCTATACCCATTGCAAGGCAGCTCTTCCTGTTCTGCATGGAATTATACAAAAGATACTCCAAAGGTGCACTTAGAGCCCCAGGATAACATTGGATCATAAAGTGTACATGCATCCTTAATTTTCTAACCATGCGTTTGCAGGCTGATGATGATGGTAGTGATAGCGTTGTCATGGATGAAGAAAGAGAGTTTCAAAGTGATGGTATGGGCCATTGTAGGGTAGTACTGTCATAGTGTATGAGAAAAAAAACGTGTAACTTCTCATTTCAGAACAAGATCATGATGTATCAGATTACTCTGATGGTGGCGGAATGCACAAACGATTTTGCAGTAAATTTCTCATTCCTACCTATGTTAATACTCCTGATCCAGATGACATCACTGCTCTTAAATGGGGCAGAGATCATTACATCCGTTTTTATCCGACATTGAGCAGACTGCCATACACGTAAGATGAATAAGAGTGATTATCATATTATAATTGCCAACCCTTTGAAGGGAAAAATCATGTCCTTTCACACGGGAGTTCATAAGAAGTGTAGTAAAGGACATGGAAGTAAGATAGAAAATGTTACTACAAGAATATATCATGCTTTTATAATTATAGCCTACTATCAGAAAGCTTCAGAATGGACAGCTACTTAGTGAATATCATGGGAATATTCCTATTGTTAAAACGCTTGTGAAAAATGACTCATATTGGCCTTTGCAGCACTGTCAAGATATGGTAAGTTGCATGTGTCAACTTTAACCACAAGTCAATGGGATCATTTTAGGTTGATGAAATAATTCATTACCTTATGGAAGTGGAAAGTGACTGCAAGAAAACTGCTTCAGTTTCCATGACACCCATGAACAAACTTATTGTATGGCCAGAAGTAAGGCACGTAGTGTATACATAATACGCAAATGACATGACTCTTTCATAGATTGTTACATCACTTATCATGAAACACTATAATATCAGTCGCAAGGAAGCGATTGCGCACTACCTTGCACACACATTTCCAGAATGAATATGTTCGTATTTCGTAGTTCGTATTTCGTATTACTTTTTGTGTTCATGCTCACCTACTATCGTGCCATTGCAACGCAGGCATTGAGGCACAAAAAGTCCCTAACGGTACGACGTGCGGCGCGCGCACAGGTTATAGCCCTCCCTCCGACAGGCACCTTGTTGCCGCACAGAAAGTCCCTAACGGTAAGATTAGAGTGCGGCGCGCGTCAGCAAGCGCACGCGCACCTTTTGATTATAGAATAATCGAATTACATTGGAATGTGGTGCTGAGGAATGTGGTGCTAACTTCCAAGCGGTAAAGCAATGGAAGAGGACGATCCGCAGGAAAGCGCAAGATTTCACAGTCAACGATGATCAGTTGTATATTAAGGGAAAGAATGGCCAGGAAGCTAGACGTTGGGTTTTCGATGAGGAAGATCAAAAAAGAGTGATGAAGGCTTGCCACGATGACAAACTAGGTAATCGGCCATCCCGCACACGCATATAGCCACCTACATGTAAACCACGCATATTCTTATTTTCGTTTATCTAGGCGGAGGACATTTTGGTAGGGACAAAACGTTACAGAAGATCTGCTCCCGGTTCTACTGGCAGAACATGACGAACGACGTAAAAGAACATGTAAGAACATGTGACACCTGCCAACGAACAAACAAGAGATTAATTAAGGCTTCGGCTGAGCTACATCCAATTCCGGTGAGAGCTCAAGTATGTGGTATCGATATTGTTGGACCATTGACACTGAAACGCAACAAAAACAGGTAAGGAAAATTAAATATACGCTTGATGTTTTTTTATTTATTTTTTTAAAGGTGCATGGTTTTGGTTTCAAACAGGTATCTAATAACATGTACCGACTATTTTTCTAAATGGCCAGAAGCTCAAGCACTTCCGTCAAAATGTGCCGAAGTTGTGGCAAAGTTTGTTCTATCCCTGATCACTAGGTTTGGCTGTTTCAAAGTATGCAATTCGGACCAAGGTCGAGAGTTCGTCAATTCTCTTAATGAGAAATTGTTCTCGCTGACAGGAATTGAGCATCGCATAGCTAGTGCGTATCACCCGCAAACAAACGGATTGGATGAAAGGTTAAATCAAACAGTGACGAAGTCTCTTGTAAAGTACATAAACGCAGATCAAAGTGACAGGGATGAAAAGTTGGAATGTGTGCATTTTTCGTATCGCACCAGCGTTCATGCTACGACGAAATACACACCCTTTTATCTGATGTATGGGCGAGAAGCAGTTCTACCTCCCCAACTACAGACTGAGTGCAAAGATGGAAACGATGTGCTTTTTTCTATGACTGGCATTGAAAGTAAAGCTCAAGAATATGCAACAAATCTGGAAGAGGTGAGAACGGAAGTATTTACAGAAGTGACATCCAACATTCAGAATGCTCAAGCTAAACAGAAGCAGTATTATGAACGTAAGCATGCAAGAACAGGATTTCAGCTGGGAGACCGTGTCCTTTTAAGAAACATGAGAAATCTTAGTTGCAAAGGAGGTAAATTGAAGAAGGAATGGTCAGGCACATATGCTATAGATGAATTATGTGGTAAGGGGTTATATCGACTAAAGAATGAGAGTGGGGAGATACTAAAAAAGAAGTACAACTCAGCCCAGCTGATAATATACCAACAAAGGCAAGAGTATCCAGCTGCTGGTAGTGATGAGAATGCATGCATGGAGGGACAGGGTGAAACTGATTTCCAAACTGAAAGAGGAAAGGAGTCATCTGCTCATGAAATACTTAATGATCAGTTGTATTCACCAAGCTTGCTTCGGTTATGGAGAACAGGAGCTGATAAGCTTGCATATGAAGCAGCAGACGATGAAGAATTTGATGTACGTTATACATGCACACATGATGTATATATAATTACTGATTACTGTTTGTACCATTATTTTAGCCAACTGCATACAATCTGGAAATCGATGAGTATGCTCTAAGTAAAGACCTTATTGTTGAATTGTGGATGAATCATTGGGCGTATAGAGGAGAAGTTCCATTGAGGGTGATTTGTGGGGAGAGTTTTGTAATAATGAATGACACACTTGAAGAAGAGTTTGACCGCTTCAGAAAGCATACTCTCGATCTTGATTTATATGCTGTCGAAGCTATTGAACTGGTGAAGCATTGGTACAATTCTAATGCTACAAACCTTAAAACAATTAGTAAATATGACAAAACATATGTACTAATGTCTTCAGCAAACATTGATACCTTCTGCCAATGGATTTTGGATACAAGAAAATTGTACAATGAGAAAGGGGTAACCCTTGATAGCCTCACCATAACAAGTAAGCTGAAATTCATTTCATGAGTTCAAGTACTTTACTTATTTGTTATGTAAATCTCTTGCATAGACCAAAGTCAACCTCATACTAATGTGATAACTACAGTCTTTGAGGATAATATGAGTGCCAATGGAATCAGCCATCCTCCTAAAGGAGGAAAAATGACAATTACCAGGGTCAAACAACGTGTATCAAAGAAAAGTAAATGCTGGCTGGAAGTAGGAGATGTGTTACTATCTGAGGAACATAAATCCATTATTGAGTCTAATACACAGTGGTTGGATGATGCTATAATTAATGCTTCTCAATATCTTCTCCACAGTCAGTATGGTATATTGGGATTACAAGCAACAACACTTGGATACCACCTAACATTTGACATCATGAGAAAGGACTTCGTACAAATTCTTCATAATGGAGAAGACCATTGGCTAACGATCTCTACCCTTGGATTGCCATCAGGTCATGTAAACATCTATGACAGCCTGTATCAGACCTGTACTGATCATGCCATAGACCAAATGTGCTCCATTATTTTCACCCCTAACAATGCTGTGTACCTCCACTTTACTGATGTTGACAAACAGACCAACAGCTCAGACTGTGGCCTGTATGCCATTGCTTATATGTATGCTACTGGGTTATGTTGTGGTGAAGATGTATGTTCAAGAAAATATGACATGATGGTCATGCAGCAGCATCTATTGAAATGCTTGGAAAGTGGAAGAATGACTGCATTTCCTAGTTCAGGTAGAGAAAACCGGGCCATCATATTGTGGCCAATAAGATGACTGAAGCGAGGTGCTACTGCCGATTGCAAGATTCTGGAGTAATGATTCGATGCAGTTCTTGCAACTAAAAAATGGTTTCACAAGAAATGTGACTCCTCTATACCCCGAAAGGCCTGGAGCAACTTATAATGCAAATGGCACTGTAAAATGTGTCAATCAGTACCTTTAATCAACTGATCATGAACTATCAATGTATACGCCAATTCATAAGCACGAACTAGCTCATTTATTCATCAGCATATACTATGTGCATGCAATTCCGTGTATCAATGGATATCATGCATCTCGATATAGTAAAATGAAAACAATTATACTCTGAGCTGAATGCGTTGTGTATAGGACTGTAAATAAAATTCAAAGAACAAGACACTGAAATAGGTGCTACTAGTGTCAGACAGTGAGTTCCAAATCGGTATGATTCTTTTCAGTTAGAATCATACCGATTTGGAACTCACTGTCTGACACTGTTGTTAAATCATCCTCAGAAAGAACGTTTAGGTTAATGCTGAACAATGTTGATTTATCTATTTTTTGTAAATGCTACGCATTTTAGGGGCAGTATACAAGTGCATATCTAATTTATGCCATTACTTGCCTATGTGTATATTACATGCACATGAAATTATTTTTATTATTATTATTATTATTACTATAATCTGTTTCATTTCTCTTTTGTGGTTTTAGCTAACCACCCTTATAGGATATATATATATATACGATGCCCCATTTATGCCGAGGCATGCACATGCTTATAATTGTAACGCTGTATAAATGGGGGAGGGGGACCGCTAGTTCTAAGGGGGGACATGAAATGCTAGGATACGTTGTCCGGCCGGACATTGTATCCTAGTACTGGGCGTCCGGCGGACTCCGGGTCCTAGGATACAATGTCCGGCCGGACAATTTTTAGGGGGGACGCGTAGTCCTGTGACACCGGTATTGCATGAAAGTTGTGAAATCACGCACCGATACAGGTCTACGTGTACGAGTCCATTCTTGGAAGCAGCGAATGAATCCAAAAAAATAAAAATAAACACTGTGCAAAAAATAGGATATACGCTATTGTATATTTTGCGTATATTTCGAGTATACGCACGAATATACGCGTGCGTATACGCGAAATATCCCACTGGTATATTTTGCGTATAGAACCAATTTCGCACTGCGTATATTTCGAGTATCCTCAAATGTATCACGTGCGCTATGGAGGATTCTCTAATTAATGTCTCCGGATACTACACTGTACCTACGTTGACCGTATACTGTATTGGGTACGCCACCCGATTATGTTCGTTGTATACTGGCTTGATTAGTATTAAAATTATTATCAATATTAAATAAAGCAATACAATCAATAGACAACGTTCAAGCTCTCCAGCCATCCAGGAAGGAGATACTCCAGTAGTGGCCCTCCAACCCGCCGTTGCCACGAGTTGCTCAGAAATCCATTGCAACCTCTTCTAACGAAACGCGCGGCAGTAGTTGAGCGTAGGCTTCAAACTGCTTCCCTGTACTGTCACCATAGTCCATATAGCTACAGCAAAATAGAGCATCCATACGATACAAATGCAAACAGAGGCCTACACTGACGGCGGGATTGCTTGACAAGCTCAGCTGAATCTGAAGTTTCCTTGTCTAGCTGCAGGGAATATACAGGGTTAAAACAAACGAAGCCATTACCTTATACTCCAAAGCAATCCGCTACTTCTCTATCTCCGCTCTTCGTATAATTTGTCAATTCTGACAACAGACACTGATAAACAGCAAGTGTGAATGAAAACGCAATCTCTTACCCGCTCTGCCTTTGCTAGTTTTTATGACGTCTCTAAATTTGATCGAGAAAAAAAAGGTGATGATGATCACTGCTTACGCTTCGAGACTTCCAGCTGGATTCTTCTCAGTAGGAAAAAAAAAAGCCGATATAACGTTACTGTACCTGTACAGAAAGTGATGTCCTTTTCCCTCGAGTTGGTCTTACAGCATCGCTTTGAGACAGTTTTGGATCTGTAGTTTCGCAACCTCCTGCAGTAGTGTAACGGACCGTGCAAACAGCATCGCCATGCTGCCTAGGACCTAGGGTTTGGCGCGGTCTTCTTCGTCATCATCGTACTAGTATCGATATACATGTACATGTAGGTTCTGCTGTGACGACATGACTTCATCGTTTCTCGGGGACCTGTTAGAGGAGAGACTTGGGAATTAGCCACTAGTCCCTCAATTTACTTGAAGACCCACCTAAGATATTTCTTCTGGATGATAGGAACGTACGGTTATAGTTGCAGTAGATTTCCCGACGATGACGCCATATATGCATGCGGCTTTGAAGAGTCTACGCATGCGCGTTACATTCATTTGACAAGAAGCCTCGTACACACTGTATTTGTTCTGCTCAGAGTGGGGTTTCAAAAGCAACTTAGAAATGACTTATTTGATGTACACAAGACTGTATTACAATACCTGGTCTGGCCACTAACATGATTCTATTTGATGCACACCTACGAACATGACTCTATTAGATGCACACCAGGGACTGCCACTTTATTTGATTCATTCAATTGATGTAAGGCTTGATCCTATCAGAGTGAAAATATATCATTTAAAGATATCACACCATGCAAACATACCATACATACAATTTGGATGAAGACTATTGAGAAGGATAGATTCTTAGTGCACTCAGCTACTAAATGGCAGTAATACTGGTGCCACCTCCAAGCGCCAAGCCTCTAGCTAAACATTTTCATTCTGAATGCTCCAAAATCACATTCGCCTCTTTCAAACCACATTCTAAGCATCTTCACCTACTCACACAGATATAAGCACGTACAGACAATTGTAAACATATGTGGATGCACATGCACATACTGGTATAAAATGCAGACACATGCATACACACATCTTGACAGAATTGTGCTTTCTTCTCCTAGTGACATGCAGACAGATACACACACATGCGTACCCTATGTATGTAGCTGCACACATGCCAATATCCTCCCAAAAGGTCCTTCAATACAACCACTACATGTAAGAATGTTCATAGAACAATGAAAGCCCTACACAGCTAGGCACCAAAACATATTGCTGCCTGGGTCTATTTGGCACTGACTAAACATCACACAGTGAACTATAAAAACTTCAGAGTGACACCAAAGCAATCAAACTTCAGTGCTAACAGCCCACAGTTAGTCCACCAACCCTCCCCTTTGGCAGGAGTGCCCCAGTTATCAAGACTGTGGCTACATGCATCATGGTAGCCTCATCATGGGGTGTGGCAAAGCAGCCATCCCACCAACTGTGTGAGTGTATTACCCCTTGGCAACTTCTTCAAGTATGTGTATGTGTGTGTATGTGTGTATGTGTGTATGTGTGTGCGCATGTGTGTGCATGCAAGGTGAGTGTTAAGATCATGTGATGTGGTTTAGTAGACATTATTAGGTGATTAGGGTAAGTAGGAATGCTAGCATTAAATACCAAACCATCTTCATCAGGCACCTGATGACAGTATGAGGTGAACACATGACAGTATGAGGTGAGCACATGACAGTATGAGGTGAGCACATGACAGCATGAGGTTAGCACATGATAACAACATGAGGGTAGCACATGTCAGCATGAGGTGAGCACATGATAACATGAGGTGAGCACATGATGACAGCATGAGGTTAGCACATGATGACAGCATGAGGTTAGCACATGATGACAGTATGAGGTGAGCACATGACAGCATGAGGTTAGCACATGATGACAACATGAGGGTAGCACATGATGACAGCATGAGGTTAGCACATGATGACAGTATGAGGTGAGCACATGACAGCATGAGGTTAGCACATGATGACAACATGAGGGTAGCACATGTCAGCATGAGGTGAGCACATGATAACATGAGGTGAGCACATGATGACAGCATGAGGTTAGCACATGATGACAGCATGAGGTGAGCACATGATGACAGTATGAGGTGAGCACATGACAGCATGAGGTTAGCACATGATGACAACATGAGGGTAGCACATGTCAGCATGAGGTGAGCACATGATAACATGAGGTGAGCACATGATGACAGCATGAGGTTAGCACATGATGACAGCATGAGGTGAGCACATGATGACAGCATGAGGTTAGCACATGATGACAGCATGAGGTTAGCACATGATGACAGTATGAGGTGAGCACATGACAGCATGAGGTTAGCACATGATGACAACATGAGGGTAGCACATGTCAGCATGAGGTGAGCACATGATGGCAGCATGAGGTGAGCACATGATGACAGCATGAGGATAGCACATGATGACAGCATGAGGTGAGCACATGATGACAGTACGAGGTGAGCACATGACAGCATGAGGTTAGCACATGATGACAGTATGCGGTGAGATCATGACAGCATGAGGTGAGCACATGATGACAGTATGAGGTGAGCACATGACAGCATGAGGTTAGCACATAATGACAGTATGAGGTGAGCACATGACAGCATGAGGTTAGCACATGATGACAGCATGAGGTGAGCACATGATGTCAGCATGAGGTGAGCACATGACAGCATGAGGTGAGCACATGACGACAGCATGAGGTGAGCACATGACAGCATGAGGTGAGCACATGATGACAGCATGAGGAGAGCACATGATGACAGCATGAGGTGAGCACATGACAGCATGAGGTGAGCACATTATTATCAAGGAGGCCATTGTTCATGTGCATCAGACTGTCAAACGGCATACGCTTGTCTCACCAATAACTCAGAACACACATATACATGCAATGTACCCAGAGCACCGATCCTGCATGCTTGATGCACAGATTACATCATGACCAATGTAACAGGAACATTGAATCAGTGAATATACACACGTTGAACGTGTACACATATACATGCTCACATACACATGTATGCGCATACATGCACACAACAAACACACACGCACACACATGTACCAAATGCACACACATATCATACATGTTACTATTACATACACATGTATACACACACACACACACACAACACACACACAATCACACACATATGCAGCATGTAGCCTGACCCTGGGCGTGTATACTGAGCTGGTTGCCACAGTTACAATCAGCCCATTTCAAAAGGTGACTTTTAAAAATTGATTATAATAGTATGTATGACAACCATAAATTATTTATATACATGGTACAACCCAGAAATATTACAAAACTACATTGGCTTACCTTTCAGTGGTCACTCCATCCAACGCGACGTCTACACAACTTGGGGCTTTTTGGCTTCACACATATCATCACTGAAACTGTATACAAGTACCGGTAGACGAATCAAATTCAAATGTGCGTAATTCATAAACTAAGCTAGTATGTGTATACATACATTTTAGCCAGAACTCCGACCAACCAGATATACGCTTTCCTTCCGCGATTTCTTTAATTGACACTTCGGAACACGTATAGCCATCTTTCTTTTTAAATTTAAATTTAATGGCCCATTATTAATGGCCAATAGCTCAATTAACAACGAATTACGCCCTCGCTATGATGCGGTATAAAATTAGCATCACATGTATACAGTTATACACATAATGTGTATAACAGTTACTTGTATAACAATGATATACAGGCGGATATACAGGCGAGTATAACAACCCTTTTTACACTGCGGTTTTTTAATTAGTACATACTACCATTATACACAGTTATACACAATTATATGCAATGTGTATAACAAATGCTGTATAACTACTTGTATAACAATGTTATACAGGCGAGTATAACAACCCTTTTTACACAGTGCAAGTGCCAAGACCACAAGGTGTCACTGCTATTTCACTGCTATTTCAGTGGTGATCATACTGTTGGCCTATTTGTCAGGAACCATATCAGCTAACCTCTGCAACTCTAGGTCCTTCTCACTGGGAATCTTGACCATTCTCCTGCTCCCTCACACACTTTAAAACAATGGCTGATATAAATGATGAGCTGCAATTATATGGTTGCATGGGCGGCCAATTCACCACCCTGCTGGGCTACCTGGTTACAAAGATTGCTCCCGGTCAAACATGGCCTCCCATGCTTCCTACCATCCTGTAGACACATTGACCCACTGGTATACAGCATACAATTACGCATTCGTTAACTTAGCTAGTGTTGCCTAAAGTACCCACTGGTCAACAGTGACGCATGCGATAACACATAACCCTGGCATACACACCCCCATTCCTGTCCTCCTCACTTATCTTACCCACCTGTTAAGCCATGCCATGCATCATCAATATCTTACATACGTACCGACGCTTATAGTTCAAGTGGTAAACGTCCATAATGCTCTACGTTCGAATTCACATAGCAGGCATACTGCGGTTCAAATTATTCAAAGTAAGTTATTTAGATTTGAATGCGTTGCATAATTCATTGCGGTGTGCGTATACGTGATATTTCGAGAATACGCACAATGAATAATTGTCACCTAGGGATTCTTGAAATATACCAGGTGGATATTCGAAATATACACTACCCTTGGTATATTGATGGTATACGCGAAATATACGCAAAAATATACGCTAGCGTATACTAGGTTTTTTGCACAGTGAAAAATAAAATAAGACCCATGGTTAAGAAACGTTTGAAATACCCCCCGGTGTAGGTTTTACATAATTTTTATTTCCAGTACATGCTTATAAGCCTATTCCGTTCTGTAATTGAATTCGATAGTTGAATAAGCCTGCCTCTTAATACTTATGTGAAGGAAGGAATTAATGGTAGATCGAACAAACGCCTACATGTAGTCGAAAAGTGCTGTTTTAGCTTACGTGTAGGCGTTCTATTGCAACGTATCAGTGGTCCTCGCATTCAATGCCGTATAAAACTTTGAACTCGAATAAAGTAACACTTAAGCATAGGGCTTCGTTTTTAATTCGCTTTGGAGCTCATTCAACTATTGGCTCTTTAGATACACGATCGAGATGGAGGAACGTATAAAAATTGCCTACGATCTTGATGAAAGTGAGTATAGAAGTTGGAAATCGTGTGTATTTGGCAAAAAGAGTTAAAATTATATCTGCTTATAAAACGCAGAATGCTTCTAGTAAGTTTTTTGAAAATCGGAACAACTCCAGCTAAATTAGGGGCGTGCTCCAACAGAGCGTTCGTAGCACTAGCAGCACGCTGGCGTTGTTTTCTGCCGCCAGCTTGCAAGTAGCCCTCTTTATTATATTGGTCCTTATTATTTCAAGCGTTGGCTGTTTGTACATTGTTTGGAATAAAGCAATTTGCAACGCCTACATGTAGGTTAACGCGCCTACGCGTAGGTGACGATCTATCATTAAGCGAATCTTCAAATTGGAAGGCAAAGGTTTAATTAAAAAGCGCATAATAGTTGCTAGATGCATCCGTTCTATGTTACTTTCGTAAGGTCTGGAGCTCTGGCCTGGACAGTATATAGACATTTAGGTTTTGACATAATAGACGGTCGAATATCAACTCACTGACCTCGCTTAAATTAGAATAAACAAGTAAATAAAAACATTCTCTCCGAGAAAATTGGTGGGATATAGGTTTTGCAGGCAAATAGTATACTGCATGGTGTAAAAAGCAAGGAAACCAGTTTTATCAGAAGGGAAAATGTAATAGTCCTATATATAGCCCACTTCGACTAAGGCATATGCTGTTTCTGTGCTGAATATAGGACTATTACATTTTCCCTTCTGATAAAACTTGTTTCCTTGCTTTTTACACCATGCAGTATACTATTTGCCTGCAAAACCTATATCCCACCAATTTTCTCAGAGAGAATGTTTTTATTTACTTGTTTCCTTAATTTTTTTAACACCCAAATCACTGTTGCATCGCAGGATTCCCCCCTTTCATTTAACTGATTTAATTCAATCCAACGTATTGTGAAAATTTTCTTGGTACATTTGCTTAATTAGACTTGTTAAGACCGTACATAGGCTTTTAGGCTTTTGTGTATCAAAGCCTAACATCGACTAAGGCGAGTCCTCCAGCAAATTCTAAAGCTATTGGTGCAATTTTCATTGCTTAAAAGTGTTCCGGTCCCGAGTTATGACTCCCAAGAAGCAGAAGCAGAAGCAGAAGCAGAAGCAGAAGCAGAAGCAGAAGCAGAAGCAGAAGATGACCCGCCCATTATTTTTGGAAGGAGAACGAGGACAGCAGTATTTTTCGTTCTCGACAACCACGCGGTTCTACGATGTGAAACAAAAACAAAACTACTCAGTTTTGACTTCTAGATCGATTGCCTCCAACAAATTAGACGATCCGATCGTAGGGAGCGAAGCTACGGTAGGGTCGTGGGGTTTTAATTAAATTCATAGTCGGGGCCAAAACCTATATGGAAGTCTCTAGCGAGACTTCCGGTACCGCGGTGGGAAAATTTGGTTCATGCGCTTGCTATTAAGCAGCTTCTTACATGCCTATCAGTCGTGACCCCGCAAACCGCGTGACCTAATTTCTCCATATACAGGGACACACGAATTTTTTTTTTTCCAGTTATATTTTGAGAAAAACGTTTGCATAAAAAACTGAATCAGTCAGATGTGTGATGTCTTTCGAACTAGAGTTGTGTGTATATTATATTAAACCAATCTCTATGGCATACAATACTATCCACTAGCTAAACAATTGTCGGACATCACATTTGCCTTCAGTTATCTTCATAAGTCTTATGCGGTGAAGCTTGCTTTTAACGCCAAGCTCATCCTCAAGACTCTGTTCAGTCAGCTGACACATGGCAGCTCCAGTAATGACCTGAAATGCTTGCTCGTACTGCTGAAGACCCATGGCACGAAGCATGGTGACAATCTATGTAACGGAAACGCAATCAATCTAATTATGCATATACCTGGACAGTGTCCAGCAAAATCTGGCTGTAATTCCACACTACGTACTCTAACTATCAACATACTGGACAGTGTCCATTATAATTATGATGATTCTATACTCTACATAAATCTGTATTTTATAGTCTTCGCAACCGTACGCGTACAATAACTCTTCCTTTTCAAAGGTCGTTCACCTGTTTCCACGCCCTGGTAAAGTAGGGGGCGGGGAGGGAGAGTTGGAGAGTAAATGCCCCCTCCCCCCCCCCCCCCCCCCCCCCCCCATGCAGTTGTTGCGAAGCATCCTTTTACAAAGAGCTTCTTTTGTGCTATTTTGCCCGTAACTGCATGCCTGTATGATACTTACAGCAAGCATTTTTAGCTATATGGTTTCACAAATTACTAAATTACTAATCTTCTCAACTAACGATGATATAGAGTTGCCGAATGGGCTAGGCACCTGTTCTATAGATGTTCCTGGACTCAGGTAACACATTATAATCCTTTTAGCTAGTTATGCAAATAAATAGCATACGTTCTGCGTACCTTCCCAGCAAAGCAACTAGGGTTAAGTAAAGGTATAGATTTGCATACAGTGTATGAGCAAATGGCTTGCTATGCACAGTAAGGTCATGGAAGAGTGCAGAGTGGAAAGTTCAATTCTATAAAGCACTGGGTGCATGAAAAATTCGAAAATCAAAACTGAGAATGACGCTTTGAAGTAGATGAATATGGAGCATATGAGCCTTGTGAACGCAATTTACGTTAATGAAAAATGAGCTAGAGACCAAAATCAGTTTAAATAGAGGAACATGGTGTGTGAATACGTGTACGAGATTTAAAAGGAAAGCGTTGTACGGTTGCAAAGATATGTTAACAGTCATAATAATAATCTTTATGGTGATAAAATCATAAACCCGCGGCCGATTTTGCTGGACACTGTCCCAAATAATTATACCATTTTGGTACCACATTGATACTGCTGTATAGAAGGCGGATGTTGGTGATATTGATAAAGCAGAAACAACGTTACTGATCGATAATTTTTTCACTACAATTCGATACGCATACTGACCCACATTCACTTTCACACATTAACACACTCACACACACAACCAAACTGCCTGTCTTATGTATGGTAGGGGGAATATGCCAGAATTTGAAATCCGTGAATATGTTTTTGAAAGTACATTGCATGCAAAAGGCATATGAAACAGTGTGTGAAGGGGCTGTTGTATGACCAGAAAGTGTCTGGATATATGTGCCAACTGTCACAAAAGGAATTAAAGAAGTCTGTTTAGACACCTGGTCAGTAGTGCATTTGCCAACCTGCTGAAGGAATGCTCATCTGATATGGATGTGACACTAGAATTGGGAAAGAAGAGGGATTGACGGACAGGGGACTACATATAGGAGCTAAAATCACCATGTCCACCTGGGAGTACACATGAGTTGGTAGATGATTGTGGTGATGAAACAATGGCACCTCAGGGAGTGCAAGAGGATAGAGTTCCAGATGCTCAAGCCCCACAATAAGAAGCAGTAGAGACCCTACTCTGACTGAGGCCCGAGCATGTACTACTCAATCCCTTGCGAAATAGACGCCCTCCAGATTACAATTGGTACTGGCCATTTACAAAGGGCATAATCAGTACCATCTGTGCTGATTGGTCATATGCTGCAAGGGATCTTTATTCTTCATTGTATGTATCATTCTGTTGTTCATTTTTATCTTTTGTGCCAATTGACAATACACATAAGCAGTTTATATGGAATTTCAGTTTCGATAAGTCGCAAATCTAATAAGAATTAATGAAACAATGCCTTATGTATTAAAGTTGCTGGATATCTCATCGGAAATAGCCACTTTCTATGATGGGGAGCCTGTATGCTAGCAAAAACGTGCCAAGCAACAGCACAGAAATCAATAACATGGAGTGAAAAATAAAAGCGAGTATAAAACTAAATTCGGGCCAGATAGCCAAAGCTATCAACAGTGATACTAAAAAGCATTGCTTGGACCATGTTACTACCCCTTAATCTGGTCACCACATTGCAATATACGTCATGGTCACCCCACCTATAGTGAATAAATAGTTAAGTATGTATACATTTAGTTCTAAATAGTACATACGCAGCCGGCTTTTATTTTATTTTCATGCATAAATATCATGCAAAGTATAAAATGCTACGATTCGGTACAACTACAATGTGTGCTGCTGGAAGTTTAATAGGGCTTACCATGTCTTCACCGAGGGAGGCTAGAAAATTCCTGTTGGTCCTCTGTTCCACAATGTCACCAGCACAAGCATCATCCTGTATAGAATCATACATTGGAGTAGACTCATTGGATACTTTCTGTTCTAATCGCTGAATTCTTGTAGCATCAAGTCTAACTCCAGCTTTGCTCTGCTTAAGTAAATCCTGGGAAACATTAATGTAAACTCCTTCACTCTCATATCCTTCTCTAATTGAAGCATAAATCTTTGATTGAGTTGCATACGTGCTCTTTGAGACATCATCTCGACAACAACTTATGTAGGCGGGGTTATAGGTGCTAATAATATTTATGGTACTTTCATATAACTGAAATTTCTCTGTTTCGTCCTCATCTTCACAGATGGTTACTGTCACCTTCGGAAGATCAACAGGTACATCAAACACGTCGTTTGTGCCTGGGTAGGAACAGTGCAGTGTGGTTTCAGACGTTGCTTTGAGTAGCATCAGGTGTGATGATCCCAACAGCTCTCTCATACCTTCAGCTGCCTGCATCAACACCTGAGATGGGAAAGCTTCTGAAACGTTGCTGACGATATCAAGAAGGTACATGGGTATCAGCTGGGGATTGGTGGTGAACTTGCTCTGGCAATCAAACGGAAGCCACTTTGACTGACTGCATGTAACACTGAATACTTGGAGTTCATTCCTGTCATTGCTATTTTTCACAATAAGCACTTCGTTGACATCTACGGTTATTTTACCTCTTTTCCAGGCAGTCAGTGCGCACACAACCTTTGGCAGGGAGTCAGCACTGGCTAGCTTCTTCACTCCTTTAAAGACATAACCTTTCATGGCTTCTGACATGTTCTCATGGGGGTTGTAGATGATAGAAAACTGACAGCTTGAGTTGAGCGGAATGCTGTACGTCTCCGTTCCCTGCAGGTCGTTTGCTGCTATGACAACATCCGTTGTCCGCGTCAAATGAACGTGTAATTTTTCACCCGCTGAAATCTGCAAGTTACTGTTCGCCCCGTAATATCCAGTTTGGGCTACAATGTTCACAGGGAGGCGATCTGAATAAGCAGACACGAACTCACACAATTTCATGGATTTTGATACTGAAGTACCATTTCTTGTACCCCTTTTTGGAACGATAGGCCTTTCTTGATTGCTTATTTCAATATTGCTCCGTGATTCACGAGGGGGAAGGGCTGGTGGGTCGGAACTCTGTGCACGTGGCACTCGTCCAGGAATGAAAGGTGTAACGGTTGCAAGTGATGGAGGTGTAAAGTCTTGAGGATTTGATGAGGTAACGTACGCCATTTGCGTAATCTAGATAATATTAATACAAAATTATACGCAAAGAGAATGTTGTACACACATGGTCGTTGCCTCGAAAAGATACCAATTCGAGATTATTAAACTTTCATCAGTTCACGCGCGTGCATGCATCTACAAGTTTTTAAGTACTTAGACACTTGCGCTCACTGCACTCGAGATGGAATGTAATCATGCCGCCGCAGCATTTCCTATGTACATCTCACCGCACGTGACACGTATGTGGGTGCATGCAATTTTAAGACTTTTTACAAGATAGATAGAAGAAGCTGGTCAATAAAGGCCAACAAGCTGGCTTCACTGTCTTTAAATTTTTAGCAGGACCAAAAGAATTATACGGGATCGTGGCAGCGAAAAAGGACCTATAGCGCATATTTTTCAAGCTTTTAAATTATTTCATTTCCAATGAGACACCCATGTCCTCTACAACTTCCTTCTTACTCACTGGAATTCAGTCTGTCCATCATAATTACGTCTACATTTTAATTTGCACGCATCAACTTTGAAGTTCTTTCCTGGAAATTTTTTATATTATGCGCTAGGTCCCTTTTTGCTGCCACGACCCCACATGCATAGTGCAATTTAGAAATGTGTGTTTTGTGTATGGAAATCGTACTGACTGTCAACAACGCTAATGCATAAGCTAGCTGTCAACATGCAACGCTAATGCAAAAGCTAGCTGCAAGTCTGAAACATTGCTATAACTATATGCATAGTAATCGCCTATATAATATTATCAGTCGCTAGGGGTAAGAACATAACGTCTATAGTCTGAGGTGGTTTGTATAACGCAACCAGTGGTTTTAAAAATATGTATGTATAATTATTATATTTAAATAGGTTCTCTATAGCTTTAACCCGTGCATGCGTGGCCCGTAAACTCATAGTGCACATTATATCACCATATGTTATAGCCATAGACTTCTCGTCGACTTCTAGGTACCCTGTAACCGCTACGCACAAACACGTGTGCATCACACATGCAGCAAAATGCATGCAAGGACTTGCAATGTTCGTGCGTGTCATTAATTCAATATTCAGCTCACCTGCTGTTTTACGAGCAAGATATTTCCAAGCGCACGCAATATGCGGAAAAGAAGGTCAGCTTATAATTAATATCGATTTGCTATATATAACCGCGCTTACACCTTTACTGTGGCTCCCGGATGTCGCGAGCGAACACAGTACACTTGTACTTAAGACGGGGTTCGTACAAGTAACGTGCGCTTTTTTTATTTGTACGAAACCACTAATTGTACTGCGACCAGGTGCACGTGCATGTCACGTTTTGAACGAGTAACATGACCATGCATGCACTCATTAACCTCTGTAAAAAGGTTGCGTGTAGCTAAGTGCGATAATGCATAAATCGCTCATCGTATTCATGACAGTAAATACGCCCTGATTAAATATTTAGTGTTCGCGTGTTGTCAGGGTATACGGTATTTTATATGGATAGAATGTCCATGTCACTAAGCCGGGATCTTAAGTACTCTCATACAGACACAACCATAGCCGGGCGGGGGGGGGGGGGGAGGGGGGGGGAGGGGAGGTGCCGGATTGACCATGCCAGGTGTTAATTGATAGCAACAGGCAAACAGGATGTCGCCACGTTTCTTTATATAATCAACTCCTCCTTCACATACGCTTGGAATGTCAATTATAATCGTCACCCTAATAATAATAATAATTCCAAATCATAACTTCCAACCAATATGGCTTGCAGCGGCTACCTGGCCAACAGCAGCGTTTCTAGCCTCGAGCCCAAGCTGACTGCTCTCTTTGTCCTCAGTGCGACGGGAGGAGTGTCCGCCCTCGTGTGCCTGGTGGCCGCGGTGCTGTCCCTCGCTTCCGGCCTCCACAAGCACCTCCCTTATCGCCTCGCCCTCTACCACGTGCTCGCTGGATTCGTGAGCGGGACGATCTGCGCGTGCGAGTTGCTCTCCGTGCTGTACTACGGCGATCCGGCTTCTCCCGGTGTCGGATGCACAGCGCTGGCATTTTTGATGCACTACTCCATGTGGATGAAGCTGTGTTTTACGGGCTGGGTGAGTTTCCATCTCTTCTGCTTGGCGTCCTTCAACCAAAACCTGAAGAAGCTCGAGATACTGTACGTTTCCACGTCGCTGCTGTTGCCGGCGGCTGTTTCCGCCGTCCCCGCTGCAACTGGCTCATACGGGCTAGCCGGCGCCTGGTGCTGGATAAAGAGCAAGAACGAGTGCTCTTCGGAGGTCTACTCGGAGGGCGTCACTGAGCAGCTGGCCCTCTGGTACGGGCCCGCGGCGGGATCGCTGGCGCTGGATTCGGTGGCCGTCCTCACGGCGGTCGCGGTTCTGACCTGCAGGACGTATATGGAGAAGGTAGACAGGGACAGAGCTGTCCTGGTCATTAGGAGGCCGACGCAGACGAGCTCGTTGAGCCAGATGCTTCCCTTGCTGGCGTACACGGTCACGTGGTGTCTCCTGGTAATTCCCTCTATGGTGGACCGCTTATACGCTGCGACTCACTCGGACCCCGTCCCGCCGGGTCTCGTCCTAGCTAACGCGTTCTGCATCCCGGGGTGGAGCCTGGCGGCGGGTGTAACCATGGTGATTAACGTCCTACTCGTGCTAGCCAGCAGGAAATCGACGGCCCTAGAGAAACAACGCACAAGGTACGGGTCCATCGAGGAAGATTTTGGGGACAGTGTGGCAATTTACAGCACGGACTCGGTGAACTGGAGCAGCTCGTTTATGTCTACCACGTCCTGCGAACTGGCAAATAGGAATGCAGGTGTGCGGTGATAGATGTGTAATATTATATATTTAAATGACATTGCACGGTGTATATTGGCCTCCTAAAACGAGCACCGGGTAGTGTTTGTATTATGCTGTACATGAGTGGGTCTGACATCGGTAGCCGTGGGAACCCACGTGTGCGGCAAAAAAACACCTTGAGCCCACAATGATAACATTATTGTGTTAAGACGGCGATGGTTAATCATTAGGCGCCTCACTGACTGCCTATTTAAGCACACGACCGGGACCACCGTATCATGACATAAAGTCCATATGCATATAATGGTGAAAATTGATTGTGAATTTCATCCTCCCCCCCCCCCCCCCCGCCTCTGTATCCGCCACTGATTTAGTACCCGGTCCATCCGGCATAGATGATCAGTACAACCTTATACTATGATATTATGTTCAAGTGATTAAATTTTTATTACACTTGCTCTGGCTAGACCTAGAGCAATCATGTTATTATACAACACAATACATTCAAAGGATGTCCTGTACATGTCACGGTTATTATTAACAGCTGGCCAAGTTCACACAAATACATATAGTACAGATAACAGGCTGAGTGTGGGCTGTGGTCAGGGTGGCACTGGCTGTGATAAACGTGGACTAGGGTGTTAATATTCAGCTGATCAAAATAGATCTTGGAAAAGCAATTATAACTTGGGCAGGGGAGGGCTGGTGAATGGCCAGATAAGATACCAACCTGGAGATGGTATCCTGAGCCTCCATGCCCCAATTACCATATAGTTTTCCAGGACCAGCTCAACTCCTGGCACTGCATGGGGTCCATTGGAGTGGACCTACGGGCCTCCTGGCTGCTGCACCTACAGCCAGGCAGGGCAGAGAGGTGATAATGTGGTTATCTCCAGAGCAGCTGGCTTGCCTCTGTCCCAACCAGTAGTGATTATCATGCATGTCTGCTGGTATTGTATAGCCATGGTCTCTGGCGAAACTGTACTTGTGACCTTTTTCCTTAATAATGCTCTGGTGAGCAGGTTGTAAGCACAGTTGTTGTGGCATTGCATGTATCGGTCACTTGCAAGGCGACCAAGGGGATCCGGGGAATAGTCCTGGCAGAAGGGACACACAGTCCTGTCAGATATGTCCAACCCCAGCCACAACCTACAATGATTAACTGGACACCAATTGCAATTGAAACCTGTCTGCTTAACAGACTTACCACACGGAGTTCACAGCGGCCATTTCATAAAATTTTGGCCCGTGCTATTCATGACAATGGGATAAAGTAGCATGCAAAAACACCCATCATTAGTTATGTGTATAAATGCACTCGTGCATTTTGCACTATGTATATGTGTAATAACTATCTTCCAGGCCTGTAGGTACCTCTGTATCAAAATATTACTGTCGTGTATTTCAAACTGAAAGCAGCTCTCTCTCATATATATGGATATGGTTACTTTGTGTGGAATGTCATTTATCAAGTTTTCTTCCATGGCGTGGTACCAGTGTACCCATGCATACATGAGTAAAAGCTATACAGTATGCGTTTAATGAGTCCCATGCATGGTGATATATATGCAGCTGAGATGGGAGAAGATCCCAGGAACTCTAAAAATGATGAGGCATGTGCCCTTAGAGGATGGACATGCATCCCTTTGGTTGTGGAGGGGTTTGGGGGACACGGCAATGAGGCTATCAATGTGCTTTCAACCCTGTCAAAAAAGTAGCCACTCAGCTGTGTTGACCTCTAAATGAGGTTATATCCACCATGTAACATTGCCTCATGAGGGCAATGTTGGCCAGATGTGTCCCACCAACAACATCTTGTGACTTTTTCTTGTTGTAGTGCTTTAATGTGCATATTATTTTACTAAGCACATAATAATAACACAGTGATAATAACTACATGAAATACAAGAGAATACATGAAACATTACAATCAAGTTGACCTGGACAGAACACGTCATTACAAAGTACTTAAATCATTGAATTATTTTGTATTTTATTTACAGATTACAATAATAACATGAATATACAGAAACAACACTGATTAAATACAAAGTACAGCTCTACAGTAGACGAGCTATCCTAGAGAGGATAGCTGTAGCATTAGCCCTGACCAAGTGGAGATTCAGTTAGCCATTGTTCTCATTAAGTACGATGGACTTTGGCCGACACATGGAGGTGGCAAGTCTAGAGGTTACAGAGGAGATGTTTATTTATTACGCAATGACATACTTTATATTATTATTGAAGCATACATATATCACAATAAATCAAACACCTTAAAGTTACTAGACAAAATCATTGTCCAGAACAACTTGCTCACAAGAAGCAAAGTGAGACCTGCTAAGTATGGCTCTAGCATTGCATATTATTATTATTTTAAAACTGTATCTAAATAATAATCAAAATTGACTGTTGTATATGCATGCAATCATTACAATTCATCTTAAACGCACTATAATCCTTTTTGCGAGTTACCTTAGTGGGGCGTAATACAATATGTCTCTCTGACTACATGTATTATGATATGCAAATACATAGCATACTTTCTGTGTGCCTTCCCAGCAAAGCAACTGGGGTTACTAAGTATCAAGTAAAGGTATACTGAATAAGATTTGCATACAGTGTAAGAGAAAATGGCTTGATACATGCATGAATGCAGAATGGAAAGTCCAATTGTATAAAACACTGGGCTAACATTGTGAAAAATTCGAAAATCAAAGAATAACCTCTTTGAAGCACATGATGGCACATATTAGCCTTGTGAGCGCAATTTACGGTAATGAAAAACGAGCTAGAGCAGCTTAATTAGAGGAACATGGTATGTGAATTCAATATGAGTATGAGATTCAAAAGTAAAGCATTGTATGGATATAAGATATTGTTTACAGTCATAACAATAATCTTTATAGTGATAAAATCATACTCCCGATTTTGCTGGACAATACTGTCTAATATGATTATACCATTTTGGTACCGTGTTGATAGTGCTATATACAAGGGGAATGTTGGTGATATTGATGAATCAAAAATAAAAAAGAGACAAGAACACTGATTGATAAATTTTTCACTAAGATTTGATGCACCTACTGACCCACATTCACTTCACACATGAACGCACTCACACAAACTGCCTGTCTCTCATATGGCATGGGGAATATGCCAGAATTTGAAATCCGTGAAATGTATTTGATGTTGCAAAAGGCGTCACTCCCTGAGTGCCATTAATTCATCATGGTAATCATCTACCAACTCATGTGTACACCCAGGTGGATGAGGTGATTTAGCTCCTATATGTAATTCCTTAAACAGTCAATCCCTAGCTCTTCTTCCCAATTCTAGTGACATATCTGTGCCTCCATATCAGATGAGCATTTCTTCAGCGGGTTGGGAAATGCAATACTGACCAGGTGTCTAAATGGACTTCATTAATTCCTTTTTTGACAGTTGGCACATATATCCAGACTCTTTCTGGTCATACAGCAGCCTCTTTACACTCTGTTTCATATCATATGCTGCAGTATAGAGATCTATATTCTACAGTGTATGTATCATTATGTTGTCCATTTTTATATTTTGTGCGTATGGACACTGGCCCTATGTATTAATGTTGCTGGATGTCTCATCGAAAATAGCTGTTTTCTATGATAAGGAACAAAAATGTGCCAAGCAATAGTACAGAAACCAATAACATGGAGTGAAAAATAAAACCGAGGTATAAAACGAAATTCAGGCATCAACAGTGGTATTAAACATAAAAAGCATTGCATGAACCATGTTACTGCCCTTTAATCTTGCCACCACATTGCAATATACTTCATGGTCGCCGCACCTAGTGTATTTAGTTCTAAATAGTATAAAATTGCTACATACACATCTCTTCTTTTTTAAATTTTTTATTTTCATGCATAAATATCATGTGAAGTATAAAATGCTTTAAGTTAGACGATTCAATACAACTACAATGTGTGCTGCTGGAAGTTTAATAGGACTTACCATGTCTTCACTGAGTGAGGCTAGAAAATTCCTGTTGGTCCTCTGCTCTACAATGTCACCAGCATGAACATTATCCTGTGGAGAGGCATACGTTGGATTAGACTCATCAGGCACTTTCTGTTCCAATCGCTGAATTCTAGCAGCATCACATCTAACTCCAGCTTTGCTTTGCCTAAGTAAATCCTTGGAAACATTCATGTAAACTCCAGCACTCTCATATCCTTCTCTAATTGAAGCATAAATCTTTGATTGAGTTTCATACGTGTTTTTTGAGACATCATCTCGACAACAACTTATGTAGGCGGGGTTGTAGGAGCAAATCATATTTTCATATAACTGAAAGTTCTCTGTTTCATTTTCATCTTCACAGATGGCTACTGTCACTCTCGGAAGATCAACAGGTAAGTCAAACAAGTCATTTGTGCCTGGGTAGGAACAGTGTAATGTGGTTTCAGACGTTGATTTGAGTAACACCAGGTGAGATGATCCCAACAGCTCTGTCATACCTTCAGCTGCCTGCATTAACACCTGACATGGGAAAGCTTCTGAAATGTTGCTGACGATATCAAGAAGGTACATGGGTATCAGCTGGGGGTAGGTGGTGAACTTGCTCCGGCAATCAAACGGAAGCCACTTTGATTGACTGCATGTCACGCTGAATACTTGGAGTTCATTCCTGTCATTGCTATTTTTCACAACAAGCACTTCGTTGACATCTACGGTTATTTTGCCTCTTTTCCAGGCAGTCAGTGCACATACAACCTTTGGCAGGGAGTCAGCACTGGCTAGCTTCTTCACTCCTTTAAAGACATAACCTTTCATGGCTTCTGACATGTTCTCATGGGGGTTGTAAATTATAGAAAACTGACAGCTTGAGTTGAGCGGAATGCTGTACGTCTCCCTTCTCTGCAGGTCGTTTGCTGCTATGACAACATCTGTTGTCCTCGTCAAATGAACGTGTAATTTTTCACCCTTTGAAATCTGCAAGTTACTGTTCGCCCCGTAATATCCAGTTTGAGCTACAATGTTCACAGGGAGTCGATCTGAATAAACAGACACAAACTCACACAATGTCATGGGTTTTGATACTGAAGTACGATTTCTTGTACCCCTTCTTGGAACGATAGGCCTTTCTTGATTGCTTATCCTTTGTATTTCCGTATTGCTCCGTGATTCACGTGGGGGAAGGGCTGGTGGGTTAAAACTCTGTTCACGTGGCACTCGTTCAGGAATGAGAGGTGTAGCAGTTTCAGGTGATGGAGGTGGAAAGACTTGAGGATTTGACGAGGTAACGTATGCCATATTTGTGATCTGTATATATAATAATAGTAATAATAATAATAATATATATATATAAGAGCTAGGCTGGACATGTATCCCCATAGCAGTGGAGACTTATGGGTGCTGGGGTGCAGAAGCCATGCAGACTTTATCACGCCTTGCCTCTCGCCTAGCTACCAGGGGAAATTGCTCCAAGTCCCATGCTACCTGTCTATTGTATGGCAGGCTTAGCCTGACTTTGATGCAAGCCAACGCACGGGTACTCCTGTCTCGAGCAGGATCACCTGTGGAAGATCCATAGAACTTATTCCTTTTGTTTGTAATGTATTTCTTAATAAGCATCTTTTATGGGATTTATATTAAAAATATATACTTATTATTATTACATAACTATCTATCTATATATATAATTATAATTATATACAATATCCAAAGAGAATGTTGTAGGAATTAAATGAAATACGTACATGGTTTTTGCCTCGAAAAGATACCAAATACGAGACTATAAAATGTTCATCAGTTCACGCGCGTGCATGCATACTGCAGATTTTTGAGTACTCAGACAGTTGCGCTCACTCGAGAAGGATACCTCCGCAGCAATTCCTATACATCTCAGCGCACGTGACACGAATGTTACTGCGTTTTACCAACCCATTTGAATATATATTGCAACGCTCCGAGGTCAGCGGAGCAATGTATCATAATGTAGAATTAAATGAACGCGTTTCCATGCCATTAGGTCCGTACCGGTTTCATTTATATATAGTAATCGTATTGATTATTTACATGATGTGAGTCATGTGACTCACAAGAAGGATCTAATTTAAGAAAAATACTTTCTATTGCAAGCAAATGAATTAAAGAGTAGCACTTTCGTAGCAACAGCACAGAAACCAATAACATGGAGTGAAAAATAAAAACAAGTATAAAATAAAATTCTGGTCAGATAGCTAGCCAAAGTGATATCAAACATAAAAAGCATTGCATGAACCATGTTACTGCCCTTTAATCTTGCTACCACATTGCAATATACTTCATTGTCGCCTCACCTAAAGTAAAGTACACATACATTTAGTTCTAAATGGTATAAAAATTCTACATACACAACTTTTCTTTGTATTTTCATGCGTAAATATCATGTGAAGTATAAAGTGCTTAAATTTAGACGATTCAGCACAAACACAATGTGTGCTGTTGGAAGTTGAGTAGGGCTTACCATGTCTTCACTGATGAGTGAGGCTAGAAAATTTCTGTTGGTCCTCTGTTCCACAATGTCACCAGCACAAACATCATGTTGTAGAGAATCAATCATTGGAGTAGACTCATCAGGCACTTTCTGTTCCAATCGCTGAATTCTAGCAGCATCACATCTAACTCCAGCTTTGCTTTGCCTAAGTAAATCCTTGGAAACATTAATGTAAACTCCCGCACTCTCATATCCTTCCCTAATTAAAGCATAAATCTTTGACTGAGTTTCATACATGTTTTCTGAGACATCATCTCGACAACAACTTATGTAGGCGGGGTTGTAGGAGCAAATCATATTTATGGTACTTTCATATAACTGAAAGTTCTCTGTTTCATTTTCATCTGCATAGATGGCTACTGTCACCCTCGGAAGATCAACAGGTAAGTCAAACACGTCATTTGTACCTGGGTAGGAACAGTGTAATGTGGTTTCAGACGTTGATTTGAGTAGCATCAGGTGTGATGATCCCAACAGCTCTGTCATACCTTCAGCTGCCTGCATCAACACCTGACATGGGAAAGCTTCTGAAACGTTGCTGACGATATCAAGAAGGTACATGGGTATCAGCTGGGGGTAGGTGGTGAACTTGCTCCGGCAATCAAACGGAAGCCACTTTGATTGACTGCATGTCACGCTGAATACGTGGAGTTCATTTCTGTCATTGCTATTTTTCACAACAAGCACTTCGTTGACATCTACGGTTATTTTACCTCTTTTCCAGGCAGTCAGTGCACATACAACCTTTGGCAGGGAGTCAGCACTGGCTAGCTTCTTCACTCCTTTAAAGACGTAACCTTTCATGGCTTCTGACATGTTCTCATGGGGGTTGTAGATGATAGAAAACTGACAGCTTGAGTTGAGCGGAATGCTGTACGTCTCCCTTCCCTGCAGGTCGTTTGCTGCTATGATAACATCCGTTGTCCGCGTCAAATGAACGTGTAATTTTTCACCCTTTGAAATCTGCAAGTTACTGTTCGCCCCGTAATATCCAGTTTGAGCTACAATGCTCACAGGGAGGCGATCTGAATAAACAGACACAAACTCGCACAATTTCATAGGCTTTGATACTGAAGTACCATTTCTTGTACCCCTTCTTGGAACGATAGGCCTTTCTTGATTGCTTATCCTTTGTATTTCCGTATTGCTCAGTGATTCACGTGGGGGAAGGGCTGGTGGGTCAGAACTCTGTGCACGTGGCACTCGTCCAGGAATGAGGGGTGTAGCAGTTTCAGGTGATGGAGGTGGAAAGACTTGAGGATTTGACGAGGTAACGTATGCCATATTTGTGATCTGTATATATAATAATAGTAATAATAATAATAATAGTATATATATATACAATACCCAAAGAGAATGTTGTAGGAATTAAATGAAATACGTACATGGTCGTTGCCTCCAAAAGATACCAATTTATAAAATGTTCATCAGTTCACTCGCGTGCATGCATACTACAGATTTTTGAGTACTCAGACAGTTGCGCTCACTCGAGAAGGATGCCTCCACAGCAATTACTATACATCTCAGCGCGCGTGACAAGTATGTTACTGTGTTATTACCAACCCATTTGAATATATGATATATTTACTGCAATGCATTATAATTTAGCATTAATTAAACGCGTTTTCATGCCATTAAGTCCGTATCAATTTTATTTATATATAGTAATCTTTTTTGATAATTGACATGATGTGAATCATGTGACTGACAAGAAGGATTTAATTTAAAAAAAAAATACTTTCTATTGCAAGCAAATGAATTAAAGAGTACCACTTTCGTAGCAACAGCACAGAAACCAATAACATGGAGTAAAAAAAAAAAACGAGTATAAAATTAAATTCGGGTCAGATAGCCAAAGTGATATCAAACATAAAAAGCATTGCATGAACCATGTTACTGCCCCTTAATCTTGCCACCACATTGCAATATACTTCAGGGTGGCCTCACCTATAGTAAAGTATACATTTAGTTCTAAATGGTATAAAATTGCTACATACACATTTTTCTTTTTAAATTTTTTTATTTTCATGCATAACTATCATGCAAAGTATAAAATGCTTTAATGTTTAATCTCCCGCAATCCTTATTTAAGGATGGTGACCACTTTCTAAAAGTATGATGTACCCTTGATGCTTTGTTCTATATTAGTGATTCACTAGATTCAAGATCATGCAGATCAGTGATACTGCCGCGATTAAAACAAGTTTGGCTTGCTCAAAAACCGGTATTACAGTGTACGGCGAAACCGCCATTTGCCGCTGGCGATATAGTAGTGAGCAAATTAACTCAAAGCGACGTATGGCAAAGAAGGACAGGCTTCTGGTAGCTCTAGGAGTAGAATATACACTGACAGATGGATTTATGGAACAATTTCCACGGCTTCAACAATCTACGCTCACGTACCGGCCATGCAGTATACTTCCAAAGATCGAAGCGATTGCATACACTCGAAAGCGTCAAGCTAAGTAACCCTGCTTAGATACCGAGGGAGCCACAGAAAGCGACGGATGTAGTTCCTCAGTACGGATGGATGACATACATGTATAGGCCCAGGTGACCAAAGCGGCAGCACTGCATGATTCGTCAAATGACAGTGACAGCGACGGCAACACAGTAGGCTTAGGCCATGGCGTGGTCTCCTCGAGTCTAATTAATTGGAACTAAGCTCGAACACATATCGTATGCCAATTGGCAAATGGCAATGCTTCCTAGATCTCCCGACCACCCCCCCCCCCCCCCTATCAATGCACCATTGTATATGGTACTGAGAACTAGCACACCGTTCGATGGAGCAGCGGCAGAGCACTCACATGCAGTGCACGTGGTTTCAGTGAGGCTAGGGTACTTCCATGCTGGCGTTTGAGCAGAAGCAAGCATCTACATCAGTACACGTCATTATACAAATGCTTGATATTAATTTTTAAGCGTTATGGTGTAAATCACGGGTGTTACGATCCATTGAATTGATGGACAAAAAGTCCTACGCCCCAAAATTTTGAAATGGCAATTACCTCACCTAGCAACGGTTGTAATGATTTGTACCCGTTGGAATTCGTTGTACAGTTACTGAATAGAACACGTGATGACCCTTTAGACGAAGTATTGTTGAAGATGAACCTGTGCTCTACTGAATGAGGTATGTTTGGGCATCAAAGATGGTTTCGGTCTGGAGAAGTGTCGTTCAAAAGCGGCCTACTTACGCGGAGGTAGATTTTCAAAACTAGTTAGTCCGGGACGTGCGAACTTCCAGTTGAGAAACGACTTTTACAAAGGTATTGTACATAGATAGAGCTTTCGTTTTATGTTACTCTTTTTCTGAGACGCGACTTATATGCTTCAAAAGTAACGTGCAAACATCGTCAAGTGGAATAGGGAACGCGCGTGTTGTGTTTTGTGTACGTGAATATAAATCCACTATACTATGAAGCAGCAGTGTGTTTTGGCGTACGTTTTGCTGTCTTTGTGGGTGGCTGAGCATGGATTGAGTCAGGAGCAATACTTATGAAGTAATCTTTAACGATGCACCGTAGCCTCTTTTCTTTGTTTCTGATTGAACTGCATGTAAGGGTGTTCATAGGCTAGATTTGAATTGCTAAGCATATTTTGTCCATCCTGGTCTCATGGCAACCTATTTAATGCTATTATGTCTGAAAGGTGAGTACTGCGTGTATGTGTGTGTGTGTGTGTGTGTGTGTGTGTGTGTGTGTGTGTGTGTGTGTGTGTGTGTGTGTGTTCACAAAGTGCATTGAAACGATGGGTGAATCAATTCAGCACCTTGCTCACCCAGCACGCCAAATCCAAAAAGTTGTATCCTCTCACCCACTCAACTGTGTGCTCCTCTAATAGGTGCATTTTGGTTCATTGGGGAAATTGGTTCATAAAGGGAACTATAGCTTCATGTGAAAAATAATACTCATCCACTGTGACGTCATGTTGCTATTGCCTAACTCTCAACATTTCTCATCTGTTACAAAAACGTTGGACATAGATGGAGTGGCATGCTCCAAGTCTAGCAAATGTCCCTTCAGATTTGTCTGCAACGATGAGGAGAACAGGATTTGGCTGGGCCACATTTTTTATAGACAACCACAAGACTTTCAGGTTAGTAGCTATATAATGATAACCATTACCGTATTTCCTTGATTACAAGCTGTGGCTACACAATTGTACCCGCATTAAAAATTTTAACTGCTACTTTTGACTTGCTACAGTTGGATGAACAGACCCGAGTCAAGAGCCAATCGGAGCACGAGTAGAGCGAAACGTGCGCAAACACTACTACAACTGTAGCAATTTAAAGTACCGGTAAATTTTTAAATGCAGGTACAGTTGTGTCCTGAATAGAAGGCACAACTTGTAATCAAGGAAATAGTACACGGTAGTTTGATCTTAATAAAGTATCTTTTCAGTACAATTGTCTGACCTTCAAGTCTTGTGAATGGGGTTGCAACCAAAGTATTGCTGGGGCTCCACCCCAATGTTCTGAAGTGTTACATAATGACTTTTCACAAACGGACCATCATGCAATTTAAGGCCTTCTATGGTGATCTTTTCAATAGTTTACAACTTACTGCTTACTGTGCTTCAATTGTGGTTTGTTCTGACAGTTCCTGAAGACTTCAAACTTTTTAATTGGATTTACTCTAGTTGGAATCTGCAAAACATTTGGCTCTGGGCTTTCAGACAGCATTCTTTTAATTACAGATGCCGACTTGTACCTCAGTATCCATTTCACATGGAGGAGATAAAGTGTTGCAAACATGTGAGAGGTACTCTCCTGCTGAAATGTTTGATCTGTTTTACAGGAGTCGCAAGAAGCAGTACATCACTTAGGAGGGACAAGAACACGCATTTATGCTGGAAGCAGTTAAAGGTGAGTTGTCATAACAACAGGGACATGTGTTCTTTGCTGACAATGTCAGGCATGTTATGATACATCCTGCACAGACATGACTTCGGCATGGCAGCTCTACTGGTCTGCACAATGGCCGAGTGGACACTTCAGAAATTGTTGGTGCAATTTCAATATGTGCAACTAATGACTGTAGTGATTCACTTGATGATTGGCTGTATGTTTTGTCACATTTTTTCTTCATGCCACCTTTCACCAGCACCTCAACATGCTGGCAAACCTAAATGTGATCATGTAATTAAATTCAGTTATAATTTGCTCTTCACTCACTTCACACATGTGGACTTTCCACTTGTAGGGCATGACCATCTGAATGGTACTAGCTTTTTCTGCCTCTTAACACCCTCTCCATACATGGTTTGCAGAATGAAGGTGACATGATCAATGATCATATCAATACCAAATGCTAGTTTAAGCTCTTTTTTGTAAGATTGGGAGTCTTTTTGATTTATTTGCCACCACCAATCTCCCACCGCACACACTGCAATGTTTTGTAAGCAGACTGCAATGGAACTCCATCGCAAAGCATCTATAATAATCAAGATGTTGATAATTATTCATAGATTTCAACAGCGATTTTATATGCCTTAGACGTTGCGTCTCGAGATGTGACACAGCTTGGATTGTTTTACAATGCCCCTAGATTCTGTATTTTATCGTCACAACTCACCTGGAAGTTCGAGAGCCTCACAAATAGTCCACCAAAAGATGCACTCGTAACGAATTAAGGAGCACGTGATTACTAGAAACGTTGCGCCGTATGTTGAAATGCGATAAACATGTGAGCAGTTGATTTGGGTTTGTGCTTAGACTATTACTATGCATGGAGTTATCAATGGAGAGGCGTAGTGATACAGGGTCGTAGCAGAAACCGGCCTTGAATATGTTAGTGCGTTAATGAGCTAGCAAAATCATCTTTACGTAAATGGCAATTGGACATCTAAATATCCGTAAATGTCCACTCCGAAACACCCGTGTAAATAAGCATAACTTATTAACCACAAGTTAGTTCTTCGACGAATCAGGTTGTGAGTATAGCTGGATCAACTGGCTATCACAGAAAATCAAGAGTTTTAAAACTATTGTGGTTTTTATGGTCAATAATCTCTACTGTTGTGATCCCTATTTAAGGATGGTGTCAATCCTTAAATAAGGATGTGCCACTTCCTCCCTGTTTTACCACATGGACATTGATCATACTCACATCATTTAAAGTGTGTTATGGAGGCTAATCAGTATACAATTGACTAATAGCATTTATTTTATCTTGCTTACTTAGTTAGCAAAAATATGCAATGTAAAAGATGATCCTTATTTAAGGATAATGACATCCTTAAATAAGGATTTTTCCCTGGAGATTAAACATTAAGTTAGACGATTCGGTACAACTATTATGTGTGCTGTTGGAAGTTGAATAGGGCTTACCATGTCTTCACTGATGAGTGAGGCTAGAAAATTTCTGTTGGTCCTCTGCTCCCACAATGTCACCAGCACAAACATCATCCTGTAGAGAATCAATCATTGGAGTAGACTCATCAGGCACTTTCTGTTCCAATCGCTGAATTCTAAGCAGCATCACATCTAACTCCAGCTTTGCTTTGCCTAAGTAAATCCTTGGAAACATTAATGTAAACTCCCGCACTCTCATATCCTTCTCTAATTGAAGCATAAATCATTGATTGAGTTTCGTACGTGTTTTTTGTGACATCATCTCGACAACAACTTATGTAGGCGGGTTGTAGGAGCAAATCATATTTATGGTACTTTCATATAACTGAAAGTTCTCTGTTTCATTTTCATCTTCACAGATGGCCACTGTCACCCTCGGAAGATTAACAGGTAAGTCAAACACGTCATTTGTGCCTGGGTAGGAACAGTGTAATGTGTGTTCAGACGTTGATTTGAGTAGCATCAGTTGTGATGATCCCAACAGCTCTGTCATACCTTCAGCTGCCTGCATTAACACCTGACATGGGAAAGCTTCTGAAACGTTGCTGACGATATCAAGAAGGTACATGGGTATCAGCTGGGGATATGTGGTGAACTTGCTCCGGCAATCAAACGGAAGCCACTTTGATTGACTGCATGTCACGCTGAATACGTGGAGTTCATTTCTGTCATTGCTATTTTCACAACAAGCACTTCGTTGACATTTACGGTTATTTTGCCTCTTTTCCAGGCAGTCAGTGCGCATACAACCTTTGGCAGGGAGTCAGCACTGGCTAGCTTCTTCACTCCTTAAAGACGTAACCTTTCATGGCTTCTGACATGTTCTCATGGGGGTTGTAGATGATAGAAAACTGACAGCTTGAGTTGAGCGGAATGCTGTACGTCTCCCTTCCCTGCAGGTCGTTTGCTGCTATGACAACATCCGTTGTCCGCGTCAAATGAACGTGTAATTTTTCACCCTTTGAAATCTGCAAGTTACTGTTCGCCCCGTAATATCCAGTTTGGGCTACAATGCTCACAGGGAGGCCGATCTGAATAAACCGACACAAACTCCCACAATTTCATGGGTTGTGATACTGAAGTACCATTTCTTGTACCCCTCTTGGAACGATAGGCTTTTCTTGATTGCTTATCCTTTGTATTTCCATATTGCTCCGTGATTCACGTGGGGGAAGGGCTGGTGGGTCAGAACTCTGTTCACGGGGCACT
>OY811975.1:4094869-4111690 GCA_963681505.1 Eunapius fragilis | reverse complement strand
GAAGGCCCAATGCATGTGAGCAGATCAAATGGTCTCTTGTGCTACGATAGAATATGATTGTAAGGTTGCCCAATACATGCCTCAATATGCATATATACTTCCTCCTTCGTTTATTCTCATGCATAAAAATGTGTGAAACAAGATATAAAAATTTAATTAAAATAAAATTGGTGTTGTAGGATTTGTAGACAGCAATTGAGTAAAAAGTAAGGAAACAAGGAATTGCGGATATCAGGCATTCATTTAATTATAAATATTACAGACCTACATTATTTAGCAAATCTACCTCCTTGAAATTCTGTGCTAAATGTAGGTATGTAATATTTATAATAAAATGAATGCCTAATATCCGTAATTCCTTGTTTCCTTACTTTTTACTCAAATGCTGTCTACAAATCCTACATCACCAATTTTATTTTAATTAAAATTTTATATCTGGTAATCTCATCTTTTTGAGGCAACGACTATATGCATGCACTTCATTTCATTCCTATAACAACATTCTCTTTGGGTGCATGTAATATTATATAAATCATTATAAATATTATTATTATATATACAGATCACGCAAATGGCATGCGTTACCTCATCAAATCCTCAATACTTTCCACCTCCACCACTTGCAACCGTTGCACCCCTCATTCCTGGACGAGTACCACGTGCACAGAGATTTGACTCACCAGCCCTTCCCCCACGTGTATCACGGAGTAATATGGAAATACAAAGGACAAGCAATCAAGATAGGCCTATCGTTCCAAGAAGGGATACAAGAAATGGTACTTCAGTATCAAAACCTATGAAATTGTGTGAGTTTGCGTCTGCTTATTCAGATCGCCTCCCTGTGAACATTGTAGCCCAAACTGGATATTACGGGGCGAACAGTAACTTGCAGATTTCAAAGGGTGAAAAATTACACGTTCATTTGACGAGGACAACGAATGTTGTCATAGCAGCAAACGACCTTCAGAGAAGGGAGGCGTACAGCATTCCGCTCAACTCAAGCTGTCAGTTTTCTATCATCTACAACCCCCATGAGAACATGTCAGAAGCCACGAAAGGTTATGTCTTTAAAGGAGTGAAGAAGCTAGCCAGTGCTGACTCCCTTCCAAAGGTTGTGTGCGCACTGACTGCCTGGAAAAGAGGCAAAATAACCGTAGATGTCAACGAAGTGCTTGTTGTGAAAAATTGCAATGACAGGAATGAACTCCAAGTATTCAGTGTGACATGCAGTCAGTCAAAGTGGCTTCCGTTTGATTGCCAGAGCAAGTTCACCACCTATCCCCAGCTGATACCCATGTACCTTCTTGATATCGTCAGCAACGTTTCAGAAGCTTTCCCATGTCAGGTGTTAATGCAGGCAGCTGAAGGCATGACAGAGCTGTTGGATCATCACACCTGATGCTACTCAAATCAACGTCTGAAAACACACTACACTGTTCCTACCCAGGCACGAATGACAGGTTTGACTTACCTGTTGACCTTCCAACGGTGACAGTGACCATTTGTGAAGATGAGGACGAAACAGAGAAATTTCAGTTACATGAAAGTACCATAAATATTATTAGCACCTATAATCCCGCCTACGTAAGTTGTTGTCGAGATGATGTCTCAAAGAGCATGTATGAAACTCAATCAAAGATTTATGCTTCAATAAGAAAAGGATATGAGAGTGCGGGAGTTTACATTAATGTTTCCCAGGCTTTACTTAGGCAGAGCAAGGCTGTAGTTAGACAAGATGCTACTGGAGAAAAACAAATAAAACAGAGTTCGTCTTATGAGGCTACCTCAACTTATGTGTCTCGAAGGGATGATGTTCCTGCTGATGATGTTGTGGATCAAATGCAGTCAAGGAGTTTCCTAGCCTCACTCGGTGAAGACATGGTAAGCCCTATTCAACTTCCATGCAGTAGTACACATTGTAGCTGTACCGATTCCTCTAACTTAAAGCATTTCCTATATTTCACATTATATTTAAAAACGATACGATGCAATTTTTACTGTTTAGAGCTAGCAACTAACTGGGCGATAAATAGCCACAGGACTTCCCTATAAATGTACCAAATTTGACACTCGTACCTGGACATACGTGAACTAGAGGTTTCATTAGAGAAGGTCGGTTGCACGAGATTTGAAAGAAAGCATTGTACAGTTGGCCAAGACTTTTCTATAAAACTTGCAACTAGTGATAAAATTATAAACCCAGAAGCCAGATTTTGTCTGAGTATATGTATATTTAGATTGATTGTGATTACATTACTTAGATTGTCACCATGCTTCGTGCTACGAGCAAGCATTTCAGGGCATTACTGGAGCTGCCATGTGTCAGCTGACTGAACAGAGTCTTGGATGAGCTTGGCGTTAAAAGCATTTTGAAAAAAAAAAAACTTCGCTAGCCAAAAGTGGTGAACAAAACTGCGATCAAATGAAATCCCACCTGTTTATAACGCTGCACAATACTAAATATATGTGAATGTCGCCATGATATAGCACTCCATATTATGTAATGATTACGTATATCAGGATCGTATATCTGATACCTGAAGATGTCCTTCCAAAAGATTCTAAAGCGATTTGTATAATTTGCGCTCTTTAAAACCTATCTCGAGTTAAACAAACCCGAGAAGAATTAGAAGAAGACGACGACGAGAAGAATTGGCCTGGGGACGAGACAAAACACGAGTATTTTCGTTCTCTTAAAGCAAGCACTGGAACAAAATATTGAAATGACCGTCTTTGCCTTCTGGTTTGATAGCAACAAAGAACTGCACTATCCGTTTCTCGGTACGCGAGTAATATGCGGGTCGCATTTTTAAAATGATGTTCACGACCCGGGTCAATCCCTATATAGGAACTACTAAGTAGTACCTGATACACTGTTATAGATGACAACATACTGCTAATATAGGTCTATTTCACTTACCTTTTTCAATACATCACAAGCTTTGTTCCATTGCTTTTTACACTACCATCACCTTTGTTGCAACCAACCTTCTCGTACAGAGTTGCATGTTGACAGCTAGCTTATGCAGTAGCGTTGATGACAGTCAGTACAAAGTCCATACACTAGACAGAATTACCAAACCTTTTCTAAAGTGGTATCCATTGTTCGCACAATTATATATGTCGTTTGGTCCTGCCTATGAGCTTATATAAATTTAAAGACAGTGGACCTCAGTAAGGTTAATTGACTTGCTTCTTTTATAAAATTCTATCTATCTTGTAAAAGGTCTATATAGGACCTCAAATTCTACGTGCACGTTCATTGCATACATGGCACATGATTGTTTGTAAGAGAATTATGAAATCACAAGGATCTGTTAAACAAGGGGCTATTCCATTTGAAGACCGCGTACATGGTGGACGGAAGATAAAATAGTTATCAACGGTGGTTAGCTTTGATATTCGCAATATCCAGGGGGATTTAGTAACTGTCCAGGGTGATTTATTGTTCTATTCTGCGTCCCCCCCTGCACGGTCTTTAAACGGAATCGCCCAATAATTCCATAGTTAGAAATTGATTTAAGTCAGTGATAATGGGAGAATTCAGTACTGCATGCAGTTGGTATTTAATTATGTGAGTGGGAGCCGGAGAATAGGAGTGAAGTAGAACAGTAGACCTACAGGTGGTTTGGTTTTTTTTTTTCTTTGTTATTTTCCGACATAAGAATTCTATTGCTTAATTATGGAAGTCAGACTTGCATTTCCTCAGTCTACAAAATTATCGTTGGGTCGGCTATCTGTCACCATAGATACGAGACTCTAATATCTATTGCTGTCACGGGGTTATAAAAAAGCAATGAATTATGAATCAGCTGCTGTATACGTTTCACGCCAGGCATTACTTGAAGAATGCCATGCACACTTCCAGAGTTACTGCCATGGGCATCTTGGTGCTACGGACAACACCCAATGAATGTCTTTCACCTAATGGGCATGCACCATATCCTCCGAGACAGGTGTGTAGCAAGGGGACCCCTAGCTTCGAGACAGGTGTGCAGCAAGGGATCCCCTTGGGGCCCCTTATCATTTGCTTAGTCCTGCACAAGTTGGTAGCCACCGTAGCCTCAGACGAAGAGGCGTCCCATTTGGTGTACCACAAATGTTAATGGATGACGGGGTATAGCAGCCGGCACATGGAATGAGTGATTGCAATTATTAAAGAACACGGGGAACGAGTGTGACGGCTGGATCCGCTGCGTCGGCTGCCGAAGCCCGCAAGCATGCCACCAACGATGCAAAATGCAACCGTTTGGGCTGGGTTTGCATCTCCTTAGCCGTGGGCCCGTGGAGACTTACGGTTGTTGGGGAGACGAAGCAATTAAGTATCTCGACAGACTCGTCGCTGCACGTATCGCTACTCGCACGGCTCGCCCAAAGTCTTTGGCTGTGTCGGCTCTGTCGGAAGGCTAAGCATCGTCCTAGTCAGAGCCAATGTAAGGGCCATATTAGCTAGGTCTTCAGTTTATTGACGTCTTTTGTCTTACCTTAATTTTATGTTATAATATGAATAATGCATAATTATTTAATTCCCCAAAATAAATAAATAAATAAACAAATAAAGTTATTAGGCACTGACTTTATAATTAGCCATACATTTCAATGCGAGCGTTACTTTTCTTTTGCTTGTCCTGGAAAATTTGAAAACGTATCATAAAGGTGATATTGCTGGACACTGATCCATTTAATACTACATTAACACATTACACCAGTGACATCAGAGCGTTGCAATAAATATATCATATTCACATGTTTGGTAAAACACAGTAACATAGTATCACGTGCGCTGAGATGTATATATAGGAATTTCTGCGGATGCATGATTGCATTCCATCTCGAGTGCAGCTGTCTAACAGTCTAAGTCATGCATGCACGCGAGTGAACTGATGAAAATTTTATAATCTCATCTTTTTGAGGCAACGACTATATGCATGCACTTCATTTCATTCCTATAACAACATTCTCTTTGGGTATAATGTTATAAATCATTATAAATATTATTATTATATATACAGATCACGCAAATGGCATGCGTTACCTCATCAAATCCGCAATACTTTCCACCTCCACCACTGGCAACCGTTACACCCCTCATTCCTGGACGAGTACCACGTGCACAGAGATTTGACTCACCAGCCCTTCCCCCACGTGTATCACGGAGCAATACGGAAATACAAAGGACAAGCAATCAAGAAAGGCCTATCGTTCCAAGAAGGGATACAAGAAATGGTACTTCAGTATCAAAACCTATGAAATTGTGTGAGTTTGTGTCTGCTTATTCAGATCGCCTCCCTGTGAACATTGTAGCCCAAACTGGATATTACGGGGCGAACAGTAACTTGCAGATTTCAAAGGGTGAAAAATTACACGTTCATTTGACGAGGACAACGGATGTTGTCATAGCAGCAAACGACCTTCAGAGAAGGGAGACGTACAGCATTCCGCTCAACTCAAGCTGTCAGTTTTCTATCATCTACAACCCCCATGAGAACATGTCAGAAGCCATGAAAGGTTATGTCTTTAAAGGAGTGAAGAAGCTAGCCAGTGCTGACTCCCTTCCAAAGGTTTTGTGCGCACTGACTGCCTGGAAAAGAGGCAAAATAACCGTAGATGTCAACGAAGTGCTTGTTGTGAAAAATAGCAATGACAGGAATGAACTTCAAGTATTCAGTGTGACATGCAGTCAGTCGAAGTGGCTTCCGTTTGATTGCCAGAGCAAGTTCACCACCTATCCCCAGCTGATACCCATGTACCTTCTTGATATCGTCAGCAACGTTTCAGAAGCTTTCCCATGTCAGGTGTTAATGCAGGCAGCTGAAGGCATGACAGAGCTGTTGGGATCATCACACCTGATGCTACTCAAATCAACGTCTGAAACCACACTGCACTGTTCCTACCCAGGCACGAATGACAGGTTTGACTTACCTGTTGATCTCCCGACGGTGACAGTGATCATTTGTGAAGATGAGGATGAAACAGAGAAATTTCAGTTACACGAAAGTACCATAAATATTATTAGCACCTATAACCCCGCCTACGTAAGTTGTTGTCGAGATGATGTCTCAAAGAGCATGTATGAAACTCAATCAAAGATTTATGCTTCAATAAGAAAAGGATATGAGAGTGCGGGAGTTTACATTAATGTTTCCCAGGCTTTACTTAGGCAGAGCAAAGCTGGAGTTAGACAAGATGCTACTGGAGAAAAACAAATAAAACAGAGTTCGTCTTATGAGGCTACCTCAACTTATGTGTCTCGAAGGGATGATGTTCCTGCTGATGATGTTGTGGATCAAATGCAGAGGACTAACAGGAGTTTCCTAGCCTCACTCAGTGAAGACATGGTAAGCCCTATTCAACTTCCATGCAGTAGCACACATTGTAGCTGTACCGATTCCTCTAACTTAAAGCATTTCCTATACTTCACATTATATTTTAAAACGATACGATGCAATTTTTAGAACTAGCAACAAACTGGGCGATAAATAGCCACAGGACTTCTCTATAAATGTACCAAATTTGACACTCATACCTGGAGATACGTGAACTAGAGGTTTCATTAAAGAAGGTCGGTTGTACGAGATTTGAAAGAAAGCGTTGTACATTTGGCCAAGACTTTTCTATAAAACATACAGCCAATGATAAAATTATAACCCTAGAAGCCAGATTTTGTCTGAGTATATGTATATTTAGATTGATTGTGATTACATTACATAGATTGTCACCATGCTTCGTGCCATGGGTCTTCAGCAGTACGAGCAAGCATTTCAGGGCGTTACTGGAGCTGCCATGTGTCAGCTGACTGAACAGAGTTTTGAGGATGAGCTTGGCGTTAAAAGCAAGCTTCACCGCATAAGACTTATGAAGATAATCGAAGGCAAAAGTGATGTCCGACCATTGTTTAGTTAGAATCCTGCAATAGGATAGTAGTGAATACCATGCATAGAGATTATAGTTTAATATAATATATGTCCACACAACTCTAGTTGGAAAGACACCACACATCAGAGTAATAATGTTTCTTCAAAATATAGTAAAAAGTGATGTTTGGAGAAATTGTGAGGGGACAACAGAGTCAGGCGGTTTGCAGGATCACAACTTATTCCGTAAACAATTCCATGAACAGGTAAGAGCTGCCAAACACACCAGATTTTTTCCTAGCATGGCTTCTGGGAGGATGCGCGCTAGCACAGCACATTTGACTTTTATTTGTCTAAGTACTCCATTAAAAAGTTTCTCTTCCATCGAAGTCTTGGTAGCCACCGGAATAACAGGGCATACAGTGGAGGTGACTTGCTGCATGCAATTTTTTTTTCCTGCTGGATATCTTTATTTGAATTTATTTCAATATACAGTTCACAATAGAAGTTCATTAATACTTGATACCAACAATAACACAGGTTGTATAATAAATTATGTATTTATACAGAGTTAAGTTTTTATTTGATATACAGCACAAAGACACAATCGTACACACAAATAACTAAGCTGTCGGTTCCATGTATAATGAAGTTTCTGAAATCAAATTTAAAAAACAACAAGCCAGTGTATGTAAGTCGGCTACTTTTGACTCCATAACCATTGCTCAGCTGAATCTGAATTTTGGTTCGGAACCAGATCTGCAGAGCTGAAAAACTTGATTCCAGTGCCTCCAAATGTCAAGAACTTGGCTGGGTGTGCAGGCCGCTTGCAGCTAAGACTTACTGCATGCTGTTGAGGCAAGGAAGCACTGAAAGCCATCCTCAGGTTGGCTGTACGTCTTGCCACAGGGTCGCATGATCACAAGGCAGCTGCAGCTGGTACTCTGCATAGGTTTTTGCTTATTAATTGGCTGTAATTTATTTTCTTTAGTTTGCTGGGAATAAATATATTTGATACTAGCGTGTCCCCGTGAAAACTCACGAACTGATTATTCGTCTCGCTGTTATTCGTCTCGCTATTCATTTGCCAGATGAACAGTTGGTCTACCTCCTAGCTCCTCTTTTTTTACTGCCAATGTTGCATACCACCTGTTCTAACATACGGTTACTACGCAACCTCTAGAACATACAAGCGCAATACAATGAAATTATTATGTCAGACAGTAACTATATATTCTCAGCCTGTACGGTGAGACTTGAGAGTGAACCACAATAGCATTGCTTTTATTCTTTCTGCATGTGATGACATTATTACCTGTACAGGCATGTAGGCAGGCATGGTCCACTTGTGCAAAAAACGTAGTATACGCTAGTGTATATTTTCAGTTGCGTATATTTCGCGTATACCATCAATATACCAAGGGTAGTGTATATTTCGAATATCCACCTGGTATATTTTAAGAATCCACAGGTGACAATTATTCATTGCGCGAAGTACATATGTATCAAGAATACGCAAACCGCAATGTATTACGCAATATGATAACTTACGTAAAAATAACTTTGATATGAATTCAAACATTATCTCGATCAAAGAATGTATGACTGTATTTCTCCTATGTGAGTTCGAAAGTACAGTATTATGGATATATGCCGCGTTTAACTATTGAACTATAAGCGTCGGTACGTATCTAAGATATTAACGATGCATGGCTTGGCCTTAACAAGTGGTCAAGGGGAAGCCACTTACCGACGGTATAGACGAAAATTATCATCACGCGATTAACGTGGTATCTGTACCCATACGCGCCATGCGTTGTACTTCAAATTAGACATGCATAACTGACTGTACTTTTAAAAATGGAACAGTATCCAACAAAATCACCCTTGTGATACTTTTTCAAACAAGCAAAAGAACAGTAACGCTTGTTTTGAAATGTATGGCTAAATTCAGTATCTAGTAACTTTATGATGACAGTCCAATTTAGGATGCATAAGGACCATTTTATAGACCCTTTTCATCGCGTGAGCAATGACATTGATTGAGATTAATATGATTTGTCAGGGGCGGATCCAGGATTTTAGAAAAGGGGGGGTTTGCTAATTAATATTCATGAAGTGGTGGAGGGGGTCTGGGGCGGAGCCCTAGCCGCCAACGCTTTTTTATTATATCATGCGCACAACACTACATAATACTGCCTTGCCGTTTGTTAGCTCGCAGAGCTGCAGTTGTATTACGAATTTCAGCCATTTTTACTTCACAATAATTCTTAATTGTTACTAATGATAATTTTCATTACGGGTTGAAAGGGGGGGTTGCAAACCCCCCCCCCCCCCTGGGTCCGCCTCTGCTCATATAGCTGATCGTAACACAACCAGGGATAACATCTCTGACGCAACGTACATGCATGTACCAAGCAAACATGCACGTTCGAACATACTCTGGCGTGCATGCGCAGCCGCGTACATATATGCTGTCCTATAAGCCACGATTCAAATTATTGGGGTTGGAGTACATTACTGGAAACCACACCACACATTTATTCCAGCCACTGTTGGTTCTTGTATCAAACTTCCCTTCAGCAATGGCAAGGATTAAACCTGATGGTAATTGCTTTTTTCGATCGATCGCTCTTGCTGTGACTGGATCCCAAGAATACAATCACGAAATCCGTTTACTCATTACTACACATATGATTCAGAATTACTCACATCCTAAACTTTCCTGCCTTCTACCTCCTAACGAGCCAATGGAGTGTTATGTAAAACGTTCAGGTATGCAAGTGTTAGAAACCTGGGCAACGGAACTTGAAATGATAGCACTGAACAGCCTGTTTGCTCCAAACGTCTATATACGTGTACGGACAATGTGGAAAAGGTAACAAACGGCAAAAACACTCACCAGACCAAGTGAGAGATGACCCTCATCAAGACGAATGCATCTTTAAACAATCATTTTGAAACTGTAAAGAAAATGTAACATGCTTGCATTTATGCCACTGTTTATCGCACGTTAACCTATTCGTTATCGTAGCTGCAATACTATAAATGTCTCTTTGCAATTGCGCAAGACAATTAATTAGTCATTATTGTTAAAATGCAGAACTGATTCCTACAATTTAATCTACCCGGACCACTTTTGGCAACCCGGACCACTTTTGGCAACCAAAAGTGGTCCGGGGTCGGACCAATTTTGGCAGCGAAAAGTGGTCCGCCCGGACCAATTTTCGCGTGACAGGACACGCTCACAGTGCTACACCCGTGCTGCCTATTAATTCGCCATCTGCTTACAAGATTCCAGCATTCATCAACAACATTCGCGTTAATTTTCTACTGGACACTGGTGCTGCTGTCTCACTCATTCGTAGAGATGTGTGGGAACAGGTTAACGCGAAGAAACAGCAACAGCTAAGCCCGACCGGACATCACTTGGTGGGGGTAGATGGGACACCATTGAAGATTCTTGGAACTGCTCGAGTTGGCATCAGAATTGGACAAGAACTGTTTTCTGCAGACCTAATCATCTTGGAATCCCTCACAATCGATGCTATATTTGGACTGGATTTTCTTCAGGCCAACCAGTGCATCATTGGTACGCACAGTAAGCAGATACAGTTTGCTGACAGGAACATGAAGTTGCCACTCAGTGTTGCCCTGAATGAAGCAGCTGCCCATGTCACATTGGGGACAACATTACATATACCACCCAGTAGTGAAATTGAAGTGATGGCAAAGGTACAGGAACCAACACTAACTACTGGGACATGGATTGTGGAGGGTGCAGCAACTACCCATATGCCCATCAGGGTGGCACATGGATTGGTACATGTGCGTGGAGATGAAGTACCGGTGAGACCCATCAACTAAGCCCATTATAATTCACAAAGGGACTCGGATTGCCACAATGGAACAGGTTCATCCAGCAGAACTCTCATCTGTAAGAACTGCTATGCCAGCCAAGAGAAAGCATTGCGCAGTTGGTTGTCCCTCAGAAGGTGGTGAATGCACTATGAGAAAGCTACAATTGGAGGATAGTGAGATTGGCCCACTCCTCTTGGCTATGGAGGCTGGAGTTAAGCCTGATCTCTCTACAGTTCAAGGCTATACTATAGAGGGCAGAAGACTATTCCAGCTGTGGGTCCAGTTGTATGTGCATAAGGACATCCTATGGAGAAAGTTTGAGAACAAAGATGGAAGAGAAAGCATTGCGCAGTTGGTTGTCCCTAGAGTAGCCAGGGAGAATATTCAGAGTGAGATTCACAGCAGTTTAACTAGTGCACACTTAGGAGAACTGAAGACATTATCCCGGTTAAAAGAGCGATTTTATTGGCCTGGACATTACAATGATGTGACTGACTGGTGCAAGAGGTGTGTTGTCTGCTCAAGAAGGAAGAGCCCAGTGCCAAGGAATCAAGCTGCACTTCAACCTGTCAAGGCTGGTTATCCTCTCCAGATTGTGGCTACAGATATCCTCGGCCCTCTACCCAAAAGCAAGAATGGGAATGTGTATGTGCTGGTGGCGTCAGACTACCTTACACGTTGGGCAGAGGCATATGCTATACCCAACCAGGAGGCTGAGACAGTTGCCAAGAAGCTGACCAATGAAATGTTTTGTCGGTTCTCTATACCTGAACAGCTACATTCCGACCAAGGTCGACAATTTGAATCTAGACTGATATCTGAAATGTGCATAGTATTGAAGATCTGCAAAACACGTACCACACCATATCACCCACAAGGTGATGGATTAGTTGAACGGTTCAACCGGACTCTGATAAGTATGTTGGCAACTGCTACTGCAGACCACTCACTGGACTGGGAGGAGTGTCTTCCTAAGGTGTGTTTTGCATATAACACTAGCGTTCAGGCCTCTACAGGACATACACCTACCTTATGTTTGGGAGGCAAGCCAAATTGCCGGTGGACCTCATGTATCGCTTGGAGAATACACCAGAAGTCGAGCTCCCAGAGTACATAGCGAATTTGAAAAGAACATTTCAAAAGGCATATGAAATTGCTCGGGAGCATATTGGAGAAAAACAACAGTTCCAGAAGGAGCTGTATAACCAGAAAGTCCATGGATTACCATTTTGCGTAGGAGACCTTGTCTGGTTATATGTTCCAGCAGTCAAAAAAGGAAGATCGAAGAAGTTGCATCTGCCATGAGATGGCCCATATAGGGTCTTTAAGAGGCTTTCAGATGTTAACTATTGCATTCAGGCTACCATTGGTCGTCGGAGACGTCTGGTCGTTCACTTCAACCGGCTGAAGAAATGTTTATCCGTTGTGGAGGCACATGACAGTAGAACTGGAAATGAAGATTTATTGACTGATAAGAGACCACAGGAAGCAACTAAATTGCCTGTTCCACCAGACAGGGGACTTACGTTGGTGGATGATGATGAAGGGGATGAAATGGTGGCACCTCAAGGGGAGAGACTTCCTGATGTCCAACCCCCCAGACAGGAGGCAGTAGACCTTCCTCAGGCCGAGAACATACGACCTCAAGAAATACAAGAGGAGTTACTTCCTGATGCCCAACCCCCCAGACAGGAGGCAGTAGTCCCTCCTCAGGCAGCCTTCAACAATATTAAACAACGCTATCCTTCGAGAAATAGACACCCCCCAGATTATTTCTAATACTGGGACGTATTCTTTCACAAAGGGGGGCTGTGTAGAGCTGGACATAATCAGCACCTACTGTGCTAATCAGTCATGTGCTGCCAGGCAATTAGTCAGAACGATCTAGAACATTCTATGTTGTATGTATATATAGAGAGTGTAATCTTGTTGGAGTGTCTCTGGGTATGAATTCATGAACTACATTACATCTGTAATATTGTAATATCGCACAATGATTCCAGGATGATTCCACGTGTTTGTTCCCTGTGAAACCTTTCGGTAATTCCTTATTTTAAAAACTATAATAAATGATGCTATTGCTCATTAATGGCACGTGTGGCAGTAGTGACTGGTTCCAACAAGGGAATAGGCTTGGAGATAGTCAAGCGTCTGTGCAAGGAGTTTGACGGAGACGTATACCTAACAGCAAGGGATGCCGCCAACGGGTTAAAGGCAGTTGCTAAGTTGGAGGAAGAGGGACTGCACCCAAAGTTTCACCAACTGGATATTACGTCCCAGGATTCAGTATAGAGAACCCGATGCAGTACCTGGTTCTCGTCAACCGGCATGGCGTATACCTTGAAATTCTGTAGCCGCAGTTTCATCAGCTGACGTCTGAGCACTGACCAGTGGCGGCGGAGGGCAGGTATGGCAAATACCCTATCAAAGGCTCCGAAGGGGTATCAGGCCAAATTATTGGAAATTATAATTTTTAAATGTCCATCACGATGTACGTCGATCAACGAAGTGTGTCACTCATCTACCTTGAATGATGAACAACAATATTAATGTGTGTAGCAGACTTCGCAACACTGTTAAGTAGAAATGTGATGCTTTGCTTCGACTCCCGGAGATCAAATCATTCGTCTCGTCCCCAGACCCAGATTCTCAACAGCTGCGGGTCACCACTACGTGGAAAGTGCACAGTGGTTTAAAACCATAGGTGACCAGAACATTTTCAAATTGTTTGAGAACCAATAAACCTAAATTGTTTGTATTGTTGCTTATAATGAGGTGGTGCTAAGTAAATCATGATATTAATTATGGTTAATTAATTAAAATCTAATCAAAACAATCAAGTTTAACTATATATCCAACTGTAATGAACTGAAACATTTTAACAAAACATTTTAATAATACTAAACATTTACTACCATATCATAGCAATTAATGTTAATAGTCATTTCAGAATAATTTATTAAAATCAACCCAATGAAATCAAAATATTTTGATCTTAATATGACTTAATCGTTAGATAGATGAAAGTATTTAAACACACAACACAGTATATAGCGCTCTAGCTTCGTTGAGCAATGAATCTAAAGTAGATTTGGGTAAAAATGGCGTCATTTTGGACCACAAATAAACAAATATCTTTAGCACAATTCATGAGAATGTCATAAATCAAGTATCATTGAAATGCTAATAAAAAGTTCTATCTAATCATTCCTTTATAATTGACTTTGTACTGTCGGATACATAACTAGCTCATGTTTTTAGGTTAGGGTGGAAAATGGCATGATTAATGCTTTCCCTTCACACGGCTCTTTACACTTTGTGAATCCTTACAGATTTATCTAATATTGTGATACTGTAGGGTATTACACAACAGTTTTTCCACTTGAAATGACAACTCCTTTCCTACCAAATGTCCTGGTCCTAAACCAATGTGAAGTGGGTCTGGGAAATAAGAACGACGCACTTGTTCCGAGCGTCCCTCAATGTTTATGTCCAAAAATAGCACGGCAATCTAAATAATTATTGACGATTTAGTTATATGTTTACCCTTTATACGGCGAGAGACCATATCGTACGGCTCTGCATAACGCACCTATACGTGCTAATTCCGTATAACACCCGAAATGGACATTTTAACCATATACATCCCCAGTCGATACCTACCCGCCTGACTCCTCAAACGTCTTTGACATAGGGTGTGCTCTACATTTTATGCTGCCATGGTTATTAGGAGATCTCAGGCCACAACATTTGTAGAAGGTTATGATAAACCTGTTGCAGCTTATTGGCTCTTAGCACCAACACCTTGGCTCCTAGCACCGACCAGCACCTTTTTGGCTCTTAGTACTAGGAACAGCTCAGCTGGCATTTGCAAGGGATGCTGGTGATCTTTCACCACCCTGTCGTATGCATTAGAAAGCATTGAGTCCATTTTAGTCATAATTTTGGCTACAATGCTTAGCATACAACCTGGACTTTATCTTTATTAGGGAGGACTATGGGAGTTATGGAGATTTAAAAAAAACAGCGTGAAGGTTGTGCTTACATTGGTAGAAGCGTGGAATATTTTCATGACCAAACGGGCACACGCATTTCCATACACAGCCTTGCAGTTAGGAAAGTACCAAATAGTTTTCTGCCCCCATGCAGGCTCCTACCTCGCAGGAGTGTGCATTAACTATGACAACTTGTTTAGACATGTCCCATGGGATTAAGTGAAAGAAGATATCCTGGTTTGGTGCACCACATGACATCCATTTCGGACCACCAAGTCCTATTCCATCACTCCAGGCACTGCACCCATGTCCTGATAAAGCGCTGCCAGTGGCCCCACCCTCCAGTCGGGCGGTCATGTCACTCACTCCACCACAGGTCAGGAGATGTGCCATTGCTTCAACTATGGCATCTGCTCCCCCACCAACTGTCCTTTCGCCCACCAATGTGGCTGAGGTATGCAGTTGTGTATAAGAAATGAGGGATACATATGCCTAATGAATGAAGAACCAATGCACACAATTTAATTTGATTTATATTTTCCAGTTGTATATCAGTAGTGCGGTAGAGCTGGTATACTTTTGGCACGAATCCCTCACCAGCCATAGATTCGGCCCCTCTCGATACTGCGCAGCATTCTGTTCCTCATACTAGTCTTCTCACATATGAGTCCCCATATATGTATCTGAATACTCGTGTCCGTATATGCATGACTTCGTATGCAGTCTGCATAACTCTTATCGGAACCTACGCGAGTAGGTTCCATATAGGAATCCAACAGTATCATGAATGTCATTAAAAAAACGTCACTCACGTCTAGCGGGACATTTAAGAATCGGGTCACTTCGCTCTTAGTGGCATTCGAGCGATATAAAAAAGGACAACAGTTCTGCGTTGTATTTGTGTCACAAGACGGTGTACTTTTAGAGAACAAAAATACTCGTCCCCATCGTCCGTACCCAGTCCCACCTAAAATTTCTCCTCCGTCGGCTTCTTATTCTTCTTCTTCTTCTTCCTTCCGGAGAGTATAACTCACGACAGGAACGTTTGTAAAGCACGCCAAGTGTACCAATCGCTTCAGGATGCGTCCGCAGGTTATCTTCGGGGGTCTGTTAGACGCCTAACTGTTCGGGCAATTAACTAAAGCGAATAGTACCTCATTTGGTATTCGGTTAAAAATACCCAATTACATCAGCTAGCTATTTTTAAATGCAATAATAGCCACGTGTCGTGGGCGTGATTCAAATTCTTAATATTCCCGCACGCTGTGGAAGAGGTATACGCACTGAATCCAAGAGCCTTTTCGGGTCCCTACGGCTCCATGTATAAATGTCCAACCATAATGCCAAATGGTTGAGAAACGGAATGGAGCAGCGATAACGTTATAGGAAGGCTCCTGACGAATATTCAAGGTATCATTTTCTGCATGACGCCTGTGCGTTACTCTCAACTCTTATCATTCGTTACGCAGCTTGAAATGAAAGCCAAAACTACCATACACGTAAGTACCCGACACTATCGCATATAATTGTTTTGACCGAATTGATTTCTATACTATAGCTTCTTATATAGCATAACTTTCGAATTCTGTCGGTGGAACTACATACGCGATCAGAGACTACGGTATACAGTCTACAGCAGATAATGTGAAGCAAGAGGCTCCAATTAGAATGTGTCTCCCCCACGCCACCGCCCTTACAGAAAAAAAACCCGGCAACAACTAGCCACTCGTACACCTACAGATATGCCAAACGAGTGCAATACAAGACACGACAAGGTGTCAAGCGCGCTACTGAAAAGACCATCAAAGCGACCACCCGGAAGGTGCGTTACACCATGAATGTTGGATCTGGACATAAATTATAGCATGTATAGTGTATCGCTAAAATATTTTATGCAACAGTTACAGCGGAAGATATTGCATCTCTCTCCGTGCTGTTGTTTGAAATATGTGCACGCTGTTCGCTGACAACAATTTCGTAATAATGTTAATGTGTATTGTGGTGCATAATTTATATCTAATAGTATCAAAGTTGCTGATGACAACGTATTGTGGTTTATCTGATAATAGCGTGAGATCAGTGGGTACATGTAATCTTTGTCTGATGTATTA
>OY811975.1:3970861-4094669 GCA_963681505.1 Eunapius fragilis | reverse complement strand
ATGAAACATTACAATCAAGTTGACCTGGACAGAACACGTCATTACAAAGTACTTAAATCATTGAATTATTTTGTATTTTATTTACAGATTACAATAATAACATGAATATACAGAAACAACACTGATTAAATACAAAGTACAGCTCTACAGTAGACGAGCTATCCTAGAGAGGATAGCTGTAGCATTAGCCCTGACCAAGTGGAGATTCAGTTAGCCATTGTTCTCATTAAGTACGATGGACTTTGGCCGACACATGGAGGTGGCAAGTCTAGAGGTTACAGAGGAGATGTTTATTTATTACGCAATGACATACTTTATATTATTATTGAAGCATACATATATCACAATAAATCAAACACCTTAAAGTTACTAGACAAAATCATTGTCCAGAACAACTTGCTCACAAGAAGCAAAGTGAGACCTGCTAAGTATGGCTCTAGCATTGCATATTATTATTATTTTAAAACTGTATCTAAATAATAATCAAAATTGACTGTTGTATATGCATGCAATCATTACAATTCATCTTAAACGCACCTATAATCCTTTTTGCGAGTTACCTTAGTGGGGCGTAATACAATATGTCTCTCTGACTACATGTATTATGATATGCAAATACATAGCATACTTTCTGTGTGCCTTCCCAGCAAAGCAACTGGGGGTTACTAAGTATCAAGTAAAGGGTATACTGAATAAGATTTGCATACAGTGTAAGAGAAAATGGCTTGATACATGCATGAATGCAGAATGGAAAGTCCAATTGTATAAAACACTGGCTAACATTGTGAAAAATTCGAAAATCAAAGAATAACCTCTTTGAAGCACATGATGGCACATATTAGCCTTGTGAGCGCAATTTACGGTAATGAAAAACGAGCTAGAGCAGCTTAATTAGAGGAACATGGTATGTGAATTCAATATGAGTATGAGATTCAAAAGTAAAGCATTGTATGGATATAAGATATTGTTTACAGTCATAACAATAATCTTTATAGTGATAAAATCATACTCCCGATTTTGCTGGACAATACTGTCTAATATGATTATACCATTTTGGTACCGTGTTGATAGTGCTATATACAAGGGGAATGTTGGTGATATTGATGAATCAAAAATAAAAAAGAGACAAGAACACTGATTGATAAATTTTTCACTAAGATTTGATGCACCTACTGACCCACATTCACTTCACACATGAACGCACTCACACAAACTGCCTGTCTCTCATATGGCATGGGGAATATGCCAGAATTTGAAATCCGTGAAATGTATTTGATGTTGCAAAAGGCGTCACTCCCTGAGTGCCATTAATTCATCATGGTAATCATCTACCAACTCATGTGTACACCCAGGTGGATGAGGTGATTTAGCTCCTATATGTAATTCCTTAAACAGTCAATCCCTAGCTCTTCTTCCCAATTCTAGTGACATATCTGTGCCTCCATATCAGATGAGCATTTCTTCAGCGGGTTGGGAAATGCAATACTGACCAGGTGTCTAAATGGACTTCATTAATTCCTTTTTTGACAGTTGGCACATATATCCAGACTCTTTCTGGTCATACAGCAGCCTCTTTACACTCTGTTTCATATTCATATGCTGCAGTATAGAGATCTATATTCTACAGTGTATGTATCATTATGTTGTCCATTTTTATATTTTGTGCGTATGGACACTGGCCCTATGTATTAATGTTGCTGGATGTCTCATCGAAAATAGCTGTTTTCTATGATAAGGAACAAAAATGTGCCAAGCAATAGTACAGAAACCAATAACATGGAGTGAAAAATAAACCGAGGTATAAAACGAAATTCAGGCATCAACAGTGGTATTAAACATAAAAAGCATTGCATGAACCATGTTACTGCCCTTTAATCTTGCCACCACATTGCAATATACTTCATGGTCGCCGCACCTAGTGTATTTAGTTCTAAATAGTATAAAATTGCTACATACACATCTCTTCTTTTTTAAATTTTTTATTTTCATGCATAAATATCATGTGAAGTATAAAATGCTTTAAGTTAGACGATTCAATACAACTACAATGTGTGCTGCTGGAAGTTTAATAGGACTTACCATGTCTTCACTGAGTGAGGCTAGAAAATTCCTGTTGGTCCTCTGCTCTACAATGTCACCAGCATGAACATTATCCTGTGGAGAGGCATACGTTGGATTAGACTCATCAGGCACTTTCTGTTCCAATCGCTGAATTCTAGCAGCATCACATCTAACTCCAGCTTTGCTTTGCCTAAGTAAATCCTTGGAAACATTCATGTAAACTCCAGCACTCTCATATCCTTCTCTAATTGAAGCATAAATCTTTGATTGAGTTTCATACGTGTTTTTTGAGACATCATCTCGACAACAACTTATGTAGGCGGGGTTGTAGGAGCAAATCATATTTTCATATAACTGAAAGTTCTCTGTTTCATTTTCATCTTCACAGATGGCTACTGTCACTCTCGGAAGATCAACAGGTAAGTCAAACAAGTCATTTGTGCCTGGGTAGGAACAGTGTAATGTGGTTTCAGACGTTGATTTGAGTAACACCAGGTGAGATGATCCCAACAGCTCTGTCATACCTTCAGCTGCCTGCATTAACACCTGACATGGGAAAGCTTCTGAAATGTTGCTGACGATATCAAGAAGGTACATGGGTATCAGCTGGGGGTAGGTGGTGAACTTGCTCCGGCAATCAAACGGAAGCCACTTTGATTGACTGCATGTCACGCTGAATACTTGGAGTTCATTCCTGTCATTGCTATTTTTCACAACAAGCACTTCGTTGACATCTACGGTTATTTTGCCTCTTTTCCAGGCAGTCAGTGCACATACAACCTTTGGCAGGGAGTCAGCACTGGCTAGCTTCTTCACTCCTTTAAAGACATAACCTTTCATGGCTTCTGACATGTTCTCATGGGGGTTGTAAATTATAGAAAACTGACAGCTTGAGTTGAGCGGAATGCTGTACGTCTCCCTTCTCTGCAGGTCGTTTGCTGCTATGACAACATCTGTTGTCCTCGTCAAATGAACGTGTAATTTTTCACCCTTTGAAATCTGCAAGTTACTGTTCGCCCCGTAATATCCAGTTTGAGCTACAATGTTCACAGGGGAGTCGATCTGAATAAACAGACACAAACTCACACAATGTCATGGGTTTTGATACTGAAGTACGATTTCTTGTACCCCTTCTTGGAACGATAGGCCTTTCTTGATTGCTTATCCTTTGTATTTCCGTATTGCTCCGTGATTCACGTGGGGGAAGGGCTGGTGGGTTAAAACTCTGTTCACGTGGCACTCGTTCAGGAATGAGAGGTGTAGCAGTTTCAGGTGATGGAGGTGGAAAGACTTGAGGATTTGACGAGGTAACGTATGCCATATTTGTGATCTGTATATATAATAATAGTAATAATAATAATAATATATATATATAAGAGCTAGGCTGGACATGTATCCCCATAGCAGTGGAGACTTATGGGTGCTGGGGTGCAGAAGCCATGCAGACTTTATCACGCCTTGCCTCTCGCCTAGCTACCAGGGGAAATTGCTCCAAGTCCCATGCTACCTGTCTATTGTATGGCAGGCTTAGCCTGACTTTGATGCAAGCCAACGCACGGGTACTCCTGTCTCGAGCAGGATCACCTGTGGAAGATCCATAGAACTTATTCCTTTTGTTTGTAATGTATTTCTTAATAAGCATCTTTTATGGGATTTATATTAAAAATATATACTTATTATTATTACATAACTATCTATCTATATATATAATTATAATTATATACAATATCCAAAGAGAATGTTGTAGGAATTAAATGAAATACGTACATGGTTTTTGCCTCGAAAAGATACCAAATACGAGACTATAAAATGTTCATCAGTTCACGCGCGTGCATGCATACTGCAGATTTTTGAGTACTCAGACAGTTGCGCTCACTCGAGAAGGATACCTCCGCAGCAATTCCTATACATCTCAGCGCACGTGACACGAATGTTACTGCGTTTTACCAACCCATTTGAATATATATTGCAACGCTCCGAGGTCAGCGGAGCAATGTATCATAATGTAGAATTAAATGAACGCGTTTCCATGCCATTAGGTCCGTACCGGTTTCATTTATATATAGTAATCGTATTGATTATTTACATGATGTGAGTCATGTGACTCACAAGAAGGATCTAATTTAAGAAAAATACTTTCTATTGCAAGCAAATGAATTAAAGAGTAGCACTTTCGTAGCAACAGCACAGAAACCAATAACATGGAGTGAAAAATAAAAACAAGTATAAAATAAAATTCTGGTCAGATAGCTAGCCAAAGTGATATCAAACATAAAAAGCATTGCATGAACCATGTTACTGCCCTTTAATCTTGCTACCACATTGCAATATACTTCATTGTCGCCTCACCTAAAGTAAAGTACACATACATTTAGTTCTAAATGGTATAAAAATTCTACATACACAACTTTTCTTTGTATTTTCATGCGTAAATATCATGTGAAGTATAAAGTGCTTAAATTTAGACGATTCAGCACAAACACAATGTGTGCTGTTGGAAGTTGAGTAGGGCTTACCATGTCTTCACTGATGAGTGAGGCTAGAAAATTTCTGTTGGTCCTCTGTTCCACAATGTCACCAGCACAAACATCATGTTGTAGAGAATCAATCATTGGAGTAGACTCATCAGGCACTTTCTGTTCCAATCGCTGAATTCTAGCAGCATCACATCTAACTCCAGCTTTGCTTTGCCTAAGTAAATCCTTGGAAACATTAATGTAAACTCCCGCACTCTCATATCCTTCCCTAATTAAAGCATAAATCTTTGACTGAGTTTCATACATGTTTTCTGAGACATCATCTCGACAACAACTTATGTAGGCGGGGTTGTAGGAGCAAATCATATTTATGGTACTTTCATATAACTGAAAGTTCTCTGTTTCATTTTCATCTGCATAGATGGCTACTGTCACCCTCGGAAGATCAACAGGTAAGTCAAACACGTCATTTGTACCTGGGTAGGAACAGTGTAATGTGGTTTCAGACGTTGATTTGAGTAGCATCAGGTGTGATGATCCCAACAGCTCTGTCATACCTTCAGCTGCCTGCATCAACACCTGACATGGGAAAGCTTCTGAAACGTTGCTGACGATATCAAGAAGGTACATGGGTATCAGCTGGGGGTAGGTGGTGAACTTGCTCCGGCAATCAAACGGAAGCCACTTTGATTGACTGCATGTCACGCTGAATACGTGGAGTTCATTTCTGTCATTGCTATTTTTCACAACAAGCACTTCGTTGACATCTACGGTTATTTTACCTCTTTTCCAGGCAGTCAGTGCACATACAACCTTTGGCAGGGAGTCAGCACTGGCTAGCTTCTTCACTCCTTTAAAGACGTAACCTTTCATGGCTTCTGACATGTTCTCATGGGGGTTGTAGATGATAGAAAACTGACAGCTTGAGTTGAGCGGAATGCTGTACGTCTCCCTTCCCTGCAGGTCGTTTGCTGCTATGATAACATCCGTTGTCCGCGTCAAATGAACGTGTAATTTTTCACCCTTTGAAATCTGCAAGTTACTGTTCGCCCCGTAATATCCAGTTTGAGCTACAATGCTCACAGGGAGGCGATCTGAATAAACAGACACAAACTCGCACAATTTCATAGGCTTTGATACTGAAGTACCATTTCTTGTACCCCTTCTTGGAACGATAGGCCTTTCTTGATTGCTTATCCTTTGTATTTCCGTATTGCTCAGTGATTCACGTGGGGGAAGGGCTGGTGGGTCAGAACTCTGTGCACGTGGCACTCGTCCAGGAATGAGGGGTGTAGCAGTTTCAGGTGATGGAGGTGGAAAGACTTGAGGATTTGACGAGGTAACGTATGCCATATTTGTGATCTGTATATATAATAATAGTAATAATAATAATAATAGTATATATATATACAATACCCAAAGAGAATGTTGTAGGAATTAAATGAAATACGTACATGGTCGTTGCCTCCAAAAGATACCAATTTATAAAATGTTCATCAGTTCACTCGCGTGCATGCATACTACAGATTTTTGAGTACTCAGACAGTTGCGCTCACTCGAGAAGGATGCCTCCACAGCAATTACTATACATCTCAGCGCGCGTGACAAGTATGTTACTGTGTTATTACCAACCCATTTGAATATATGATATATTTACTGCAATGCATTATAATTTAGCATTAATTAAACGCGTTTTCATGCCATTAAGTCCGTATCAATTTTATTTATATATAGTAATCTTTTTTGATAATTGACATGATGTGAATCATGTGACTGACAAGAAGGATTTAATTTAAAAAAAAAATACTTTCTATTGCAAGCAAATGAATTAAAGAGTACCACTTTCGTAGCAACAGCACAGAAACCAATAACATGGAGTAAAAAAAAAAAACGAGTATAAAATTAAATTCGGGTCAGATAGCCAAAGTGATATCAAACATAAAAAGCATTGCATGAACCATGTTACTGCCCCTTAATCTTGCCACCACATTGCAATATACTTCAGGGTGGCCTCACCTATAGTAAAGTATACATTTAGTTCTAAATGGTATAAAATTGCTACATACACATTTTTCTTTTTAAATTTTTTTATTTTCATGCATAACTATCATGCAAAGTATAAAATGCTTTAATGTTTAATCTCCCGCAATCCTTATTTAAGGATGGTGACCACTTTCTAAAAGTATGATGTACCCTTGATGCTTTGTTCTATATTAGTGATTCACTAGATTCAAGATCATGCAGATCAGTGATACTGCCGCGATTAAAACAAGTTTGGCTTGCTCAAAAACCGGTATTACAGTGTACGGCGAAACCGCCATTTGCCGCTGGCGATATAGTAGTGAGCAAATTAACTCAAAGCGACGTATGGCAAAGAAGGACAGGCTTCTGGTAGCTCTAGGAGTAGAATATACACTGACAGATGGATTTATGGAACAATTTCCACGGCTTCAACAATCTACGCTCACGTACCGGCCATGCAGTATACTTCCAAAGATCGAAGCGATTGCATACACTCGAAAGCGTCAAGCTAAGTAACCCTGCTTAGATACCGAGGGAGCCACAGAAAGCGACGGATGTAGTTCCTCAGTACGGATGGATGACATACATGTATAGGCCCAGGTGACCAAAGCGGCAGCACTGCATGATTCGTCAAATGACAGTGACAGCGACGGCAACACAGTAGGCTTAGGCCATGGCGTGGTCTCCTCGAGTCTAATTAATTGGAACTAAGCTCGAACACATATCGTATGCCAATTGGCAAATGGCAATGCTTCCTAGATCTCCCGACCACCCCCCCCCCCCCCCTATCAATGCACCATTGTATATGGTACTGAGAACTAGCACACCGTTCGATGGAGCAGCGGCAGAGCACTCACATGCAGTGCACGTGGTTTCAGTGAGGCTAGGGTACTTCCATGCTGGCGTTTGAGCAGAAGCAAGCATCTACATCAGTACACGTCATTATACAAATGCTTGATATTAATTTTTAAGCGTTATGGTGTAAATCACGGGTGTTACGATCCATTGAATTGATGGACAAAAAGTCCTACGCCCCAAAATTTTGAAATGGCAATTACCTCACCTAGCAACGGTTGTAATGATTTGTACCCGTTGGAATTCGTTGTACAGTTACTGAATAGAACACGTGATGACCCTTTAGACGAAGTATTGTTGAAGATGAACCTGTGCTCTACTGAATGAGGTATGTTTGGGCATCAAAGATGGTTTCGGTCTGGAGAAGTGTCGTTCAAAAGCGGCCTACTTACGCGGAGGTAGATTTTCAAAACTAGTTAGTCCGGGACGTGCGAACTTCCAGTTGAGAAACGACTTTTACAAAGGTATTGTACATAGATAGAGCTTTCGTTTTATGTTACTCTTTTTCTGAGACGCGACTTATATGCTTCAAAAGTAACGTGCAAACATCGTCAAGTGGAATAGGGAACGCGCGTGTTGTGTTTTGTGTACGTGAATATAAATCCACTATACTATGAAGCAGCAGTGTGTTTTGGCGTACGTTTTGCTGTCTTTGTGGGTGGCTGAGCATGGATTGAGTCAGGAGCAATACTTATGAAGTAATCTTTAACGATGCACCGTAGCCTCTTTTCTTTGTTTCTGATTGAACTGCATGTAAGGGTGTTCATAGGCTAGATTTGAATTGCTAAGCATATTTTGTCCATCCTGGTCTCATGGCAACCTATTTAATGCTATTATGTCTGAAAGGTGAGTACTGCGTGTATGTGTGTGTGTGTGTGTGTGTGTGTGTGTGTGTGTGTGTGTGTGTGTGTGTGTGTGTGTGTGTTCACAAAGTGCATTGAAACGATGGGTGAATCAATTCAGCACCTTGCTCACCCAGCACGCCAAATCCAAAAAGTTGTATCCTCTCACCCACTCAACTGTGTGCTCCTCTAATAGGTGCATTTTGGTTCATTGGGGAAATTGGTTCATAAAGGGAACTATAGCTTCATGTGAAAAATAATACTCATCCACTGTGACGTCATGTTGCTATTGCCTAACTCTCAACATTTCTCATCTGTTACAAAAACGTTGGACATAGATGGAGTGGCATGCTCCAAGTCTAGCAAATGTCCCTTCAGATTTGTCTGCAACGATGAGGAGAACAGGATTTGGCTGGGCCACATTTTTTATAGACAACCACAAGACTTTCAGGTTAGTAGCTATATAATGATAACCATTACCGTATTTCCTTGATTACAAGCTGTGGCTACACAATTGTACCCGCATTAAAAATTTTAACTGCTACTTTTGACTTGCTACAGTTGGATGAACAGACCCGAGTCAAGAGCCAATCGGAGCACGAGTAGAGCGAAACGTGCGCAAACACTACTACAACTGTAGCAATTTAAAGTACCGGTAAATTTTTAAATGCAGGTACAGTTGTGTCCTGAATAGAAGGCACAACTTGTAATCAAGGAAATAGTACACGGTAGTTTGATCTTAATAAAGTATCTTTTCAGTACAATTGTCTGACCTTCAAGTCTTGTGAATGGGGTTGCAACCAAAGTATTGCTGGGGCTCCACCCCAATGTTCTGAAGTGTTACATAATGACTTTTCACAAACGGACCATCATGCAATTTAAGGCCTTCTATGGTGATCTTTTCAATAGTTTACAACTTACTGCTTACTGTGCTTCAATTGTGGTTTGTTCTGACAGTTCCTGAAGACTTCAAACTTTTTAATTGGATTTACTCTAGTTGGAATCTGCAAAACATTTGGCTCTGGGCTTTCAGACAGCATTCTTTTAATTACAGATGCCGACTTGTACCTCAGTATCCATTTCACATGGAGGAGATAAAGTGTTGCAAACATGTGAGAGGTACTCTCCTGCTGAAATGTTTGATCTGTTTTACAGGAGTCGCAAGAAGCAGTACATCACTTAGGAGGGACAAGAACACGCATTTATGCTGGAAGCAGTTAAAGGTGAGTTGTCATAACAACAGGGACATGTGTTCTTTGCTGACAATGTCAGGCATGTTATGATACATCCTGCACAGACATGACTTCGGCATGGCAGCTCTACTGGTCTGCACAATGGCCGAGTGGACACTTCAGAAATTGTTGGTGCAATTTCAATATGTGCAACTAATGACTGTAGTGATTCACTTGATGATTGGCTGTATGTTTTGTCACATTTTTTCTTCATGCCACCTTTCACCAGCACCTCAACATGCTGGCAAACCTAAATGTGATCATGTAATTAAATTCAGTTATAATTTGCTCTTCACTCACTTCACACATGTGGACTTTCCACTTGTAGGGCATGACCATCTGAATGGTACTAGCTTTTTCTGCCTCTTAACACCCTCTCCATACATGGTTTGCAGAATGAAGGTGACATGATCAATGATCATATCAATACCAAATGCTAGTTTAAGCTCTTTTTTGTAAGATTGGGAGTCTTTTTGATTTATTTGCCACCACCAATCTCCCACCGCACACACTGCAATGTTTTGTAAGCAGACTGCAATGGAACTCCATCGCAAAGCATCTATAATAATCAAGATGTTGATAATTATTCATAGATTTCAACAGCGATTTTATATGCCTTAGACGTTGCGTCTCGAGATGTGACACAGCTTGGATTGTTTTACAATGCCCCTAGATTCTGTATTTTATCGTCACAACTCACCTGGAAGTTCGAGAGCCTCACAAATAGTCCACCAAAAGATGCACTCGTAACGAATTAAGGAGCACGTGATTACTAGAAACGTTGCGCCGTATGTTGAAATGCGATAAACATGTGAGCAGTTGATTTGGGTTTGTGCTTAGACTATTACTATGCATGGAGTTATCAATGGAGAGGCGTAGTGATACAGGGTCGTAGCAGAAACCGGCCTTGAATATGTTAGTGCGTTAATGAGCTAGCAAAATCATCTTTACGTAAATGGCAATTGGACATCTAAATATCCGTAAATGTCCACTCCGAAACACCCGTGTAAATAAGCATAACTTATTAACCACAAGTTAGTTCTTCGACGAATCAGGTTGTGAGTATAGCTGGATCAACTGGCTATCACAGAAAATCAAGAGTTTTAAAACTATTGTGGTTTTTATGGTCAATAATCTCTACTGTTGTGATCCCTATTTAAGGATGGTGTCAATCCTTAAATAAGGATGTGCCACTTCCTCCCTGTTTTACCACATGGACATTGATCATACTCACATCATTTAAAGTGTGTTATGGAGGCTAATCAGTATACAATTGACTAATAGCATTTATTTTATCTTGCTTACTTAGTTAGCAAAAATATGCAATGTAAAAGATGATCCTTATTTAAGGATAATGACATCCTTAAATAAGGATTTTTCCCTGGAGATTAAACATTAAGTTAGACGATTCGGTACAACTATTATGTGTGCTGTTGGAAGTTGAATAGGGCTTACCATGTCTTCACTGATGAGTGAGGCTAGAAAATTTCTGTTGGTCCTCTGCTCCACAATGTCACCAGCACAAACATCATCCTGTAGAGAATCAATCATTGGAGTAGACTCATCAGGCACTTTCTGTTCCAATCGCTGAATTCTAGCAGCATCACATCTAACTCCAGCTTTGCTTTGCCTAAGTAAATCCTTGGAAACATTAATGTAAACTCCCGCACTCTCATATCCTTCTCTAATTGAAGCATAAATCATTGATTGAGTTTCGTACGTGTTTTTTGTGACATCATCTCGACAACAACTTATGTAGGCGGGGTTGTAGGAGCAAATCATATTTATGGTACTTTCATATAACTGAAAGTTCTCTGTTTCATTTTCATCTTCACAGATGGCCACTGTCACCCTCGGAAGATTAACAGGTAAGTCAAACACGTCATTTGTGCCTGGGTAGGAACAGTGTAATGTGGTTTCAGACGTTGATTTGAGTAGCATCAGTTGTGATGATCCCAACAGCTCTGTCATACCTTCAGCTGCCTGCATTAACACCTGACATGGGAAAGCTTCTGAAACGTTGCTGACGATATCAAGAAGGTACATGGGTATCAGCTGGGGATATGTGGTGAACTTGCTCCGGCAATCAAACGGAAGCCACTTTGATTGACTGCATGTCACGCTGAATACGTGGAGTTCATTTCTGTCATTGCTATTTTTCACAACAAGCACTTCGTTGACATTTACGGTTATTTTGCCTCTTTTCCAGGCAGTCAGTGCGCATACAACCTTTGGCAGGGAGTCAGCACTGGCTAGCTTCTTCACTCCTTTAAAGACGTAACCTTTCATGGCTTCTGACATGTTCTCATGGGGGTTGTAGATGATAGAAAACTGACAGCTTGAGTTGAGCGGAATGCTGTACGTCTCCCTTCCCTGCAGGTCGTTTGCTGCTATGACAACATCCGTTGTCCGCGTCAAATGAACGTGTAATTTTTCACCCTTTGAAATCTGCAAGTTACTGTTCGCCCCGTAATATCCAGTTTGGGCTACAATGCTCACAGGGAGGCGATCTGAATAAACCGACACAAACTCCCACAATTTCATGGGTTGTGATACTGAAGTACCATTTCTTGTACCCCTTCTTGGAACGATAGGCTTTTCTTGATTGCTTATCCTTTGTATTTCCATATTGCTCCGTGATTCACGTGGGGGAAGGGCTGGTGGGTCAGAACTCTGTTCACGGGGCACTCGTCCAGGAATGAGGGGTGTAGCAGTTTCAGGTGATGGAGGTGGAAAGACTTGAGGATTTGATGAGGTAACGTATGCCATATTTGTGATCTGTATATATAATAATAATCATATATATATAATACCCAAAGAGAATGTTGTAGGAATTAAGTGAAATACGTACATGGTCGTTGCCTCGAAAAGATACCAAATACGAGATAATAAATGTTCATCAGTTCACGCGCGTGCATGCATGCTACAAGTGTTTGAGTACTCAGACAGTTGCGCTCACTCGAGAAGGAATGTAATCATGCCTCCGCAGCAATTCCTATAGATCTCAGCGCACGTGACACGTAGTTTTACCAACCCATTCGAATATATGATATGCAACGCTCCGAGGTCACCTGAGCAATGCATTATAATGAAGTAATATTAAATAAACGCGTTTCCATGCCATCAGTCCGTATCGATTGTAATGCGTTACATGGTAAAATATTCTCATATGGTATATTCAGTTATAATAGTTATAGTAATAATTTTGATTATTTACATGATGTGACTCAGAAGAAGATCTAATTTTTTTTACACTTAGCAAAAGAGTAACACTTTCATAGAAAACCATAGATTAAAGAATACCTGGATATGAATAGCAGAGATAATTAGAAATGATCCGCGTTTCGGCAAGTGACACATTTGGATATTTATATGGCGATACGAAGAGCCGACACTGATTTGCTTATTGTAATACGAACGATACAGGAGACGATTACGGACACTAGGATACCTCAAACGCAGGCCGAAAAACATCCTCTCCAAGAGTTGCTTACAACATCCGATACCATTGATTTCAATACATTTTGTTGTGAGTTATGATCGGCTATTCGAGGCTGTATACATCACCCAAGAATTAAGGCACAGTCACGCAGCTAGAGAGGAACGTACAGATGTTTCAACTATAGGCACGTTTGATGCAGTTGCCGCGTATTTGGAAAAGCTTTTTCTGTGCCATCGGTCTGCAATTGGATCATCCATTGCACCTACAAGCAGTGAGCAGGCGTTTGTTCAATCAGCTACTAACCAACAGGCTGCTTTCAGAAACCTCTACGACCAACAGAATTAGTTTATGCGATGCAGCCCCGCATTGTCGAACGAAGAAGAGAGCGCTATAAGATATGCTGTGGCTATGTTTGTATGAAGGTACATGTACTAAAATCCCTTAGATCCACTGAGCAGAAAAGCTAACGCCATACAATTTGCTGAGTGCTTGTCAAACATGGCTTGTGAGGGTGACGAGTCTTCTTATTATAGGTACACCTTGCACTGGATGGGCGTAGTCAACAGAGGAGACTTGCTTATAGTAGGGGAGTATCCATTTTTGTTGTCAGTTCAAAGCTGTAGAAGTTCAAACGAAACTCTTTTTGCCAGCATACCTAGGAAAATCATTGCAATCAAGCAGCTCGTGAATAATTTTTTTTGCTGACAAGGATGTCCAATAGATAGTCAAGAACTATTGCAAATGTTGGTGGATAACTTTGTGGGGTTTGCAATTACACAAGTAATAAAAACATTCTCTATATTAGAAGGTTGGTGGTGTATAGGAATCAAAGGTGATGGTGGTGTAAAATCAAGGGAACAAGGCATCTGATTGAAAAGGAAAAATGAATAGACCCATATTAGCAGCATGTTGTCGTATTCAAATATGCGTGCTAACATAAGTCTATTTCATTTTTTATTTTCAATCAGAAGCCTTGTTCCCTTGCTTTTTACACCACCATCACCTTTGATTCCTACATACCACCAACATTCTCGTATAGAGAATGCTTTTATTACTTGTTTCCTAAATTTTTCTGGTGGATTTGGCATTGTATTTAGTTCTTGAAACTTATACTGTGTTTACACGAGACAATTTTTCCGTGCCAGCCCGGCATGGTACGGCACGGTTCGGTAAAATTACAAATGTAAACACTGACAAAACCGCGCCGTGCCGTGCCGAGCTAGCACGGTTGCAATATCCGTGCTGGCCGACACGGCACGGTTCGATTGTGGTAGATGGTGTTGTGATAACAATTGAGCATGCGTAGTAGCCTGTTACCATAGAAATAAATGACAAGGCGAATGGTTGGACGAAGCAGGAGACCTACCAGCTTATAAATATTTGGGGAGAGGGAAACATACAAGCACAGCTGGAAGGGTGCAAAAGAAACAAAGTGGTCTTTGAAAAAATCAAAAGTAGAGTAAACGCAAATAACAGAAGCTTCATCCTCTTTAAAACAATATTATGCACGTTTCGATAAGCCATGATGGCTTTTTTTCTTCTTCGTTGCCTGGTTCTCTCGATTTTACGGAACAACAGCTTTGTAAACATAACATCCTCCATTTTTTATTTTACGTAATATGTAGCTATTAGTTATGAAATTACGCCACAAACCTCAAACGCGTGTATACGGCACTCATTATTCGCGCCATACCGTGTCGTGCTGAACCATGCCGTGCCATCCTGGGCTTGTGTAAACATAGTATTATAGACCCAGGTAGCAAAAACGCCATCCTGCGCGATCATGACAGATTTATTTTTGAATCTGCAATTTTTTTCATTACGTGTAGTCCACAGACTATCTCCATTGAAGACCAAAGGGTGATAAAGGTTAAAAGCATTGGCAAAAGCGAAGCCATATAATACATAGGATAAATGTACACTGGTCACACGCTATTATCAGATAAACCATGCACCACTATACATTATCGTAAGCGTTATACACATTTCAAACAGCGCAAATAACTACTAGGTGGGACTGGGTACGGACGGTGGGGACGAGTATTTTTTTGTTCTCTAAAAGTACACCGTCTTGTGACACAGACACAACGCAGAACTGTTCTCCTCTTTGATATCGCTCGATTGCCACTAAGAGCGAAGTGACCGACTCTCGGGTGTCCCGCTAGAAGGAAGTGGCGTTTTTAATAACATTCATGATACTGCAGGATTCCTGTATGGAACCTACTCGCGTAGGTTCCGATCAGCATGGTTGGGAGAGTACAGGAGGGTTCAAAACACTACAAAGAGTTCCTTAAGGAGCAGTTTGGGGTCAAACAGTTAGCAATTCATTTACCTCTTCATGACATGTTTGTTCATATTCTAATACTATAATTTCCATCGTACGTACGTACGTCCGCGTAACTCATTTATATACTCGGCCTAGCGCCTATTGGTTGCTAGGTATGTACGCGTACCTAGCTACCAATAGGAACGACACCTCCCACACAAAAGGCGGTGCAATGACAGCTGGTTTCCACTTCACATTTAATATCTAAAAAAAATTTCAATATTTCTTCAATTCAAAGTCGGGGGGGGGGGGGGGGGGGGGGGGGGGGGGGGGATCTGCATAAGTGCCGAAAGAATAAATGCAACGCTATTATGGTTCACTCTCAAGTCTCATCGTACAGGCCGAGAACATGTAGTTACTATCTGATGCGCGGGCATGTTATAGAGGTTGCGTATAGTAACCGTATATATGCAACATTTGGTAAAACAGCCGGTAAAAAAAAGAGAAGCTAGGGGGTAGACCAACTGTTCATCTGGCAAATGAATAGCGAGACGAATAACAGCGAGACGAATAATCAGCCCGTGATTTTTCACGGGGACACGCTAGTTATTACATAATTGTAATGACACAAAAATTCACAATACAACAACTGATTTGGATTGTTGACGTTCATTAAGAGTTTTCTTTTGTAGTGTCATCATCTATGTTTTCTAAATATTATCTTTCAGTGGTTCTCACATGATGCAACACAAGTGAAGAAAGTATCAAAACCTTAGATACAACTTTAATCACTATATACATGTACGTGCGTTCCCTTCAACTGATCGCAGTAACTGCGTAGATGTGTCAAAGTGCTATCTAGCTTGGCTTTTCCGTGCACGAGAGGTACCGAAACATATATCGTTCCGCGGACTGTTAAATGAATATAACCCACAAAAACTATAATACATTTGCGTAACTTTGGTCTATACCTTTGACAGTACGCGCGTTCCACACATAAACTCATTCTTAACACTTAAAAGCAAAATTTGTCTTTTCTGCTGCGTGTGCCTAACTCACACACTATGCACCGAAACACGATGGGTCCGCTACCTGTTCAGTGTTTATCAAGCGGTTGTACATGCAACGCTAGTGCATAAGCTATAGTTGTCAACATGCGCGCAACTCTACTGCATAAGCTAGCTGTCAACATGCAACGCTAATGTAAGCTATATATAAGCTAGATGCATGTCAACAATGCTATAACTATAGTGCATATAGTAAGCCGAATTAATCGCCTATATTATATGATCAGTTGCTAGACAAAATGTCTATAGAGGTAGTTCGTATAGCGCAACAGTGGTTCATTATTCAGTAATGTTTAAATATATATATATTTTTAAAAATACGTCCTCTTAGCTTTAACCCATGCATGCATGGCTCGTAAACTCACATATATATTATATTATAGCATAAACTTCTTGTCGACTTCTAGGTACCCCTGTACCGCGAAGCACGAACACGTGCAGCATGCAGCAAGTATGCAAGGACAATGTTCGTGCATGCCATTCAGTTCAGCTCACCTGCTGTTTTACGGGGCAAGGTATTTCCAAACGTACACATACAAGGAAAAGCAGGTCAGCTTATCAACAATGATGCCGATTTGCTATATATAACAGCGCTTGCACCTTTACTGTGGTCCCGGAGGTCGCTAGCGCTTGTACTTAGGGGGTTCGTACAAATAATCCGCGGGCGCTTTTTGTGGTTATAAATATAGAGTTTTGGGTTCAAACAAATACCAAAAAGCGGTTTGCATGATTGGTCGAGTTATGCCCACAATTCCGCTGCCATTAAAGCATCTGAAAGGAGTCGGTATTGGAATGACAATGAATGAATGCAACAAATAACTGTTTTGCATGGTTCAAACAAAAGCGGTTTGCGTGTTGGACATAACTCGACCACGCGAAAACCAAAAAGCGGTTTGCATGTTTCTGCCTTTTAGCAGAGCGGGGTTTGCCTCGAGGTCCTCTTCATATCGCCGCCTTTTAGCAGCACGGTTCTCCTCGAGGTTCTCTTCATATCACCACCCTTTAGCAGATCACTTATGTTCAACATCGGCCTTGTAGCTGTCGCGTACAGAGGCCTTCTTCTTTTCGGGATCGGCCTTGTTAGGTACTTGGATATTTTATTCAAATTGATATTTTTGCAACAATTCGCATGGTTGTAAAAAGAGTAAAAAATGAGCATTCCAACGGTATATTACCTATCATATCATCATTCGGTCAATACGTCAGCATAAAGCGGTACTTTTGAATGTATGGAATTGAATGACCGCGTGCTAAAAAAAACTGTGCCGGTTTAACTTATATTCGCTACACTGAACTTACTAAACATGCTACTGCAGCCAAATATATAAGGAGTAACTGCCACACATACCTGCATATAAAAATAGTTTTTAGAAGGTACTACAGCAGATATTATGCATAAAATCATGCCAAATATGCAGCCTGCTCATGGTAGCGATATAGAAATATACAGCCAAATGTATATATAGCATGTTCTCGGAAACAAGATTTTACCATTCAATGAAAATGGCATTTCACATGTCAGGAAAATCAATAAAAATCATATCTCCAGTAATATAGTCCGTAAGCAGCTGTAATATGCATATTTTTTCATCTTCCCCTTCTTCCTCGATGTCTTCCTGTGTCCAGTAATAGGTGGTGGCTTTTGGAACTTTGCCAGTACTTTTCACTGAAATAATGCATGTGTCCATGGTAGAATATTTTGTTTTTGCTCAGTAAACCATAAATGTTCAATGTAAAGGCCATTAAGTATAGACATATTAGATATAACATTTTTAACAGTTTCTGTTTGTTCAATGCTAAGTTCTGGGAGAACTTCAGACAACTCAGCATTGTTATTAAGTACTAAATTCAGCTTTTTTCCAGCCTCCTTCTGTAACTTGAATCCTTTTTTCTATAAGAAGTTGAGCTTGGATTTTTTACTTAGTTGTATTGCGGTATACGTAATCGTACATTCATATTTTCGTCGAAAAAAAAAAGGCTGTCTTTCCATGCTTATAGTTCTTTCGCACAACGACCAAATGCCAAAAGAATTATATGTACCTATTCACAAAGTAGTGCGATCATAAACTCTTTCAAATCCGCATTTTAAAAAGTACCCTCTTGATAAATCAGAAGTCCCGTGCATTGGTGTACCGTAAAGACAGCCATTTTTACGGTGGCCCTGGAGGTCGCGCGACCAAACATTGCACGACGCGTGGTTTTTGCGATTGAACAATATAGCAACGGTCCGATTCTGCGATCAAGCAACGACCCGATTCCGCTATCTAACAACGGTCAATTTTTGAGACCTAACAACGGTCTATTTTTGAGATCTAACAACGGTCAATTTTTGAGACCTAACAACGGTCTATTTTTGAGATCTAACAACGGTCAATTTTTGAGACCTAACAACGGTCTATTATTGGGATCTAACAACGGTCAATTATTGGGATCTAACAACGGTCTATTTTTGAGATCTAACAACGGTCAATTTTTGAGATCTAACAACGGTCAATTATTGGGATCTAACAACGGTCAATTATTGGGATCTAACAACGGTCTATTTTTGGAACCTAACAACGGTCTATTTTTGAGATCGTACAGCGGTCCATTTCTCCGGCCAAACGTACTATGGTATATATGTAGCGTGCATGACGTCATGTACATACAATAGCAAAAAGGTCAGCTAAATAGTATGGTTATGGTTTACTCAGACGATCCTGTAGTCAACCGTAAGTTATGGCGTATCACCATCAGGCAAGAATGTGCATGTATACGCACATGCATGCAGGACTAATAGTGCGATACTGGAGGCAACAGAAGACACTCCTGGCCATACTCGCTTATCTGCGACTAGTTCACCCCGTGGCTGTTGGGTAAGCGTGTATGATGCAGGCTACATTAGCGCAGGACCTTGTCCTGCCATGTACATGTACAATGTATGTTGCAACTGTATGAATATAATTGTAGTTGCAAGGGCAGAGAACTATAGGTGAATGAAAATAACTGCAACCACATCCTTCTCCCATACAGCTACTCCTTGTATGAATTAACCCAAATCTCATGCACTAATGGAGTATAATATGATGGAATTGGACCAATAGAATTATAGCACAGTTATTTGTTATTGCATTAAGAGATAAAAGGGATCGTCCAAATTCTATATGCTCTTCCTACATTTCATTGACTACTATACTGCTATGACAGGGTGAAAAAAAACGTATGAAGCAAGTAAATAAATACATTCTCTAACGAGAGTTGTGGGTATATAGGATTGACCAATGGTGGTGTAAAAAGCACGGAAACAAGAGCGACAGAAATTTTACTGGAAAATTGAAATTGGCCTATATTTAGCACACTCACAAAATAACAGCGCATGCCTGAGTAATGGGCTAAAAATAGGCCTATATCAATTTTAATTTTCCAGTAAAATTTCTGTCACTCTTGTTTCCGTGCTTTTTACACCTCCATTGGTCAATCCTATATATGCCAACAACTCTCTCGTTAGAGAATGTTTTTTTTTACTTGTTATATATAGCAATACAATTAATACCTGGAACCATCCAGACAAAGGAACAATCTAGTTTGGGATAGTATGTTTAGAAGGGGGAGTTGCCGACAGGCAGGTGGCTAGACCTACTTTAACCTTAGACAATGTTCCCCTTTTAATGCCATATATATGCTTTCCGATGCTACATCTAATTATAAGCAGGGGGTAGGTGCACAACCATTCGCCCTTCATCAAAACATTAAACATTGTTTAATCCCTAAACAAAAACATTTAATGATTATTCTTTTAATTGCCGCATTTTTGCATTCATCATTTGTTTACAACTGAACATATGTCGAAGGAGGATAGTCGCGATTCCCTATTGCATGATGCATCTTTCCAAGATGATTTGCGTACAGCCCTCAAACGCGCGCGCAATCTCAGCGCGACGATCATCTGCAACAGCGAACTCCCCGCGGCGCGGACAATCGCCGTCGTCGTCGTCAGGAAAATCTCTACAATCACTGCAAGCCCCGCAGAGAAAACGCAAACCGGAGGAGAGCTATATGAAGACCATACACGTATAAATGAAAATGGGTGACACCATGTAAATATGACACACTTATACTACATACACAAACATGTGAACATGCAGCATGCACAGATGCATGCATATGCTATCAAGACCTGTAACTACCTTCCAATTTTACCACTGCATCCAAAAAGAACTTGACCACCACATTTGGGTCATTGTTAGTAGAAGTTAGTTCCAACCAAAGGATCTTCCGTGAGAACCTGGAGGAATCATACTCATGCGTGTACATTAATATTATGAAGCTTGATCCAAATATTTACCCATCAATACAAGCATGAATTGGAAAGCCAAAAGGTTTCAACTTGTCATACCGCGCCGGTCGATGTGCCAACACCAATTTGGACCCTGCAAGGAAAACAAGTATATAGCGGCATGAATGATGGTGGCAATTCGTTGCCTTGTTCACGTATAGGTTCTCCTTGTCAATCTTTTTACTCTACGTAGCCGTGAGCCAACAGGATCCATTACGGCAAGTAACATCATCACAGTTGATCTAGATGAGTGAAGACAGTGATCATGTGTACCTCACTAAAATATGGGGCACCTCTTAATGGTGTATCCGTACTTCATTTGAAGCAATCGCCATATTGCCCGGTACCCAAGACAGCAGTTGGACGTTTGCAACTCATTCTATGGCTCCTCAATTTGGAGACGTCACACCACTCTGTATATTCGCAAAGTACTGACCTTAATAGCCTGATGTATTAGTGTAAGGCGTGTTTCCACAACCTTGCGCCGTTTTAGCCACAGTGCAGAGAGCCTTTTCTTGAACCATGTCAACCTGAAGGTATAGTGATGCTCCCCTGGTTTACTGGTCCTGCGCTAATGTAGCCTGCATCATACACGCTTACCCAACAGCCACATGCACGTGGTGAACTGCAGCAGATACAATGTAAGCGAGTATGGCTAGGAGTGTCTTCTGTTGCCTCCAGTATCGCACTATTAGTCCTGCATGCATGTGCGTATACATGCACATTCATGCCTGATGGTGATACGCCATAACTTACGGTTGACTACAGGATCGTCTCTCATAACCATACTATTTAGCTGACCTTTTTGCTATGGTATGTATATGACGTCATGCACGTTGTATATATACCATAGTACGTTTGGCCGGAGAAATGGACCGCTGTACGATCTCAAAATAAGACCGTTGTTAGGTTCCAAAAATAGACCGTTGTAGATCCCCAATAATTGACCGTTGTTAGATCTCAAAAATAGACCGTTGTTAGGTCTCAAAAATTGACCGTTGTTAGATAGCGGAATTAGTCTCGTACCCAGACCCTGGTTCCCACAGCTGCGGGTGGATTACATCACCGCTACGTGGAAAGAGGGTCTGGAAGAATGCTCACATCCAGTCGTTCCGTGTGCGCCTGATTTTAGGCGCACAATCAGAATGCAGAGCACTCGTGACGTCACGCATGGTGTACTTTTTAACACTAATTTGAAAACTCATTTGTTAGTTATTGGTTATTGCTATTGGTTAGTCCAATAACATGGATATTGAAGCAGCTATCGTATGCGCTAGCGAGAGATTGGGTTACACCTCAATACGTCCTAACCAGTACAAAGCTGTTAGGAGTTTTATGGACCACAAGGACGTGTTTATAAGCCTTCCTACAGGAAGCGGGAAATCGTTTTGTTTCGCAGTGCTACCCTTGGCGTTTGACAATCTCTACCAACGCGTTGGTAGCATCGTGATAGTTGTGTCACCGCTAATTGCTTTGATGAAAGATCAGGTACAAGATGATCGCATTGCACGTGCATTTTGTTCAGGTGTACTGTACATCCGTGTTTATAGGTAGCAAATCTTAACGCGAAAGGGTTGAAGGCGGCCTATTTGAGTAGTCAGTCAGACGATAAAGGGCAGCAAGAAACCGTTTTAAGAGGGGAAGCCCAAATTGTTTTCATTGGTCCTGAGCTTCTGCTTAAGAATGCTACATGGAGGGAGATGCTACGAACACCTATTTATCGTACCAATCTGGTTGCCTTCGTCATTGATGAAGTGCATTGTGTCACTAAGTGGTACGTTGCACATGTGTCCTCAAGTTCACTGGTGTTTAATGATGTATTTATCCTCATATTTTAGGGGGGAGTACTTCAGGCAGGAGTTTAGACATTTGGGTGCAGTCAGGAGCTTGATCCCATCTCATGTCAACATCATGGCTATGACAGCTACTGCAACCACTGCAACAAGAAATGAGATTGCCACCATCTTAAGCCTTGATAACCCTGTGGTTGTTGCAGCATCACCCGATAAATCCAACATTTCATACCAAGTACGACGAAAGACAACTCTTGAGGAGGTATTTATGCCACTACTTATGAAGCTTAAATCTTTTAGATGCAAACTTCCACGGGTAATCATTTTTTGTAGAAAATGCCAGGAATGTGTAAAACTATACAACTTCTTCTTTTATTCAATGAGGGAGGAATTTACAGAGCCTGTAGCAGCACCCAATCTGCCTATGTTTCGACTGGTAGATATGTATACAGGTGCAACCCGTAAGTCTGTGCAGGATTCCATTATAACTTCATTTAGGAATAGTGACAGCCCACTTAGAATAGTAATTTGCACTATTGCTTTTGGGATGGGCATAGACTGCACTGATGTATGTCAGGTTATACACTGGGGACCATCATCAGATGTTGAGTCATATGTGCAGGAGTGTGGAAGAGCAGGTAGAAATGGTTGTCGTGCAAATGCACTCTTATTATGGAGTGAAGTGGATGTCAAATCCCATGTCTGCAAAGAAATGGAACACTTCTGCCATAACAAGGAAACATGCAGAAGAGCTCTGTTAATGTCATACTTTGATTGCCCGTTTGAAAACATTTGTGGTTGTATTTTGCTGTGATGTGTGTGCATTACGCTGTAAGTGCCAGAACTGTAACCCTGATTTTTTCCCTCTTTAATGCTCCCTGTGATGTTCGGTCCCATGCACTGAGTTTGTTGTCAGGTTGGCCTGATATGCGGTAGCTGTTAGGGTAGAGTACCACCCATGTTCACTGTCATTGTTTTGCCCACTGAGATAAATATGCAACTGTATGAATTTTAATTTTAGACATGAACACATCTAAAAAGAAAGCGGGGATTAATGAAGTATCTCCTTGACTTTTGTTTTCATCCATACATCTAGCTTTTTTCTTTTCACACTAGTTAATAGTTGATTACATGTGATGGATGAAAATGTGCAATGCTTCCTGCCAGGTTTGCTTTGGAATACTTCATTGTTTGCAAGTTCAGTAACAATTTTGTCTAGATCCTCAGACTCCGACCTGTGAGTGTGTCTGCCAGAATACCCTATTCCATTAGCCTTATCGTATTTTTCTAGTATAACCTTTAGAGCACCTAGTGCTTTGCTGGCTCTCATTATTGCTTTGGGTGTTTTGTTTGCTCCAAGGTGGCTAACTGCATCTTTGATAAGACGGTTCAAATGCTCCATATGGAGATCCGCTGGAATGTTTTTTCCTGCTCCACCTTCGCTGTTGACAAAACGTCCCCACAGCATTTGCTCTGCATGTCTAGGTGGGAGGGTGTAATAGTATTGCATCAAAAAGGTGAAGGCTTCAATACAATAGTTCTTATGACCTGTGGCCCGAAAGATGATTAGAAAATATTTCCAGCATCGTAGTACTCTAGTTCCATCACCTTCCTTTATGGCATCCTTAAACTCCAGTAGGAGCAAACCTAAGGACAGGGTTTCTCTTGCATATTCCAAAACGTTGTCATTTTGTTCACTGGCTTTTTTTGACTGCTTGGTAAAGGAAACACAGACAGCCTGACTGCATAATGCCTCCACAATACTTTTCACAGCTGCTATAGGATCAGCAGAAGATAGTATCTTGTCAGATAGCTGCCTTGTGTTTGCAACACCCACATTCTTAACAGCAGCTGCTAAGACATGACCCACTACCACAAGTTCTAGAAATTCCTCACAAGCAGTGAGGTCTTTGGAGACATCAGACACTACATTACGCCTGTTTATGACATTCCTTAGCTGGAATAGCGTTCCTCCATCAATAGTTGAGCAGGACTTGTACAGTCTTCTCCATATCACCTGTGGTGATGAATTCATACCAATGAATATCATTAACACATGGCTCTGTCGAGTCTAGTTTTCATTACAGTAGCGCCTCGGTCATTGCGACAATTTGCATATCCCACATTGGGAAAATATGCCCTATTCATAGCGATGTTATCTAGGGCCTTGTGTTCCTAGCGATCGCTACAACCCACTGCTAATGAGATTCATTTTGTCAAGGAATCTCATTAGAAGGTGGTTTATATAAACTACCTCTCCCAGCAGTTATTAATACAATACTAGCTGCATGCAAACGCCTTACCTTCACCCTTTGGTTGACAATAAAACGAGCTTACCTGTACAGTACCGTGTATACACCTCCCCCTTATACATAAAAGACAGGCTCCACAACATGGACAGCTGACAACAGAAAGACAGGTGCCACCTCCAACACCATGACTGTTAGTGAGACAACATGTACAAGTTATGAGATGGATCGACCAGCATGTAAACCACCTACATGCATGCATGTGCACATAAAGTATGTGCATCTTGTGCAAGTGACGTGCCTGCATAAAATCGAGTCAAGTAATTATTTACAGCACAATACGAACCATGCCAACATCATCTTACCAAGCATATGACTGAATCAGAAGCTCAAGTTTGCCTGGATGTACAAAGCAAGCAACAACAACAAGACACTTTTTGATTGGCTGAATTACCCTTTTTAGGTGTGTTGCAACCACGCTTAATGCAGAATTCCTTGTCTTTAGATCTCTGTAAACTAGATGATAATGAAACAACAATCCCAATGCATGCATTTATACGCCTATGTAAACTCCTCTTAGGAATGGAGGTTCTTTGTATCTAGCTGCTGTGTGTTCTCCTCACTCACCAAATTCTTCCCCGCAATGTAAGTATGTATAGTGGCCAAGGAATCTCACAAACACTAAACATACATGACAGATGGATTTACATACAAATCTGGGTGAAGTCAGCCTACTTGTCCTGCAGGACATGGTTACCTGTGAGAGGTATGTGGCATGTGTGTGTGTGTGTGTGTTGTGTGTGTGTGTGAGTAAATATGTTACAGTACTCATTACATGCATGGTGATAAACCTATATGCTTAAAGCACTTACAAAGGTAGTACGTGCACATAATAGTAACTGCAGAAAGCAAAACTTCAAGCGAACACAAAATAGTTCTAATTAATCCCAACCATTAATTCGAGCTCAAAACTCATGACCCACGAACCCGTCAGTGTGGAGATAAACAAGTACAACGCCATCTCAAGTTCATAAATCATCCGTCATATGCTTGGACATCAGGTATGAAATAAACTGTGTTAAGGGCTTTGGCCTGTACATTTAGCCCGTGCTTGAATTAATTTACGCGAAGCTGATAACGGTTGCAAGGCTTCATAGCAAGCAGAACCACTGTAATACACCCCTGTCGATTAGATTATTGGGTATTTAGGCCTTCACTGTGACCTTGGATTTCATACGTACGCTGCCCACTTGGTACCAGTAATAATGTGTTGATAGGTTTTGTATGCCTGGGAATTATACTTACTTGCAATGTCCTCCACATGTTTGCTAGCTTTAATATCTGCAATTCTCTTCTGTTATCTTTAAAGCAGAGGCACCTTCTCTTCTTCCGTGCACATTATCGCGTGCGTGCGCGACAGTCACCGCTACCGTTATTATTATTATTGGATTGCTGCTATGCATCACTAAAAGTAAGCTTACTGTGTTTTGCACTATTGTGAATCGATAACCTACGATAGAAACAGTTCTACACATTGTTCAATCTGCAAAATGGGTTCGCGGGTCATGAGTTGTGAGCTCGAATTAATGGTTGGGATTAATTAGAACTGTTTTGTGTTTGCATGTAAGGCCACTCCAAACTGGACTTTAGTTTCCCGTCCACCCTTCCTCGAAAATATGATGCGGGCGGGCGGTGTATTTGTATTATTGTATTATTATGAATATGATTAATTTCGGTACCCAGACCTTACATCACAGTACAGAATAAATCATAAATAAGCACGTGCGCCTATAGACGGAAAGCAGTGTCATTCCGGGAAGATCGGCGGCTATATTAAAAACTTATGCTGTTTTTAAGATTGAATAAACATACAAAAAAACATGCTTGCCGACTTTCCTAGGATGGCACTGCACCCGCGCGATACGTTTCTTCGCTTACAGTTTCATAGAAGGTGCTAACAGTGAGTGTATCATCATGTGTTTCTAGCACTGTCCACGTTAGCAGAGTCTTCTTGCAACAAACATCAAAAACATTGACGCTTATTAAAACCATCGTCGCTATTATAATAGCCTAGCCAAAATGGTGCAGGATTATTAATAAGTAGACCATTTATTGAAGTTGACATTTATTAATTATTCAAATAATACAAAAGTATGTCTTTAACAAGCAATAATACAAGTTTTAGGCGGTCGGCTATTTAGCATGCGGGCGGGGACGGGAAACTAGAGTCCAGTTTGGAGTGGCCTAAGTTTCGCTTCCTGCAGTTAGTATTATGTGCACGTACTACCTTTGTAAGTACTTCAATCATATAGGTTCATCACCATGCATGTAATGAGTACTGTAACATATTTACACGCACACGCACGCACACACACACACACGCACACACACACACACACACACACACACACACACACACACACACCACATACCTCTCACAGGTAACCAGGACAAGTATGCTGACTTCATCCAGATTTGTATGTAAATCCACCTGTCATGTATGTTTAGTGTTTGTGGCACAACTGGAGATTCCTTGGCCACTACGTATACTCACATCACGGGGAAGAATTTGGTGAGAGAGAAAACACAGTACTTAGATACAAAGAACGCTCGCTACAGAAGATGAGTGTAAATTAGCCAACATGTACATGCATTGGGATTGTTGTTTTATTACCATCTAGTGTACAGAGATCTAAAGACTAGGAATTCTGCATTAAGCATGGTTATGCAACGCACGTTTGCTGCAGCTTCCTAAAAAGGGTAATTCAGCCAATCAAAAAGTGTCTTGTTGTTGTTGCTTGCTTTGTACGTCCAGGCAAACTTGAGCTTCTGATTCAGTCATATACTTGGTAAGATGATGTTGGCATGGTTCGTATTGTGCTGTAAATAATTACTAGACTCGATTTTATGCAGGCACGTCACTTGCACAAGACGCGCATACTTTATGTGCACATGCATGCATATGTAGGTGGTTTACATGCTGGTCGATCCATCTCATAACTTGTACATGTTGTCTCACTAACAGTCATGGTGTTGGAGGTGGCACCTGTCTTTCTGTTGTCAGCTGTCCATGTTGTGGAGCCTGACATTTATGTATAAGGGGGAGGTGTATACACGGTACTGTACAGGTAAGTTCGTTTTATTTTCAACCAAAGGGTGAAGGTAAGGCGTTTGCATGCAGCTAGTATTGTATTAATAACTGCTGGGAGAGGTAGTTTATATAAACCACCTTCTAATGAGATTCCTTGACAAAATGAATCTCATTAGCAGTGGGTTGTAGCGATCGCTAGGAACACAAGGCCCTAGATAACATCGCTATGAATAGGGCATATTTTCCCAATGTGGGATATGCAAATTGTCGCAATGACCGAGGCGCTACTGTACTATCATGTACACACCATCTAAACCCTCCCCTTTCACATGCATGCTTCACCATACACTACCTTCATGTAACACAGCTTTGTGTGCCAGTCTTCAATGATAGGAATAAGTCCCTCACCACGCTCCCATCCATTTATTGAGTTAGAGAGAATACCTTGGCCACCACGAATTCTGGCAGCTGTCAACTGGTCACCACCAATCAGAATGTGGTAGAAGTGGTCAATATTGAGGGTGACAACTTCTGACCCTCCACCTTCTGTATTAACTTGGAAGGTCTGAACACTTGTGGTCTTTGGAATGTATTTATGCAATTCATCTACAATATCTACCATGTCATTGAGCACATTCTCATTTTTCAAAATCACTCCCAAAGGTACCTGTATTGTACAATGGACTAAATCACTACAATATTGTTTTTATAAACTACAATCACTTACCACATTTGACTTTAGGGACATATTCCTAGAGTACTTGTGAAGAATATGGTGATTTGTACCAGCTGACAATGTCTGAAGACCTGGTAAATAATGGACTAACATTCGTGTCATTAGAATTTGAAAGTTTGCAACTAATTTTTCATTGTCTGCTGGTGCAGGGAAAAAGACATTAAAGTCAATGTCATCAGATGTAATCAGTGGAGGACTGCTATTAAGGTGTTTAAAACTAATCCTGTCCTTTACTGCATATACATGAAAGTAATGCAGTGATGTGGTTTGGTTGCTAAATCTAATATCACGAGGTTTTACATTCTTGTCAATGTTATCACCAACTAGTTTGAATCCAAACCACTCCAAATCCTCTTCATCATTAGGATTGGTACGATCCACAACCACTATAGTACAAAGGAATAAGAATGCATTCACTTGTAACATGGGCCATAAAATTACACTTACCATCTTGTAAAACATCATGAGATGGCAAATCACTTTCACTGCATGATGACGACAGTGATGTTGTTAAAGGAGAAAAACTTGGTGATTCTATGCTGGATGATGAGTCGTAGTTATCAGTATACACTGATAACATTGGTGCAACAGAGCCATAACCCTAAGAAAGAAACTGGTTTTAGGTAAATGAAATGAAATGAATACATCAACAATTACATGAGTGGTTTGTATATAAGTTTTCAATACTGCTACCCATTCCTTCACTACCACATCATGGTTTGATCCGAGAATGTCAACCACTTCTCTTGTACTGTCACTTGATAAACACAAACCAAGTTTCTGCAGTCTTGAATATACCTAAATGTATGTATATACTACATAATGAAAATCTAATCCACTAACAGATAGTTGCATTTACCATTTTTCCTGCATGCCCAGAGTATAGAATGAGAGATACAATAAAATGAATAATGGTATTCCTCCCATGTGATTTAACAAGAATTGCTATGCAGGCAAGAGTTATGCTGAGACGTTTAGGACTGTTTTTTGGGATGCAAGCATCTAACATTCCAATGAGGACAGGAGCTACACGTTTGAGGGTAATGTAGTGACTGTGGCTATTTGCATAAGACGTTGCAAAGCTCGCATTCTTGACCAGGATGGTACAATGTTTTATGATGTCCTTCATTTCCGTTCTTATAATCCAGTTAATCCTAGCCAACAGGTACTTCCTCATTGCTTCAGATCGCAGTGAATGCTTTGCAAAAGCTACTTTTGCATTGCGACCTAGAGACCTTCCAATCGCTTCCCTTGATGGAGACAGTACGTGCTTCTTCTCACACCCTTGATAGGTTATAACAACCTGTGCAAAATTTTAGCAATCCATTGACATAAATGCCCCAGACAAATCTTATGCATTTACCTTAACACCACTTGCTTCTTCTGGAAGAGTATCAGCTGCACGCTTTGTGCCTTTGCAGCGAGAAGTGGAAGGTGTGGTAGAACTTCGTAGGCGAAGCAACTCCTGCAATTCACTCTTTAAGCTATCTAACTTCTCCTTTAATGCCGAATACTTCGTAGTGAGGTTGAAGCATTTCTTACATATAAACCCAGATGAGTACTCTTTCGACGCATCGCTCTTCGCTCCTCCAGCATCGCAGACTAGGTCAAATAGTACAGCTCGACACTGCAACACTGATGGACTATCGAGCCGCCGTCTGTCTTTGCAGCTTAACACAGGGGCAACGCATAGTTTGCAGCAATCCATATTTCTAGCGCGCGTGAATTGAGCGATAACAAATGAGTGTCGCTGTGACACCTATGACGTCACGCTTACGATGACATAACGTCTGTCATGCATTAATCGAACGCCCACGCGGAACGACTGGATGCGAGCATCCTCTTTCCACGTAGCGGTGATGTAATCCACCCGCAGCTGTGGGAACCAGGGTCTGGGTACGAGACTATAGCGGAATCGGGTCGTTGCTTGATCGCAGAATCGGACCGTTGCTATATTGTTCAATCGCAAAAACCGCGCGTCGTGCAGTGTTTGGTCGCGCGACCTCCAGGGCCACCGTACATTTTGGTGACTTACTTGGAGAGGCCTTTTGCTTCCAATCCGCCAGAGGGTTCGAGCTGTCTTTATTAGCATACATTCAGTGGTCCAGGTACAGCCTCTTAAGCATGTTTTTTTTTTTGTGGCCATTGCTTTCTTGACCTCTCTTTTATGCCATCAAACCACACGAACAACTTGAACGGTGTGCTCACACAAATCAAGGATGCAAGGTGACCTGTTATGTGGTCTGAGCAGTCATTGCAGTTTGTGGTTTCAAGATAAAGAAAGAAAAGGAAATAGTGAAGGCTAAACGCGTATTTGACTGCGCTCCACATGCAGTCCATTTGCGAAGGCCTTTGGCATTGATATCACCAAAGACCTGCAAATGAGCCTCCCAGATACTTTCTGTAGGCCATATAACCAATCAATGGAACATGCTGTTAAGGCAATAGAAGCTAACTTGGTTTCAAGATGCATGGTAAAAGTTTATGACTGGTCTAAGCATGCTGCCAACAATTGCAAGGTAAACATTGTAACCCCATCACCAGCCAAACACTTTACACATGCATATATATATTCATATGCAGGAGTGCACATCATACAGACAATGTCGCTGGACAAAGATAAGCAGGTATCCTGCAAAACAATCCATGGACATAGCACAAACCAAGAACCTTATCCAACGCATTGAGCAGATTGCCCCACAAAAACCCAACGAACATCCAGCAGTATCTGCCAACGTTCTTTCTGTTGCTGAAATGCTGTTATGTGCCATATGCCAGAAGACTCTTGATCAACCAATACAGCTGTCATGTGATACTCTGGTGTGTACAGGATGTTTGGTACAGCAATTAACAGCTTCTGCACAGACGTTCTGCCCTTTCTGTTCTCCACCACACCAACTAACGCCAGTGACCATCAAACCAGCATCACAGATTGCTGCAAGATGTACTGGTGAAATGCATGACATGCAAACAAGATGGGGCATTCATTGGAAATCATGTCAACAGGGCACTACAGGTAGTAATTTATACAAACCTGTATCAAAATCTCCATTTCTTACTGTTGCAGCCATCAAACATAGCAACTCTGTGCTCTTCAGTGTAAAAAACTGCTGAACAATGCCCAGCCCTTATGTAGAATGCAACGGTGTGAGAAATTCACCACATTGGTTACTAAGTTTGCAACGTGCCATCATCGTGTACACATGTCAAAAAAAGACGATAACACTCGCCTAGGTAATTCCTTATGTATCTAAAGTGTATTTATTACATTTTATACACAGACCTATCGATCAGGAATTTATGGATGCTTTCACTGCAGCCTTTCCAACGGTACGCCGAACAGTGAAAATGCACCTGCTTGAGGATCATGCTACAGAACTAGCGAGGCAACCAAAATGGGTTTTGGCACTATGGGCGAGCAAGGGGTTGAAGCCATCCATGCACAGTTTAATTCTCTGATGATGACTGACAGCTGCATTCACAGTGTATCCAGTGATCATTCCATTCCTTGGTATGGGTACTGACCAGCTAGCAGAGAGCCCAGGACAGTTGATAGTGTGAAGTTTGAAGGTGAGGATGGATTCCAAACAAGGTGGAAAGGCTCAAAAGAGTCATGCAGGAGCATTTTCTGAACTTGTCACCACAATTACGGTCCCTTCGACCTCCACAAGCCAAAAGGGAAAAAAAACTGGTCCGTCATGAGCATACCGTACCATTAATTAAATGTATAACATGGCGGCAGTTTACAAGGCTTTCGCGAGTGGTTTATCAAGCCACTAAAGCAATGGCCATCAAGTAAATACAAAAATATTGTAGCTCGCCTTGTCTATGAAGTGCACACAAAGGCTTTAGCCGTTCCCTCTGGCGGATAGTTCAGTCCAATACCTTTTCTGAACCCTACCGCAATCGTATAGGCGAGTCTCCAGCAACAAATCCGAGCGCTAAGAAACTGTTGTACCAAGTTGCTGACATCTTTGGGTAGAGCATGGAATGCTAATACTAACCTTATCCTTGTTATAAGTGCCACGTGAAGCAGTAACAAAGTGCGAAGCCGTAAACAAAGGCAGGTGGTAACTAAGGACTTAATGGTGTCGTTGCTAGGTAATTAGCAATTCATTGCAGGCGTAGGTTATTGTCCACCTTTTCAATGCATGCAGCGTAACCCCCGTGATAAATACTCTAACCTGCACTAAATTTATTGGTGTTCCTATCGCAGTTTAGTTGTTACTTTGGTTAGTGAAGTTGTTTTTCTAAAAATGCCTTCGCGTAATCAAAAGAAGAGATCTAAGCAACGAGCGGAATACCTCCAAAAGCAAGACAAGAACAAAGCTAAAGCCCGAGCACTCTACAAGGCCAATCCCGAAAAAAAGAAGGCCTCTGTACTCGACAGCTACAAGGCCGATCCCGAAAAGAAGAAAACCTCTGTACGCGACAGCTACAAGGCCGATCCCGAAAAGAAGGAAGCCTCTGTACGCGACAGCTACAAGGCCGATCCCGAAAGATGAAGGCCTTTGCACGCGACAGCTACAAGGCCGATCCCGAAAAGAAGAGGGCCTCTGTACGCGACAGCTTACAAGGCAGATATTGAATCTAAGCGATCTGCTAAAAGGTGGCGATATGAAGATGACCTCGAGGAGAACCGTGCTGCTAAAAGGCGGCGATATGAAGAGGACCTTGAGGAGAACCGCGTGCTGCTAAAAGGCGGCGATATGAAAAGGACCTCGAGGGAAACCGCGCTGCTAAAAGGCAGAAATACGAGGACAATTCAGTTGCCATTAAAGCATCTGAAAGGAGTCGGTATTGGAATGACCCTGCTGTCCGATTGGCTAAATGTGCTGCCGAGAGGACGCGGTACCGCAGGGGTCACAGAACTACCACTGCCACCCAAAGGTATGTTATGGCATGTTGTATTAGCATTAAAAAGCTGTGCATGCAACATTTGTACAGCATAGTCAGGCGGCCAAACCACCTGACCAAACGCGGTGGTAGGGCCCGCCCAACTATGTACAGCACGGATCTGCGCAAAACCATTTCACATGTAAAGCATGGTGCATGACTCAACTGTGTGTACATGTACAGTAGTGTCTATTGTTTTAATCTGATGTATAAAAAGGCTTCCTTAAAAACGCCCTTTGTCTAGCCATATACTGTATGAAATAATTGCAGTTGCAAGGGCTGAGAAAACTAGGTGAAATGAAAATAACTGCAACCATATCCTTCTCCCATACAGCTACTCCTTGCATGAACCCAAACTCATGCACTAATGGAGTATAATGTGGTCTTGAAAAAGCTATTCTTAGGGATAGTGAGCTTCTAAGTGAAGTAAATGATCCCTTTAGTAAGTCTCATCCATTGCTAGCTCAAAAGGTTGTTAATAGATCTGCCAGTGCAGCAGTAAGATTGGGGCAGAGGCGTTGGTTTCTAAAGCACTAAGTGTACGAAGACAGTAAGAGCAAAAGCAGGGTCATTGCTAAAAACTATCCGTGAATGAAATTAGGAGAAAAAGATATTTTAGTAGGGCATAGGTATCATACTGCTGGCTCTGAACCTTACTTCGTACACTTACACAAAACGACTTGGGGTCTCAATGGTAGGTGTGTAGTGTCAGAGGAGATAGCTAGGGGACAGAGATATATCACAGGTGTACATGCTGTCATGTAGTTCACTTCCTGAGTTCCCACACCATTTATCTTGCATGTAGACTATACCTCCATGTTTAGATTGGAGCATTTTCAAATTTGACCAATAAAATTTTAGCACATGCCGTTAATATGATGGAATTGGACCAATAGAATTATAGCACAGTCTGCACACGTGTTACGGCTTTGCAGGTATAAAAGTCAGTCATGCACTCGCTGAATTATAGTGCACTTTGCAAAATGGGGTAAAAATTTAATAATACTCTATGTGGATTCACGTGTAAACTTGCTTGAAAAAAAAAAGGTAAAAAAATAATTAATCATACTCTCTGTCTCTGTCACGTACATGTAGATGGCAGCTGAAGATCTAACGTTTTTTTTTTTAATAATGAGGGGTCGGAGGAAGAAGAGGATGACATTCATCTTCTGACTCCACCTCACGAGAAGAAGCCCCGCTGCCCCACCACCATCAGCAGCGCTGCCCCCGCCACCACTAGCAGCAGCTATAAACCCACCACCACCAGCAGCGATACCCCCGCCACCACCACCAGCAGGATACCCCCACCGGTACCACCGCCGCCTGTGCTCCCTCCCTGGTCTGCATGGCCACTGCCACCCTAGCTCAACCCAGTATGGCGGGGAGGCCAGGGAGGGGGACGTCCCCCCAGGAGATGAGGGCGCGGGCGAGGATAATACATTTTCGTACAATTATTATTATTATTAAAGTTACATTTACGAGATAAAGGGGCTCTTCCTACGTTGATTATTGACTACGTTACTGTTATGATAGGTTGAATAAAAACTTATGAAACAAGTAAATTAAAACATTCTCTAACGAGAGAGTTGTTGGTATATAGGATTGACCAGTAGTGGTGTAAAAAGCACAGAAACAAGAGTGACAGAAATTTAACTGGAAAATTGAAATTTAGCACACTCACATAATAACAGCGCATGCCTGGCTAAATATAGGCCTATTTCAATTTTCCAGTAAAATTTCTGTCATGGCTCTTGTTTCCGTGCTTTATACACCACTACTGGTCAATCGGCTCAATCCTATATACCAACAACTCTCTCGTTAGAGAATGTTTTTATTTACTTGTTATTAACAGCAATACATAGTCAAGTTCACACAAATATATATAGTACAGATAACAGCCTGAATGTGGGCTCTGCATGACAGTGACCAGGGTGGCACTGGCTGTGATAAACGTGGTGAATGGCCAGCTAGATAAGATGCCACCCTGGAGATGGTATCCAGAGCCTCCATGCCCCAATTACCATATAGGTCTCCACTGTGAACAGGACCAGCCCAACTCCTGGCACTGGGGTCCATTGGAGTGGACCTACGGGCCTCCTGGCTGCTGCACCTACAGCCAGGTGGCAGGGCAGAGAGGTGATAATGTGGTGATCTCCAGAGCAGCTGGCTTGCCTCTGTCCCAACTTGTAGTGATTATCATGCATGTCTGCTGGTATTGTATAGCCATGGTCTCTGGTGAAACTGTACTTGTGACCTTTTTCCTTAATAATTCTCCGGTGAGCAATTGTAAGCACAGTTGGTTGTGGCGTTGTACATAGGTCACTGGCACGGGAATCCGGGGTATTGTCCTGGCAGAAGGGACACACAGTCCTGACAGATATGTCCAACCCCAGCCACAGCCTATAATGACCACCTGGACTCCAATTGCAATTGAAACCTGTCTGCTTGACAGATTTACCACACGGAGTTCACAGCGGCCACATCATGAAATTTTGGCCCGTGCTATTCATGACAATGGGATAAAGTAGCATGCAAAAACACCCATCATTAGTTATGTGTATAAATGCACTTGTGCATTTTGCACTATGTATATGTGTAATAACTATATCTTCCAGGCCTGTAGGAACCTCTGTATCAAAATATTACTGTCGTGTATTTCAAACTGAAAGCAGCTCTCTCTCATATATATGCATGTAAAGAACATATACTCACTTTGTGTGGAATGTCATTTATCAGTTTTCTTCCATGGTGCGGTACCAGTGTACCCATGCATACATGTGTAAAAGCTATACAGTATGTGTTTAATGAGTCCCTTGCATGGTGATATATATGGGACAGTGTCCAGCTAAATCACCCTTATGGTATTTTTTCAAAATTTCCAGAACAAGCAAAAGAAAAGTAGCGCTCGCATTGAAATGTATGGCTAATTATAAATTCAGTGCCCAATAACTTTGTGATGGATAGTCCGATTTAGGATGCGTAAGGACCATTTGACAGAAGCTCATGGGTGTTCAAGGAAAATCAAAAAATTTGAAAACTTGAAAAACTAGCCAGAAGGGTGATTCTGCTGGACACTGTCCCATAAAAAATATATATATTTATTTATTTTTTTCGCATGATATTCCTATTTGCTATGCATGGGTATACAAATATTTTTAACCTAGTAATACTGAATGCAGGTGTATTTGCATGATATCCTGGGATGGGCATTGCCAATAATAATGCTTACATGTACATGCACAGCCGAAGCGGAGCACCTACACTCCGAAGACGAGTGAAATTAAGCAAAAAAACATGCATCGTATGTATGCAGACAGACATATGATCTTGAGTGTTTGAAAGCGTAATGGATTTTCAACATAAACGTCCCATACTAATAAATATGCACAGTACACACATCACATGAGGCATCCATGGGCACACACACACATTTACACACACACATACAATACACACACACATATACATATATATGCAGGCACCCATACACGCATACACATATATACATGCAAGACACACACACACACACACACACACACACACACACACACACCGTGCGCACCTAATTGCAATGCACGTCGACTCAATTAAGATTGCTCTGTTGAACGCTTGAATTCCGACATCACATGTTTCGAATCCATAGCGGGCACACCTTCGCCGATGCCGTAATTGCTATTCCAGTTCAGAGAGTGCTCGCTTTGGTCTTCATTGGCCGAAAGGGCCGTAGGCGCGCTCGATTCCCGCGTGTCGTACCTCCTTTTGCGCGCTGAGACCAAAGAGATGTGCACGATGAGGGTCACGCCGGCCGCGAGGCTCCAGGCCGACGTGCAGAAGGCGTTGGCCACTGTGAGGGCGTCCTGGCGCGCGTTCATGGCCCCGAACACGCGATCGACGACGGGAGGGACGGACAAGGCGCACCACGTGACCGGGTAAGCCAGCAGCGGGAGGAGCTGCCTCAGCGCCGACTGCTGGAGGAGCGGCCGTTTCGTGACCAGGAGGGCTTCCTTTATCCAGAGATAATATATAGAGGGATTGGCAACGAGTTCACTTAACGCTAATTAACGCGTGCCATTCGCACGTGAATCCATAGAAATTTCCTGTAGCCTTGTACAGGCACTTTGAGTATGAAAAGCTAGACATAAGTCCACTGATCTGACAACCAGTTTTGCTTTATTCCTCAATCAACTATAATCCTATAGGAATGGATTGGCATTGACCTTTGGGTGATATGGTTTACTAGCTTAATCCTTGCTAACTTACAAGTTACAAAAGTCATATTTATATCCTGGAGGCTTCACAACCATGCAGCACTAATTGCATTGATACAGAGCCACCATAACTTGGTGCACTGTGAACCTTACTAACATGTAGTGGCCTGTTCCAGTAAAAGAAGTGGGGTTTGGGCATGTGGAGGTGTTGGGGGGGGGGGGGTTGCTAATTTGGCGGTATTTATAGTTACAGTAAAGAGTGGGAGGAGGGAAGATGAGAGTCACAGGACTGTTTTTCCTTTTGTGCAGTTATGCATTATCCAAATTCCACTCGATCCAGACCCCCCTTCACAGTGCACCAGCTCCTGAACCCATTCCATTACATCACAACTGCTCCTGTTGAATCCCTTTGTCCCACCCCCCCCCCCCCCACACACACACACACACACTCTTCCAAGCAACAATAAATCCCATCCCCTCACCACAGATGACAAATGGGATTGTGTAGGGGGTATTTTAAGGTTACATTCGAGATGGGTGTGAGGAGTAGAGTAGGATCGTTTGAAACCAATTGGACTTTTAAGCAGTAGTGGTTGCATGCTAAACTTTTATACACATTCAAGAAGGGAACAACACACTCTTGTCAACGGTAATAAAAGCTGGATAGAGCAGGCTAGTGGTAGTACTCAACGATCAAGAAACAGACTATTCTCGCGAGGCTGTGGGCGCTCGCCGTTCTTTTGCGAATAAATTCACCGTCCCTTCGAAAAAATGCAGGTTGTCAACCAAACGCGTGGTGCACATCACTATACTTGGACGCTAAAATGTAAGGAATGTGCTACAAGCCAGTATAGGTTTTATAGTACTAGCTTGCTTAGCAATGACTACACTGTCCCACAAGATTTGCATACACGATATGTTATACGGGTGGTTCTGAGCGCGTTATTGGCAAAACAAGAATGGCACGCTAAAATACAACCATTTTTAAGTTGGAGTAACGGATTTCAGAAAGAACAACCCGTCGATTCACTAGATACTGTCCCACAAAAAAGAGCGCACCCAACATTGGAAATTTTCGCTTAACTTGGACAAAAATAAAATGACGCGGAGAACTCTCGATCCTGAAAAACTTGTTAAAATACACATACACAATAACCTGCTTGCGTACTACAGTGAAACGTGCCTATCCATCTTTGTTCCAAAACGCCAGCGAATTTTCGTACCCCTTTCACACTTCGATGTACGTGTGATTCACAGCAGGTCGGATGGCACACATAAAATTGCAAATATCTATGGCTCACGTGACGCGTTGCCAATCCCTCTATATATTATCTCTGCTTTATCCCCTTCCGCTCCGCGTACGTCCGGTAGGACAGCACCGCCACCATCACGACCACAACTATGCAGTCCAGGAAGAGGAGGGAGATTGACGGAATGTACCACAGTGCGAATTGCTCGATGACGCCCGCATCGGTTTCTTCCGATTTGCCCGCACAGGTCGACGTCATAATCCAGCACCACGACCCAGCCAAGCCGTACGAGCCTGTTATAAACGGAACGACGGAGACGATCGCCGGCACGAACAACGAGGTCAAGACGTAGACGAGTTCGAGTTTCTTGAGGTTCTTGTAGAACACGGCGTAGAAAAAGAGGTGAAAGGTGACCCAGAAGGTCAGGCACAGCTTCATCCAGACGAAGTACTGGATGGTGAAGGCCACTGCGATGCAGGCGTGGGGAGGGTCCTCGTTGGCGGGCCTGTCGTAGTACAGCAGCGATATGCTCTCCAGAACGCACGCCGCCCCGCTCAGGAGTCCCGTGATGACGTGGTAGAGCGCCAGGCGGTAGGCCAACAGTTCGTACAGTTTCTTGACGGCGACCAGGGAAGCGGCAAGGAGGCAGGTCAGTACGGCGGCGCCTCCCGTCACGCTCATCACTATAAGGGCCGGCCTCAGCGTTGCGTTACATTGGTTCTCCATAACAAAATCTCTGACAATACTCACCACACCTCCCAGTGTAGTATCACGTGAGGACAATATTACATACGATATTCACGAATACAATTTAGTAATGCTGGATACTAGATCTATGTACTGTACCTGCGATGGATATATATCCGATTTTTTTTCCCCACACCGCGAATGAATTTAACTGAACGCTTATATAGGCGACCCAAGTGTACCCTCCCACCCAAGCTTAAGGATGAGAAGGTCTTATTAGTGATGCCTTGTGATACAGCTTTTATAAGCTAGTTGAACTGAACTATATACAGTGAGGGCGGAGGACGCGACGTCAGTGATTGTATACAATAATAATTGGGTTTGAAGTGCCTAAAATACTGACCCGCGCACCCGCATGTAATATTACGTCATGGAGCATAGCACTGAACACGCCGACGTTAGCAGGTAGTTAACACCGGATTTTATATAAGCGCCGGTGTATCAAAAAGGATTAATGCCTTACTTTTCTTGGCGCTGTTGTATCTGTACTATGTGTTTGTACCCGCGGCATTGAATACAGCTAGGACCTAGCCGGGTCCCTTCGTTGAAAAAAACGTTGTGCACCCTCCGGAATGACGGACACGGAATCAGTATATGTTTCTACACACTCGTGACCCCGTAAACTTGCATTTTGAATTCGTACATGTGCGCATGTGGGTGGAGGTCGGCGCATATTGGCTTACGCCATACATTGTACGTACATGTATCAAGTTATGTAGGTGTGTGCGGTGTACGCGTAGGCGTGTGCATAGCGTAGTAAATGTTTGAATGACAAATGTCTTTATATTTTATGCTGGTCCTTATAGGACGATTTTAAAATCTTTACAACAATGCGACGAGGTGATACATGGGTCACAAGATAAATCTCAGTCAGTACTTGTAGGGATTCTATAGAGAAACTGATGAAATTCAGCAATGTGATAAAGGAGCCAATGATGAAGGAGGCTATCATCAGAGATGGGTATTCATGCCTTCATTGCAGAGTAGTAGGTACAGATGCGCCATCACACATACATCAGAACAGAGATGCAGTACTTTCCTCAGCAGTAGAGGAGTAGAAAAGGCAATACGTGCAGCTGATGCATATTGAGCATCTTAGAGAGGAAAATTTCTTACGTTATAGGGTAGCCCAAAGGACAGGCATTAAATGGAATAAACCACTACACTGACACACTGACTCAAATCTTACTTTTCCATCATTCGAGCCACAAATCTCTGCTTGCATGGTTCTCCCCCCCCCCCCCCCCCCCCCTCCCCCCCTCCCCCAGAAGGTCGATATTGCTGGACTCTGTCCCAAATAGATATATATGTACGATAGGCAGGGGGTGGTGGGCAGAAATTGGTAATAGTGTGAATATTATTATTACTACTTGTCAACCTTGTTCATACAAGACAGTTTCACCACTCTCTCATGGGTTGCCACTGACCGCCACGAAAATGTCCTTTTGTGCAGAGCAAACTGAACATTGTGAGAGTGCAGTAAACCAACCTTGTAGCTTCAAATCATCAATCAGACCAAACTGTACCACTTCTCTCCAATACAATGCTCTATCCCCAAAAGAATTTCCTGCATGCAATTCACCTCCGATGAGAGATAAAGGCACATGCACTCTAACTCCTCAATACACTAGCTTTCTATAACCCTTCAGAAAATTTAGCAGGAATCCGGAAAAAAAGGTTCTGCCATTAGGTAAGAGAGAGAGGGAGGGACTCCAGGCTGTCAACAAAATCTTCATGATTGCAGTTGTTCAAAATGCAATCCATTTTTAAAATGATATGAGGCGAGTGGTGTGCGCTATTCATGGCCAGTAATCAATATAAATAACAGAGGGCATATGTCCATTGGAGTTGTGAATTCTTGGTTCATTTTACATAACGCTACCCTAATTCACCTAATAATTATCAATTCCCTACATTGATGTCATATCAGACCTAATACAACAATAGCACTGGCCCATGGAATTTGCCCTGCTTACCCCATGGTTAACAATATCATTACAGAATGAATTTTGAAATGTCAGAAAAATTATAAACTTCTCTTAATTAAGTAATATCACGTGCTATTCACTGAAAATAGCGTCACCATGCAACTATATGAACCCAACCAAGGAATTAATTCAAGTTGTGTTTACAACGAATACTTTTTGCAAGTCTTCCATGGTTACTATCCAATGCTTCTGCCAATGTATTCCAGGATGCATTAGAATCATTGTCCAACCACCATTTGAGCACAGCTCGTCTGCGAGCAAAATGAGTTGTAAGTTCGCTGTTACTCTGAATATTCTCTAAAATGTGTTCTGGTACATTTAAATTCTGCCCAAGCACACGCCACTGTGTAACTTCTGTTAGCTCCTTATCCACTTCATTTAATGCTGAAGATTCCAAACAAGCAATGGCTACAAAAAAAATAATAACAATGATATTCTACAGCTACAAAAAGTGGTTGCATAATGCACTACATGTTACAAACAAACCATGGGCTTACCTAATTGCATGTGACCACATGACACATGGTGTGAGATGATGGGAGCTTATATTGGGTATCAGTATGCAAATACTTACTGTTGCGCACTTTGGCGCAGCTTAATAAATGATCTGTTTAAACGCAGCAATGAATGAAACTGACCTTATGCACATGTACAATATAATGTCTTACATAAGTGCTAAACAAAGGTCTGTTGCATTAATTGAAGCTTGTTTCCTTCCTTATATTTACATGATGATTTAAGGTATATGTGTAGTCTATCAGTTTTATGTGAAAGTTTCACCAGAGGCAGTGATGTCACGAGAACCCGAAACTAAACCTGACTGCTTTGAGAAAAGGCCATGGCTTGGGGACTTGATGTTTTATTTATAGCATTTAAACTATAAGTTATAAATATGTATGCAATATTGTCAAGAGTCCACATAGTTAAAGATTGTGCTTAATACAGGTCACATCTTGCAGTACTTGATAACACAACCTAAAGTGAGCATCCCTGAAGCTATTGATGTATTTTGTAAAAGTGTTCCTACTCCTAGTAATGCAAAGTCAGAAAAAGGAGGGACCTGGTATGAAGCCCTTTTTTGTTATGTACAGTTATGTGACATGAACAAATACAAAACTGACTTCTTGTTCAATAACAACAGGTAAAATGATCCGAGGGTCAGGAGTCTCATTAGAAATGAGTCGTGTTTAAAAATAATTGGGGTCAAATTCTATACGAGAGTAGAGTTATTTTAGTGTATATCCTATATGTATGCATGCTGTAGGTCCATGTGTTTGTGATTGTGTGTGCATGTACCTTGATCATTCTTGTGGTTACTTTGTGCATTTACATTCACACTTTCAAGCTAATAAATCCTATTAATGTAGTTTTTATACATTAAAATTAATTAATGTGCAAGAAACGCATACTATGTATCATTTAAGCTGGATCCTGTACATTTCCTTCATTATAGGGCTGCCATACATATCTTGAAGCCCATTATCAAGCTGCCTGAGCACAGTATGAAATGAATGATGTCTGGTGACAGTATGAAATCAAGATGTCCGGTGACTTTTTAAGGCCCTATACCTTCCATGCAAGAAGGCATTATGTGGTCCGTATTGTGATACCACTTAGGTGTTGACTGGGAGTACAGATAAAAAATTTATTCAGGCTGCAATGAAAGCTTACATGAATGTTGGCGTCGATAGAATCAAGTTCCATATGTCGAGGCTATTTTGCGGCTGCTTTTAATGATGAAATGTGAACTACTTAGTAGAAACCATTTTTGTACGAGAAAATACACATGGCTATTGAAAAAGTGCCAGTATTGGTAAGAAAGACAGTAATTTCTGCATTGCAGCACGCACAATTGAGATGCATAAAGTAAAAGGGAGGACGCTACTTTGCTAGGTTACTTTTAAGTGATAAAATAAATAACTTGCTATGCCAAGTGTTCATTACTACTCTATTGCTATAATTTCCAACGTATGTACGTCCGCGTCACTTGTTTATACATATAAATAATCAGCCCGGGATTTCTCACAGGTGCACACTAGTAACTGCACATAAGTGACCACAGCTTGTATTACTGTACACAACAGTGCACACTTGTCGCATGCAACGACTTTCAGGACAACAGACGTTAAGGCATCTGAAAATGTTGCTATCGAAAAGAACGCAATGCTGTCCAATTTTAAACGATACCAGACCTTCCCAGACTGCATGAAAAAAAGGTATCTTAGAACTATCCCTACCACACAAACGTATGTCCTAGCATGATCCATTGTGCAATGCTTGTAGTTGTATGCAATTAAAGCATCGATGACACAGGCCCAGTACACGCAGTGTGGTTGGTGTGGCTTTGGCCGCACCAACCTTTGTTTCCATACGCAACTATTGTGGGCGTGTCTGTCATCAATACAAGGATATGAGCATGGTGTTAAGACCAATGATCTGTTTGAAGTCTTCCATGTATTGAACGGGAGGGAGCTATTTCGAGGTTTGAATGCTACACTAGCATTACAAAGCAAAGGGGTGTTCGTGATGTGCATTCAAAAACAAGCTGCATGACGTGATATTGCACTTGTGGGCAGATTGAAGCCATTCTCTGATGATTATCACTTGTATTAGTGCAAACTTATCCTATAAACATTACGCACTATATCAGTGCGTTTATGTCATTACTTGCCATTTGTGCATTATTTGTATTATGTGTGCAGCAAATCAAATCAAAGACCAAATGTCAGAACAAGAAGCAAGGAAACGATCAATACTACTATGTTTCATGTTGTGATGAATCTTGTATATGGTCATGGTTCTCGATCATCAAGGAATGGATTGTAATTCATTCCATTGCCTAAAGCCAAGTTCCTTTTTCATCCTTTCTTTTTAACCATCCCTTTATTAAAAAGGTTTGATATAAATAATTCAATGCATGCTTATTATCATTGAATGATTTCTGTATCTATTTTGGTTTATAATAGTGATGGTATTCAATATAAAATATTACGTCCCACCCAATATCTCGATTTTGCGGGAACTGCTAATACATATATTGCCAGTGAAAGGGAACAGTTTTTATATTAGTATGCAGTACTAGATTGAATTTTTAAAATGGGGTAACACTGCTAGTATATTTGCTCAAACATAGCTAGTCAATGCGAACTGTCTATACATTTTTGGATTAAATGGCTACCACAGCATGGTAAGTATCACTCTACTTGGCAAAATATCTTTTGTAAAATGCTACAATTCAGATGGGGAAGAAATATAACTCCTGCCTCCAATTTCATGAATTAAACATATTTAATTATCATTGAATGTATGACACTTCACATAAATTGCTTCAAATGTTGTTCCTGGCAGGGAACCGCTGTTCCCGCAAAATTCATACATAAACACAATTCATATAGGGACATGTAAAGTCTGACAAATCAGATTTAAACCAATAAGTTAATTTTTTCTAATCTTACATAAGCAGGGATTGTTGCATTGCAGTTGCTTACTATCTTAAGGCGCCATACACCAGCCAACAACTTTGGATGCAACTCACTGAATCCCAGTTTTACAGATATTTTTACTAAAATTCATAGTGTTGCATGCAACATGTTGCCTAGTATATGGTCGGTGCGGGATTGCCTTTACACTTAGGCTGAACAGAGAAATGTAACAAGCACTGTTTGTTATGATAATCTTTCATTAATTTTTTCCCCATGTAGATGTCTAATGATTGTGATGACACACATCCACTGCTCTATCCAATAGAGAGAGCCTCTCCCTCTTCCACCTACTGGTCAATATTCCAGCTCCTCCAGCTCCACTTGACAATGCTCTCCCCATAGCTCCACCACTTGCACTGCCATTGGGCACCCCTCCACCCCGTCCAGCTCCGCCTGCCACTCCTCCAGTGGACGACCCTGCTCCACCACCTCCACATCAGGGAAGGGGGGGGGGGGGGTGTGGGATGGGGAGAGAGGGTTTTAATATCGATGTTTGTTATAATTATTTCATGTGACATTACAACATTGAAGACTAAATGAAGGGGGAAAGGAACATGTATACAACTGGAACAGACCAACATCAAAATATGAATACGTAGATGCATGGCCATAGGGGCCCACCAGGTAACACGTAGCTTTGGTAGAGTTTTTGGCCTTTAAAATAGATAATTGTACCAATAATACTGTTGATGATTGGTGAATTGTTGCTTTTTTAATCTCAATGTAACAAAGATCACCTTTTGGCTGGGTTGAATTTTAGAGCTTTCCACCAGCTCTGATTAATATGTAGTGCAGCCTTGACCCAGACTTGCTAAACTGGGTTAGGGCCCGAGACTAGCCAGTATAGATTAATAAAACTATTCCTTTTTTTTTTGCACATCATTTTGTTAACATAATAACATAATAAAGAAAAAAAAAAACAAATATATATTTCAAAATAAAAAACAAACAAGGTATAAAGGGAATAAGCAGCCTAGACAATGTCAGCCCAGCTACATCATTAATATCCATACTCACCTCCACTTGACTTTAGAGCTGAGATATGTCGTAATATATAGTCATGGTTTGGCATTTTACTCATTTCTCATCATGCATAAGCAAATACTCATGAAACAAGACTCTACACGAATATAAGAATGAAAGGCAATGGATGGTGTAAAGAAGTTTTGACTGAAAATGGAAATAAGCCTATATTTTGCATTCCATTATTTACAGAGTTTAACAGTTGTGAAATAGTCTACTTTATTTTCCATTTTCAGACAAAACTTTGTATCCATGCATTTTACACCACTATTGCCTCCCAATCCTAAATGCTGCCATCTAAAGAATGGTTTTATTTACTTGCTAAATATGTTATCATATCGCTCATCACATTTGTATACAGGCCCGAAAAGTGCCCCCTCCCCACTCTCAATCTACACCCTGGATACATGTATGTGCACTTCATTACAAGCACCAAGTGCTGTAAGGCAAAGAATGTAATGACTGAACAACTAGTTAAAATGTTACCAGTATTATATAGCTATAATGAGAATGTTGGTTGTAATATGATTCAAAGGAAATTGTGTATATGGTATAAATTTATAAGGAAACAAGGTTTGTTAGGAAAGGAAAATTGAGACAAACATATGTTTATGTATATATATATATATATATGGGACAGTGTCCAGCTAAATCACCCTTATGGTACTTTTTCAAAATTTCCAGAACAAGCAAAAGAAAAGTAACGCTCGCATTGAAATGTATGGCTAATTATAAATTCAGTGCCTAATAACTTTGTGATGGATAGTCCGATTTAGGATGCGTAAGGACCATTTGACAGAAGCTCATGGGTGTTCAAGGAAAATCAAAAAATTTGAAAACTTGAAAAACTAGCCAGAAGGGTGATTCTGCTGGACACTGTCCCATATATATATATATATATATAAGTTGTCAGTATATGATGACATGCAGTGTTGGTGGGCTAACTTAATGTTACCTTGAGATGTTCTAGCTTTCCTCTCCAACTCTTCTACACGATCAGCAGTAGCATTGTTCTCCAGGTCCCTCAACACTTTCACTAATGCGCCATAAGTAGCATCACGTGTCTTGGTCTGCTTCCATTGCATTAACATCTTCTCCCTCTTATCTCCTTCACTACCACAACCACGGTCATTATCAATGTCTATTGTCTGCTGATAACCGATAAGTCTTCGGCCAACGCGCCTCCAATCAAGCTCGTATCCAGTTATTTTAAAGATGTCTTCTTCACTGCACTCCATGTTTAGCTGTGGGTAAGTCATCACCAGTATACAACCACACTCCTGGCAATTAAAATATATGGCAAATAGAATGTTGAGATCACATGAAATAAGACTGATCAGTGTAACTCAAAGATGATCATCGCTAGTGTTACTGCACACATAATCTCAATCAGGGTGGAAGTACACCCGTTATCAGTCCTTCGTGCGATGGAGAGAATTTGGGTGTTTTGTTTATTGCACGCCCATTTCTGCTTACATGTAGGTGTCATAAAATAGCTGACCATCGGAGGCTAAACCCAACCGCTTGGCATTACCCGATCAGCGACTAATTAGAACTTGCTTCTCAGCGACGCAATACATCAGTTATGGCCATGGCTGTACAAAGGTCTGTCTGCTACTGCATCATATAAAGATTATAAAGTACAATTATCTATAGCTGAATGCAGTTGGTGCATGTCTATCACGTCGCTTTTCTCACCTAGTCATTATCACAAGGTTATGCGTAGGCATGCCATTCCGCGCTGAGACGTACTTACCCAGAAAGATTTGCAGGAGGTTGCGTGTTGTTTCCCCTAGCTGTCTCTTTTCTGCCCGAAAGATTGGGAGTGGATAAACGTCATATCCGGAGTATAAAACCACAATGTACGCCCACACAGATCAGAATGGCCGTAAACACATACTTATAGGGGCAATATTCAGCTCATTCATTCCCGCACGCACGCACGTACAAACACACACACGCACACACACACACGCACACACACACACACGCACACACGCACACACACACACACATTCTTTGATCTGATAGTATTGCAACTATGCTTCAATATGTCATTAATCTTGTTATTAACTTGCATTTGCACAGTAAGAACGTAATCGAAATGGCATCGATCGCTAAGTTTCAGTAGCTAAAACCGCACCTCTAGCTCCAATTAGAATGGTAACTATATCTACCGCAAAAACCGACGCGACCAAACGCTGTAATTGCTTGCTCTTTAGGTATAGTGTAAAGGTCCATGCCTATATGCATGGGAGGATGCTTCCAACATTTTTAGGCATTGCCAGATTTGCATTTTAACACATTAATTTTACATCCCCGCTTAATTCACGTAATATGTTGGAAGCGGGCATGCACCAGGGTGTTTCAGCAAAGGTAGCAGACTGAGAGCACAAAAACATACAGATAATGACCCAAAGTTGGGGTGGCGAGGTACACCACTGGCAGTGGAGAACTATGGGGTCTGGGGACCAGAGGACTGAGAGCCTTCTCACAGGTGGTTTCTCGGTTATACCCATTCGTGGTAACACCCCTAATAAGTCAAAGGTAGCTGTAGCAGAGCTTTATGGCCATCTTAGCTTGTTATTGGTTAGAGCTAGGCTCGATTAATCCTGGTCCCCACCTATCCCAGACACTCCAACACTGAAGTCAATGAACACTACATGTAGTTAGTTATGTGTACAATAGTGTCTTGTGCTGTATATGATATAAATTATGATACAACCTGTGTTATTGTTGGTATAAAGTAATAATGACTCCTATTGGAAATAAAGTCAAATAAAGATATCCAGTAGAAAAACGATTTATTGCTTGTAGCAAGTTTGATGTTCTCAACTGCACGCCCTGTTATTCCGGAGGCTATCAAGACTGCTGGTGTCATGGACCCTGATGCTCTCGATCTGTTTGAACATTTCCATTGAATGGCGTCAACTGGTGATGGCATACAACCACCAGTCCCGCGCAAAGAGCATTCATTACACTCCAGTCTCTGTATAGAGCAACTCAAGTGTTGTGTATGTATGTTTTTGTGTGTTGTTCTACACAATAATCAGAAGACCATGTTTCCTACCAAGAAGTCTGCTGTGTTATGGCTATCATTCGTTACAGGGTTACTACTTAGTGGCCGTATGGGTGGCGTAGTAAGTCACCTCCCTTACATTTCCCACCTTTGACCCAGATCAACTGCTTGGGTGTCCTGTCACACGAATTTTTGTCCTACGTAATTTTTATCCGTGGGACTAAAAGTTTTTATCCTAGGACAAAAAGTTTCAGAGACTGTTTATCCCTAGGATAAAATGTTTCTGAAACTTTCTGCCCCACTCTAAAACTTTTTGTCCCATTTTTTTATCCCTGGGATAAAAAGTTTCTGAAACTTTCTGTCCCACTCTAAAAACATTCTGTCCCACTCTAAAACGTTTTGTATTTAATGTCACCTGTTAAAACAAATGATAAAACCGGTGTACACATGAGATATCGATATAATGACTATGCTTACACTGTTTCAAATGGTTATTGGCTTAGTATTGAAACTAGTGATTCAAATTACATAAGCACATATAATCATAATCAAAGCTGATTCAAATCCTTTTAACAGTTTCAAAGTGGTTGAACACATTAGTGATATATATACATTCATTGTAATGGATGTTAGCTTCTGTTTCACATGTATGAAATGCATGCTTTTGCCATTTGTTAATCTTTCCACAAGGTCCATAGACATAGATTGTGGTTTGAAGTAATAAGACTGAAGCAATGATTTCAATTTCTGTAGCCCATGTACCCAGTAACTGCATCTCTGACTGTTCTATGTAAGTATCCATTGTTTCACCATGATTAATAAGGCAGGACAATTGAGGATTTGCTGCATTATCAATCATGTAGGTTGTAACCAGTAAGCGAACTTCTTGATGATAGTCCTGTGAACCAGTAAGTGAAAATGAAAGTGCTCGAAAAAAGCAATTACCATCAGGAACAATTCTGGTTGTTGAAGATGGACAGTGATTCACTGAAACCATTACATGTGCAGTTAGCCTCGTCCCCAGGCCGTCAATTAAAGGTTAAGAAAAAAGACGGCCTGGTACCTATGTTAGTGCGCATGCGCTGGCCAATACCAAAAATCTGGTATTCGTATACTTAGTTCGTAACCCGTTCCGTAAATTAACTCATATCCGGTCTGCGTCGAAGCAATGGCAGAATTTCATGAAGCGTTGGCCTATTCTCTTTTGTGTGTGAACCAACAGAACCTTGTACTGAAAGCAAAGCAGGAGGAAGCACTTTTTCATTTGTACAACGGTCGTGATGTGTTCGCTTGGTTTCCTACAGGTTACGGGAAGTCGATTTGTTTCCAAGTTTTGTTTGGTTTCCGAGTCTCCTGACAAACCGAACATCACATATGAGGCGGTTCGGAAGAATACCATCGAGGAGGAGTTTAGCTCTGTCGTCAGGGATCTGGCTGAACGCAAAATCAAGGCTCGAAGGGTTGTGGTCTATTTCCAATCCCTGGATATGTGTGCATCCCTTTACGCACACATACGCGTAGCCGTGTATGAAATTATTTTTGGCACGTGTGCGATGTTTTTCATTTTATCAATAAATAAAAACCTTTAACGACGCAGACCGGATATGAATTAATTTACGGAACGGGTTACGAACTAAGTATACGAATACCAGATTTTTGGTATTGGCCAGCGCATGCGCACTAACATAGTGGCAATAGGTACCAGGCCGTCTTTTTTTCTAACATTTAATTGACGGCCTGGGGACGAGGCTAATGTGCAGTGTGATGTTCCATGTTTCTATGAATGTATGGGAGCCCGAGTAAATTGCAATGATCTTTTTGCCATTCCTTACATACAGGTATGTAACAAATTTGAGATATTTGCTCATTTTCAACTGCATCTATATGTATGCCATCTGATAAATTTTCAACTGTTTCCTCCAAACATCGAAGCACATTATCTTCTGGTACTGGTATGCAATTCTTAGGTTCACTTGGTTGCAATAAGTTCTCAATAGTAACTTCCTTGTCACAGCAAAATGTCCTTTTGTTATATATCTATAGGCATAAGTCATCAAGATCTGATCCATCCATTAAAAAATACATGTTTCCAAGTACATTCACAGACTTCAATGCGATGTCACAAGATTTTAACCAAATATTAATCAGTTCATTAGCTTTCATCACATTGTATGATGCATCAATGTATGAGCTAACTTTCTTGTTAAATTTTTTTAATTCATCCTGCAGGTTCTCATTAACAATAATGAAGCTACCACAAAATACTTCCCTTAATGAAGTGTATCCATAATATTATCTGAACTCAGTCCACAAAGAAACAGCTAGATCCTTGCTTAGTGCGTATTCTCCGTCTTGTACATTCAGCAGAGTTTCCTGTTAAATAATGTAATAGTACATAAAAATTTTTGAAATGCAAATTTGCAACTTACATCAAAATATTCATCATCCTCATTAGCTTCATACCTTTGTGTGCAAGCTCCTGACCTCCATAATCGCAATAAACTTGAAGAGTACAGCAGCTCTTTAAGTGTTGCATCACCTGTAGCATTCTGTGGAACAGTGTCTTCATTCTGCATGATATCATCTCTGTCCTGTCCACTTAAATCTTCAGAAATGCTTTCATGGGAAGTGGAATCTTTTTTAACAGTGTGATGTTTCTTCATGGACAGATAGGATGCCTTATGTTCAGCTGATGCTTTATGTGTCAAAGTATGCTCTATCTGTTCCAAAAACACTTTCAAATGATCTCCATGAACACGATCTACCTTTCCATTGTCACACCTTTTCACCAAGAAAAGACCCTTTCCTATATCTTTTATTACTTCATATGGGCCCAGCCATTTTGGATCAAGAGCACCTCCTGCTCGCTTTTTGCGCCTGAAGTCCTTCTTCAATACCTTATCTCCAATGGCAAAATGAGATCTTTTGCCCCTATTTCTGCTGTAATTAATCTTCTGTATTTTTTGGGCATTTATCACATTTCTCTTCACATTCTCCAGAATCTCCTTTCTTGCATTGGTTAAGTATACATGACAACAATCCTAAACAATTAAGAAAATTCTTATATAGTTTTTAAAGTTACATGTATGTACTTACCCTGTCTTGCTGAGTATCTGGATTCTCATAGTCATACAACAATTTTTCTCCTGCCTCATTATATGACAGTTCAATAGGCAATATTGCTTTTCTCCCAAACATGACTTCAAAGGGCGAATAAAGGGAAGAAGCATGTTTTCCAGTGTTGTAGGCAAACACATGACAGTCAATATAGACATCCCAATCTTCCTTTTTCTCATTCACAAATTTGACAATCATGTTCTTCAAGGTTTGATTTCATCTTTCATCTAAGCCGTTGGCCTATATAGGTAATGGTGCATGGCTGATAGCATTTATGAAATAATAAAGTATAGTATAAGTTATACCAGAGGATGATAAGGTGTCGTGAAGTGCCTCTTAATACTTAACAGCTCTGTCATCTCTTTGTCTAAACTATTTCTGAATTCCTTGCCTTGATCTGTTGTAAGCAGCTTTGGGAGTCCCATTCTCATGAAAATCTAAAACATATGCGCAAACACATGCAAATAACAAACACCATAAGTAGAATATTAGGATACCTTCAGCAGAGAAGCAGCAACGCCGGTAGCATGCTTACTAGGAAGGGGCACAGCATCTACCCATATAGTGTAGTAGTCTGAAAGTGTAAAGATAAACCTATTGCCGCTGCAAGAAGCAGGAGTAATAGGGCCAATAAAGTCAATCCCCACATGATACCACGGTGAATGATTTGAGAGGAAAGTGGCTTCCTACTTGATTTTTGACAGACATCACAAGCAGCAATCTGTATAGTGCATTAGTGATTAAATCCCACTACACAATTTGAGCGTCAACGAGCAAAAGATCAACAACAACAAAAAACTTACCATGCTCTTCACATCCCTCAGGATGCCCTTCCACATAAACCTTTCTTTGATTCTGGCCACTGTTTTAGTGACCCCAAAATGGTCTGAAGTAACATCCACGTGACAAGCCTGTGCAACCCGCATCTGTTCAGTTCGGTTCTGTATATACCTCACAGTAACTTCCTACGCCCAACAGTACAATCTAACAAAGCTTCGCGGCTAATGCGTGTGCTTGTACCTGTTTTCCTCCTTTCTTAACGCGGTAGAATAGGTTGCCTCCCTTCCTTTCCGCCCTTTTTCTGATCTGTCTTTTTCTCGTGCCAGAACATCCCTTTGGATAACTGTTCTGAACCAGGTAAGCGTACACATCGTCCACTAAGGCATCGTCGTCAGAATCACAGTCAGACATAGCTCTCTACCACGTGCGTTTATAGCGATATATAACTAGCGGACAAAAAATTTCAGTAACGGACAAAAAGTTTCTGAAATTTTTTTACCTAGGATAATAATTGTCAGGCGGACAAAATTTTTTGTGACAGTCCCTTCCAGTGCCTCTAATTCGTCACCTCCCATAGTAGTGGACTCATCCCCATTGCTGGCGCGGACGTGATTTTAAATTCACCTGCTCTGTATGCCTGATTCTGTCACTGAATCAAGGATTGTAGGATCCTTGACATTTTTGGCACAAAGCTCGTAATTCCCGGGAGCATCTTTCTCAGTATACTGTCAGGATTTTCGCTTCCTATTTCTGAAGGCTCTTGTAATTGTTTGCACAGTAAATGCCCAACATAGAGTGTAAATGCAGGTGCTTCGTGGCGGCACTGTAACATTCCAATAAACTATAGGTGGTACAGACCGACCAAATAATGTAAAAGTTGTGGATCTCCAAAGCGCCGAACCCGTTAGAAGAACATTTGACCCGGCTGGACGTTTTTAAAAAAATTTTTATTAGCTCAACTGGTGGCAGCGTGCCCCTAAATTCGCGGGGGCAACCAGCCACAAGAATGCGCAATGCCGAATTGAGCACATGACATATCTTTTTGAAAAGACACCCAACTGCATGAAGAAGGCTAACCACATAAACCATAATCACAAACACACAGTCCGACGCGCCCCCCAAGATGGCACTATTCATGCACCTGTGCTTTTTCAAAACAATACCGGTCTTAACAATTGGTTTTGCAAATACAATTCCGGTCTTATTAATTGGAGTGGTCTTATATCTGGAAAGGGACGGTACAAGTGCTATGTTGGACTACCCTACCAGTTATTTTCCGTCTTATAACGATATGACGGTTATTTATAGTCACTGACTCGGTCAATGACGGTTATTTCCCGTCTTATAGTTAATACTTCCGGACGCCTCGCAACTTTCACAAACCCACCAGCCCGACCCCTCGACATTTTAATTGAAATTTCTCACACGAAGTATAAAACATACACATTAAAACTGCTGCCCGGCATTACGCAAGGTCTGCCACAGCGGAATACAAAAAGAAATTTTTTTTAAAATTAGCACATCGCCAAGAGTAGGATATACCTCACCTTCAAGCAGTCTGAATCTAGCACTGCGTCTTTTGGGCTGGGCGGTAGGGTAGAAAAACGATGACCATGCATACTGTAGTGATTGCTGTTATAGGTATAATAGAAGTGTGGGTGTAAATTGTTAGATGTCTGGACTTAATGCAGCCAGACTGTATGTCCCTGATTGCATAGGAGCTTCTAGAAGCATCTTCGCACGTGATGGACCGGCACTATTAAAAGCTGTGACAACCGAGGCAGAGGCAGAAGCATTGTGGGAACTTGGCAAGCAGTGGTTGCATGCTGAGTGTGTGCTTTATGTTTTGTGTGTACCGCTGTGATTTGGCTATCTGAGAATCTTCCCAACTCGGGGTTCTGTCGCAGCGCGTGCGTGGCCATAGTCTCAATCACAGTTGCTACAATTGGCGACGAGGGAAACTAGCTTCTGTTGTGGATGGCGTCTCTCCTGGGAACTGTTGGGGCATTTCAAGAAGGACAGGAGGACTGGACATGCTATTGCGAACGATTGGAACAATTTTTTCAGGCTAACGGCATCGATGACGCAGGCAAACGCAGAGCTGTCTTCCTTAGCGTTTGCGGCGGCTCCGTGTACCAATTGATACGCAACCTGGTGGCGCCTGGAAAACCTTCAGACAAGTCCTTCTCGGAGCTGGTAACACTTGTTCGCACTCATTTTTGCCCTTCCCCATCTGTTACAGTGCAACGCTACAATTTCAACTCGCGGTCGCAGAGGGACGGGGAGTCGGTATCGCAGTTTGTCGCTGAGCTGCGTAAACTCTCAGAGCACTGCGACTTCGGGAATTCTCTGGAGGATATGCTACGGGACCGTCTTGTATGTGGCATTCGGGACGTCAGGGTACAGCGGAGGCTGTTAGCCGAAGCAGGTCTCACCTTCGCCAAGGCGTTTGGATTGGCTCAGACGTCTGAGCTGGCGGAAAAGAATGTTCAGGAACTCCAACATTCAGAAGGTACCCCTGTTCATCCGGTGCATAAGGTGGAGCCGGCCGTAAGGCCAGGTTCAGGGAACTGTTTTCGTTGTGGCGGTAAGCATAAGGCGTCTGACTGTCGCTGTAAGTCATTGGTTTGTTACAAGTGTGGCAAACAAGGTCATGTGGCTCGAGTTTGTCGCAGCCATGGAGATGGGGGCAACAAAGGCACTCGCGATGACGGACGTTCGGAGGAACAGAGGGGCAAAAAGACCATGGACAGGGAGAAGACAGAGACATATGCCTTGTATAAATTATCGTCTAACAAGTCTCGAATGCCTCTGGTACAGGTTTTGACGGTTAACGGTACTCCTTTGCAGATGCAGGTGGATACTGGAGCGGTGGTCTCCCTTATTAGCGAGAGTACTTACCAGCGTGTTTGGCCTCGGGTAAGACGTCCTGCGTTGGAGAAAAGTGGCATCTCGTTGCGCACTTACACGGGGGAAAGTATCAATGTCGTTGGAAAGATTTGCGTTGACGTGCAGTATGGGGGTCAGTGTTATCGCTCCTTGAACTTACTCGTCGTGCAGGGGCGCGGACCCTCGCTGATTGGTCGAGACTGGCTGAGTGAGCTTAAAATTAACCTCTCTTTGTTTTATGTAGGTTCTAGTGACGGAATGGAGCAATTGCTGGAGAAACATGCCAGACTGTTTGAAGAGAAGCTTGGATTGTTAGAGGGAATTCGAGTTAAGATCCATGTGGATAAGACAGTCAAACCGCGCTTTTACAAACCACGGCCAGTTCCGTACGCTCTGAGAGATCAAGTGGAGCAAGAACTGGAGCGCTTACAAAGGGATGGTGTCATAGAGCCAGTGAGATTCTCGGAATGGGCCGCTCCTGTGGTACCGGTGGTAAAAACCGATGGGAGTTTACGGTTATGTGGGGATTACAAACTTACTGTTAATAGTGCTGCAACTGTGGATTCTTATCCCCTTCCCCGAATAGATGATGTGCTGGCGTCCATGACGGGAGCTAAAGTGTTCTCTAAACTGGACCTGTCGCACGCTTACTTGCAGTTGCAGCTAGAAGAAGAGTCGAAAGAGCTTGTGACCATTTCCACACACAAGGGCCTCTTTCGTTATAACCGGTTGCCATTTGGCGTTGCAGCAGCCCCGGCTATTTTCCAACGAACGATGGAAGGAATTTTGCAGGATATTCCCCACGTTCAGGTATACATAGATGATATTTTGGTGGCAGACTCGTCAAGAGAAGAGCACATGGAAACTTTGGCGAGAGTCCTAACTCGTCTGCAGCAGGTTGGGGCAAAATTAAAGAAGGAAAAATGCAGATTCATGATGTCCAGTGTGGAGTACCTGGGATTCCACATCTCAGGGGAGGGAATCAGACCGACACACGAAAAGCGGCAGGCTATTTTGAGTGCACCTGCCCCTTGTGATGTCACACAGCTTAAGTCATTCATAGGGTTAGTTAACTATTACTCAAAGTTTTTGCCTTGCCTTGCAGACACCTTGGCACCATTGTACAAGTTACTGGCTAAACATCAGCCATGGCACTGGGGAAAGGAACAGGCTGATGCATTTCAGAAAGCAAAGTCTCAGCTGTCTTCAGATGTTTTGTTGGTGCACTTTGATCCTGGAAGAAAACTAGCCATTTCTTGTGATGCTTCCCCTTACGGCATTGGAGCAGTCTTGTCACATGTTTATGAAGACGGCACGGACCGACCAATAGCCTATGCCTCTCGGTCTCTTGCTCCTGCTGAGAAAAAGTACTCGCAGATTGAAAAGGAAGGTTTGGCAGTGGTGTGGGGTGTGAAGAAATTTCATCTGTTTTTGTATGGAAGGGAGTTTGTGATACTTTCTGATCACAAACCTTTACAGTTCCTTTTCAATGAGCAGAAACCAGTCCCAACCATGGCCTCTGGACGGATTCAGAGATGGGCATTGACATTAAGTGCATACAAATACCACATGGAATATAGAGCTGGAAAAGACCAGGGTAATGTGGATGCACTTAGCAGACTACCAGTGGGAGAGGCTCCTTTGGAGGTTCCTATCCCAGGGGAAACTGTTCTCATGCTCCAGATGCTGTCAGATGCTGATTCTGTAGTGACAGCCTCAGCTATCAGGAAGTGGACCAATACGGACCCATTGTTGTCTATGGTAAGACGCATGGTGCTGCAGGGATGGGAGTCACAACTGGATCCGGAGTTTAAGCCATATATGCAGCGTAGGTATGAACTCAGTGTTCACAATGGATGTGTCCTTTGGGGTAGCCGTGTTGTGGTACCTCCTCCGGGTAGGGCACCCATACTCAAGTTGCTGCATGAGGGGCACCCTGGCATTGCGAGGATGAAAGCATTAGCTAGAAGTGTAGTATGGTGGCCGGGAGTGGATGCGGAATTGGAAAATAAGGTGAAGTCTTGTACAGCATGTCAGGATACTCGTAACACACCACCAAAGTCCCTCCTTCACCCTTGGGAGTGGCCCTCCAAACCTTGGGCTCGATTGCATGTAGATTTTTTTGGTCCATTTTTGGGGAAAACTTTTTTTGTCATAGTGGATGCCCATTCCAAATGGATGGAGGCTGCTGTGGTCTCTTCACCTTCCTCTCAGCAGGCAATGAGAGTACTCAGACACACATTTGCTACTCACGGGCTACCAGACATTCTAGTGTCTGACAATGGTACAGCATTTACAAGTGCAGAGTTCCTCACAGTTGCTACACATACCTTTACTCAATACAATGCAAAGGATGAGAATGTCTTTCATTAGTTTTAATAATTTTGTAAAGCAAACGCATTAATATATATATGCCTACGAACATTACGGACTGTTGAAGCGATTCTGACTGTACAGGCGCCGGACAATGCTCTGGTCATCACTTGCTCGGGAAGCAACAGCGAGATAACCCATGTCGTGGCCCAATAAGTACCAATACGAACATGTAGGTACGAACTGAGTAGTTCAAAGTCCCACCAAATTAGCTCGCAGTGGATTGTACGGGTGTTTGTAACACATTGCATGGGGATTATACCCGGAAGTGTTACGGACAATGAATGACATGCTGGCTATGCTGAACGCAACGCTTACGGATTGCCATCTCAGCGGTCACCGGGCGACCAGAGGCATATGTGTGACCCTGCAAATCCCAACAGGTTCTCGAGACAAGGTCCCACCAGCACCACACGTAGCAGTAACTGATGTTTTAATGCTCTTTCAATACAAATCAAAGTTTTAAGTACTACGTACAGAAGAAGACATTTTCTAAATCAAGCTGCATGATCCTTATATAAATGCGCTTTCAATATCTACCTTGCTGCACAAAAGCTTATAAAATAATACTACACTCATAACTCGCCTTCTTATTTCGGTAGATCCGTTAAAAACGTGTAACTTGCTACGGTTGCATCGCTTCCCAATAGCCAGTGTATAAAATAATGAGTCACAAATTCAAATCCAATCACGTTGTGCGTCAAAAGGAATATTATATTTTGCGCATGCGCGTCATAAGGTTCTAAATTTGAGTTGGTAGCTAACCTTTTCCGGCAGGTCCACATGGAAGTCACAGTTGAGGTGGACTATGGTTTTACATCTGATCATAGCCACACACGTCCAGCAGATGTCTCGGTAGCAATATGGGAGATGGGATTGCCTGCGGCTTCCGCAAACATGTTGCTAATGATCTAAAGTGTGCTGAGTTGGGGTGGACCTGTGTTCCATTGGCTGTGGAAACATATGGGAATTGGGTTAGTGAGGCCCAAAGGACATTTTCCTGGCTAGCCTCTCTTCTTGCTCCAAGCCACAGTGTGACCAAATCAAAGGCAGTAGCTGAAATTAATGACCCTAATGATACAAAGTGCAAAGATTTAGGCTGGTGGTGTATTCCCTTAGTGGTGGAAGCTTATTCTGCATGAGATCTGAAGTCATCTACTGTGGCATCACACTTGGCTGTTAGGTCGAATGCATCAAAGACAAAAGCCCTAGCCACCTTACATGGTCGTCTCAGCTTGATTTTGATATAGGTGCAATGCTGGAGCTCTTTCGATGAGATCGTACATGCCATCATGTGCCATTATTTTGGATTATTGAGGTAGTGATCATCAGTGTAATGTATAGGTATAGTTAACATTGTGTAGAATTATTTTGATATCCCAACAATACAAAATTATAATGATAATTATAATGATATCTATAATTGCATTATTCAATTGTAAATGAAATACAGGAATTGGAGGTGTCAAAATCAAGTTCAGCTTCAGGTTGTGATTATAATTAGAACTGAATGCCCTCACTTTCATCTGAAACTAACTGGGAAGGGTGCAAAAAAACCTTTCCTGCTCACTTTGACCTTTTGCAATGCATACTACTTCGGTGGCAGTGTATTTCAAATGCTAAAAATAGGCACCAATAATCTCAATGATGGTTTGTGCTATTTATGCTCTTTTATGCCATGAAGTAATCTGAAAGGAAGCTTCGACAAAAAGATGTTCTTTTCTCAGAGTAACTGTGAGCTAAATGGACACATCAATTTGAAACATTAGTTGTTGTATAATAATCGAAATTCCTCAGCATGAAAATCATGTTTTCTGCTGCTTAGCAAACGTATTGCATTCAGCCCTCTCTGTATGCTCTAATGCCTTTTTAAATGGATGAATGGTGGGAGTGCATTCCAGATACTTATGGTGATTGGGTAGGGAAATAAATACGAGTTCAGCCGCTGGTGGGTTCAGCCTCCAGTGAGAAGCAGGTGATTCAGTAATGACAAACTAAGCCTGACTTCAATAAGGGAATCGGGCTATCCTTTGCATGAGATCCAGCTGGCCTGCTAGTTTTATAGCTGAGCAGGGACAGATAAAGGAATTCAGGAAAGGTGGGGAGATCCAACCTAAATAATCGATTGGTAGGGGGGGGGGGGGTGGGGGGTGGGGGGGTTGGGGGGTGGGGGGGGGTGGGGGGTGGGGGGGGTGGGGGGTGGGGGGGGTGGGGGGTGGGGGGGGGGTGGGGGGTGGGGGGGGGTGGGGGGTGGGGGGGGTGGGGGGTGGGGGGGGGGTGGGGGGTGGGGGGGGGGTGCACCAAGCGCGGAAGCTTTTGGAGATCCGCACTTGGTGGCACTACATTTATCCCTGGTTACAATGGTTTCCCGTTCGTTTTGTTGAATTCGTCGCCATTGCTTACCGTAACCATGTAAAATTATTTGATTCCCATACTTAAGATAATATACGTCCTTCTATCAAGAGAGAGAGAGAGGGAGGATAATGTATTGATAATATATATTATACACATAAAATACATTGGAGCATGCATGATCCAAGTGACTTTTCAAACACTTTGTCGACGTCCATATTAGACGTCAAGACAAATGCACGTGTAATGAATTCATGTGTACCAACTTAGTGGATGATGCATGAATTACATGCAAGTACATATCAAGGGACCATGTATGTGTACGATATCGATGTGTGATTCATTAATGTGTAGAGGTCAACTACTCAACAATGCCCAGTTTGCATTGGTAACCATAAGACGCTTCATTCGTGGTATAATCTATGCACTGAGCATGGGCCCAGTATATGTAGACTTTCCTGTGCCTGAGCCCAAGAAAAGTTGGCTGATTATTACCCCTTGATTAGAAGATGCTCCTCTTTGGCGATTTGGGTGTAAATGTAGTAAATGAACATCACTTTTGTGAGGGTGTAATAGGAGATTGCACACAACAGTGGACATTTTAGTTGGGAAGAAAGTTGCAATGTGGCTAGATTGTGCTAAGAAACTCTCTAAGGCAGCCGGGTACCAAGTCACCCTAACCTTTTTATACTGCTCTCTCCAAATCCCTGCAGTGTGAAAGGTTATACCTACAACGTGTAATGCATATCATGGAGGTGCTCTTGTCCCACGGCAAAATGCTGTATTATAATTAAAAGCTTTTTACCAAGCATTATTTGTCAAATGCTAAATGTGAACTGTTCTCCTTAAAAACCTGTTTTGCTGGCATGGGGATAAATATTCCTACAGAAAGAGCATCAACTCAGGGCATCAATGTGGTGGTAGAAACTATTAATAATTGAGAATTTGTCATCTGGATGCAACCAGTAGAGCAAGACATGTGTCACGAAAGGGTTTCCAAACTTAAACTAGACACCATTCCTGCAATTCTTTCACCAGGCAAACAGCATGCAATCAGGAGGATACATAATCAATGGTAAAATGTCCAGCTGGTTGACGACCCTGCCACTTAAAAGCTGCCACATTAGTTTTGGCTTCAGCACAGTTCAGAGATGGCCTAGGTATTTGCGACATCCCATCTAATTTGCCAGCCAAATGTGATGGTTGTGCCGGGGGCTGATTTCACTCTCCAGCATACTTTTGCCTTTAAAAAGAGGGCCAAAGTGAGATTTGCAACTGCATTGGAGATCTGCATATATGGCCCCAGTCATCAAAGAGCACTGGCATAGTGAATGAAACTATTGTCACTTGAGGTGATCCAGGACTAAGGTTTGACCAGCTGGGAATCATAGGTATTTTGGCAAACAAGGTGGATGTGTTGTTTGCATCACACTATACCATCAAGGATCTAAATGAATGCCATTCTTTAATTCAGCTCACGAGAGAAAAAAAGCATGCATAAAAAGGATGGCACCTTCACCCGGGCCATTTGTTCTTTCAGTGGACGGTGTGCTACATAAAGAGCCAAAGTACATGGCCAATAATGCTCTGTCCTAAAAATGCGATGATGCCTATCCCATTACAAGCAGTTATGTAATAGCTAGCTTTTGCTGGGGATCTAGCAAAGAGCCTCTGCCTGAGAGGGTAACGGGGTTATTCATTTTGGATTCTGGTCCGTTAACGTGTTCAGTAATAGTCGTATTCAGCCAACTGCAGCCGAGATCGGCATATAATGTTCCATCATGACCAGCTGAACATGATGAATTGACCCGCGTAGCGATCGAACGGCACACAACGTGGCCTGATACTTACATGCACAGCATGCATGATCAAGCAAGAGAACTGATATCAAAACTGCTGAATGATATAGTCCTATCGTTCTATCAAACATAAACAACAATTTCTTAACGTGTGACAGATTCCGAACCTAGCTGGAACCTCGACGATCTGAATGGAAAACCATCGGTTTCCGTATATGAAATAAATACAAGAGTTTCATTTTACTTTTGTTGCTCATGAATGACTGTTTAAATGATCGAATATTTTATTCCGCGGATACTTCATTCCATCTTTGGATATCCGGACATATGATTCTATGCTAATGGTTTCCGTATACTGGAAAGATCTAACGAATTCTTCGGGATACTAGAGTATCCGGGATATGTCATTGTTCATGAATAACGTTACAAAAAATCGATTGTAATATTCCGGATACTCGAGAAATCCGGAATCATGCATTCGATATTGCCGTTATTCATAGAGCAATAAAAAGTCGAATGATATTTGAAGCAAACGGCTCCCCATACAGGAGAAGCAATACGCAGCCTCTTATAAATCTGTCTGTAAAAGTAAGTCCCGGCGCGGGGGGGGGGGGGGGCATGTCTACACAGAGATAATGGCTAGGTGAGAAAGTGACGTGGTAGACACCAACTGCATTAGTTATTGCCGGATAATTGTACTCTGCCGCAGCAGAGAGAGCCATGGCCATAAGGGACGTATTGCGTGCGTAGCTGAGAAGCATGCAAGTTCTAAAATTTCTAATCAGTCGCTGATCGGGTATTAAATGCTAAGCGGTTGGGTTTTGATGGTATTTTGAAGTACAGATGCACAGCGAGTTCAAAGTTTATAACAAAGATCACATCAGTTCTTGTGATTGAAGTTGTGTGTGTGTATGTGTGTGTGCATATGTGTGTGTGTGCATGCATGTGTGTGTATGTGTGTGTGTATGTGTGTGTATGTATGTGTGCATGCATGTGTGTGTATGTGTGTGTGCATGTGTGTGTATGTGTGTGTGCATGCATGTGTGTGTATGTGTGTGTGCATGTGTGTGTATGTGTGTATGTGTGTAAGTTTGTGTGTATGTGTGTGTGTTTGTGTGTGTATATATGTGTGTGTGTATGTGTGTGTGCGTGCGTATGTATGTGTGTGTGTATACTTGAAAGTGTGCGTGTGTGTAAGTTGTGTATTACGCTTGTTCGTGTTGCCCAGTAAGTTGCATATTTCACGCTTGGATGGCATGGAACACTTACAGAACATACAAGATTTAAAAAAAACGTTGCCGATATATGTGTATAAGCGCCAAGCATGCGCATGCATCTCTGTAAATGATTGTGAAGTGATTTTTTGCTGTGGGTGCAGGTATGTGTGCATGCATATGGATACACGCGTACGTAAAGTACAAGTATGACAGCTTCAGGGGCGGACGTACAAAGACGTACAAAGGAGGCGTGGTAAAGGTCAATGTAATTGCCTGCTATGAATAATTTTATCGGAGAGGGGGAGGTTTTAACCCACCCCCCTCCTCCGTAGACCGCTACACATCAGTATAAGATTTATTTAGTATGTGGCCGTGCGTAAACTATATGGCGCTAGATTCGTTCCAACCCCCCTACCGCACTGGCAAAATTATAACTATACAATGTAGATGATTTCGGTGGAAGGCGTACCCCGAAAAACGATGAATAATTGATGTGGAGGACAATGTGTACTTAGGTACGTATGGAGATGTTGTTATTCTGGTTGTAGAAATCGAGGAAGTGAGCGTTTCGGCCTAAGGTTCGTATCGTTCCATCGAAGAAGGTGAAGATGGATTAAAGCGATTCGTAGAGAGGATGGCAGCCTTCAAAACACACGAGTATCTGTGACAATTGAGTGGGACAATCTTGTGTTTGTATTTTAGGAAAGCCTGTTGACTATTCCAGTGATGTGGCTATGTCCCTTCATGATTCTCTTTCAAGGATGGCATGAAAGAGGAAGTATTTGATCGAAATGATGGCAGTGAAAGCGCGGCAGACGAAAGCGGGACAAAGAAGAAAAGTGATCGAGCGAAAAAGGAGAGGTGTGCTTTATATCATCTCTGCTTCAGCCGTAGAGGGTTGTTTGCTAGTTCATGCAGAACTCGCAACACAGACGAAAATCATCAGTATGGGATGCAGCCCCCATGAATATATAGCCACCCCATCTGCATGCACCAATAGCTGGATCTGCTTATGTCTTAGCAACGATGATGAGCATGTGCTGTCATGCTGCCCTGCTTTGCCTTTGGCTACAGCCTACAAAAGCTATAGGCCTACATGACGGCGGGCAAATTAAGACATCTGATGCCGATCGATGGCGATAAGCCTACTTGCTACATGTATGGACCTAGCTTATCGATTACAGATATAGGTCTGTAGACATGTGCACCGTGCATTCATTTAAGCAAGCTAGTGCAGTCGGCAACGATCAAGCCAGAAGACCGTGCAATAGGCCCTAATCCACGCGCTTCGTGGGCTTGGTCTGCACTTTTGGTTGCCTTGAAGGAAACTCACCACAAACACAGTCCTCACAAAGCCCGATTGAAACTAGTTGTAGGCTTCAAGTTCCCGGGCGATCGATAAAATAGCCAAATATATTGCCATACTCTATACGCTGCCACAACGACTTCTCGTGAGAGAATGTTTTTCTTTACTTGTTTCCTCTATTTAAAATTTTAATGTCGATGATTTCTGCGAATACTGGCAAGTGCTCACAAGTTATAGTTATGACGTAGCCTCTTTTATTGAAGAATGCAGCCCCTCATCCCCCACACTTCAATTACCGTCACGAGCAGACGCCCGCTTTTGAAGGGTCAGCATTGTACCGAAGCGGGAGGACTCTAACTCGTCGACCCTCGGCGATTTTGGAGGTATTCCTCTCGTCGTTTAGCTCTCTTCTTTTGTTGACGTGAAAGCTATTTGAAAAAAAAAACTTCGCTAGCCAAAAGTGGTGAATAAAACTGCGATCAAATGAAATCCCACCTGTTTATAACGCTGCACAATACTAAATATATGTGAATGTCGCCATGATATAGCACTCCATATTACGTAATGATTACGTATATCAGTATCATATATCTGATACCTGAAGATGTCCTGCCAAAGGATTCTAAAGCGATTGATATAATTTGCGCTCTATAAACCAATTCCTATCCCGAGTTATACTAACCCGAGAAGAATTAGAAGAAGTCGACGACGAGAAGAATTGGCCTGGGGACGAGACAAAACACGAGTGTTTTTGTTCTCTTAAAGCAAGCAGTTTAAAGACTGGAAAAAAATATTGAAATGACCGTCTTTGCCTTCTGGTTCGATAGCAACAAAGAGCTGCACTATCCGTTTCTCGGTAGTCGGTACGCGAGTAATACGCGGGTCGCATTATTTAAATGATGTTCACGACTTGCAACCAACCTTCTCGTACAGAGGATGTTTTTAGTTGCATGTTGACAGCTAGCTTATGCAGTAGAGTTGTTGACAGTCAGTACAAATTCCATACACTAAACAGAATTACCAAACCTTTTCTAAAGTGGTATTCATTGTTCGCACAATTATATATTTCGTTTGGTCCTGCCTATGAGCTTATATAAATTAAAATACAGTGGACCTCAGTAAGGTTAATTGACTAGCTTCTTTTATACAATCCTATCTATCTTGTAAAAGGTCTATCTAGGAACTCAAAATCTACTTGCACGTTCATTGCATACATGGCACATGTTTGTAAGAGAATTATGAAATCATAAGGATCTGTTACACAGTGGGCTATTCCATTTGAAGACCGCGTACATGGTGGACGGAAGACAAAATAGTTATCAACGGTGGTTAGCTTTGATATTCGCAATATCCAGGGGGATTTATTAACTGACCGGGGTAATTTATTGTTCTGTCCTCTTCCCCCCTGCACGGTTATTAAACGGAATCACCCAATAATTCCATAGTCAGAAATTGATTTAAGTCCATGATAATGGGAGAATTCAGTACTGCATGCAGTTGGTATTTATTTATGTGAGTGGGAGCCGGAGAATAGGAGTGAAGTAGACCAGTAGACCTACAGGTGGTTTGGTTTTTTTTTTTCTTCGTTAATTTCCTACATAAGAATTCTAATATGGAAGTCAGACTTGCATTTCCTCGGTCTAAAAAATTATCGTTGGGTCGGCTATCTGTCACCATAGACACGAGACACTAATATCTATTGCTGGCACGGGGTTATAAAAAGCAATGAATTATGAATCAGCTGCTGTATACGTTCAGTAGCGGATCCAGAGGGGGAGGGGGGGGGGGGGGGGGGGAGGGGGGGCTAAAATCATAGTCACAATTCATTTTCACCATATATGGTACTGACAATGCTGAATATTGTTTCAGCCCCGCCCCCCCCCCCCCCCCCCCCCCCCCCTCCCGCCCCTCTGGATCCGCTACTGAGTCGTTTCACACCAGGCATTACTTAATTGAAGAATGCCATGCACACTTCCAGAGTTACTGCCATGGGCATCTTGGTGCTACGGACAACGCCCAAATGAATGTCTTTCACCTCATGGGCATGCACCATATCTCCGAGACAGGTGTGCAGCAAGGGGACCCTTAGCTTCGAGACAGGTGGGCAGCAAGGGGACCCTTAGCTTCGAGACAGGTGGGCAGCAAGGGGACCCTTAGCTTCGAGACAGGTGTGCAGCAAGGGGACCCCTTGGGGCCCCTTATCATTTGCTTAGTCCTGCACAAGTTGGTAGCCACCATAGCCTCAGACGAAGAGGCGTCCCATTTGTTGTGCCACAAATGTTAATGGATGACAGGGTAGCAGCCGGCACATGGAATGCAGTGGCAAGAGTGATTGCAATTATTAAAGAACAGGGGGAACGAGTGTGACGACTGGATCCGCTGCGTCGGCTGCTGAAGCCCGCAAACACGCCACCAACGATGCAAAATGCAACCGTTTGGGCTGGGTTTGCATCCCCTTAGCCGTGGGCCCGTGGAGACTTACGGTTGTTGGAGAGACGAAGCCATTAAGTATCTCGACAGACTCGTCGCTGCACGTATCGCTACTCGCACGGCTCGCCCAAAATCTTTGGCTGTGTCGGCTCTGTACGGAAGGCTAAGCATCGTCCTAGTCAGAGCCAATGTAAGGGCCATATTAGCTAGGTCTTCAGTTTATTGACGTCTTTTGTCTTACCTTAATTTTATGTTATTATATGAATAATGCATATTTAATTCCCCCAAATAAATAAACAAATAAAGTTATTAGTCATCGACTTTATAATTAGCCATACATTTCAATGCGAGCGTTACTTTTCTTTTGCTTGTCCTGGAAAATTTGAAAGCGTATCATAAAGGTGATTTTGCTGGACACTATTCCATTTAATGCTTATCTACATTATATAACACATTACTCCAGTGACCTCGGAGCGTGCAATAAATATATCATATTCACATGGTTGGTAAAACACAGTAACATAGTGCCACGTGCGCTGAGATGTATATATAGGAATTTCTGCGGAGGCATGATTGCATTCCATCTCGAGTGCAAGTGTGTAACAGTCTAAGTCATGCATACACGCGAGAGAACTAATGAAAATTTTATAATCTCATCTATTTGAGGCAACGACTATGCCTGCACTTCATTTCATTGCTATAACAACATTCTCTTTGGGTATAATATTATAAATCATTATAAATATTATTATTATATATACAGATCACGCAAATGGCATACGTTACCTCATCAAATCCTCAATACTTTTCACCGCCACCACTTGCAACCGTTACACCCCTCATTCCTGGACGAGTGCCACGTGCACAGAGTTCTGACTCACCAGCCCTTCCCCCACGTGTATCACGGAGCAATACGGAATCACAAAGGATAAGCAATCAAGAAAGACCTATCGTTCCAAGAAGGGGTACAAGAAATGGTACTTCAGTATCAAAACCTATGAAATTGTGTGAGTTTGTGTCTGCTTATTCAGATCGCCTCCCTGTGAACATTGTAGCCCAAACTGGATATTACGGGGCGAACAGTAACTTGCAGATTTCAAAGGATGAAAAATTACACGTTCATTTGACGAGGACAACGGATGTTGTCATAGCAGCAAACGACCTTCAGAGAAGGGAGACGTACAGCATTCCGCTCAACTCAAGCTGTCAGTTTTCTATCATCTACAACCCCCATGAGAACATGTCAGAAGCCACGAAAGGTTATGTCTTTAAAGGAGTGAAGATCCTAGCCAGTGCTGACTCCCTTCCAAAGGTTGTGTGCGCACTGACTGCCTGGAAAAGAGGCAAAATAACCGTAGATGTCAACGAAGTGCTTGTTGTGAAAAATAGCAATGACAGGAATGAACTCCAAGTATTCAGTGTGACATGCAGTCAGTCAAAGTGGCTTCCATTTGATTGCCAGAGCAAGTTCACCACCTATCCCCAGCTGATACCCATGTACCTTCTTGATATCGTCAGCAACGTTTCAGAAGCTTTCCCATGTCAGGTGTTAATGCAGGCAGCTGAAGGCATGACAGAGCTGTTGGTATCATCACACCTGGTGCTACTCAAATCAACGTCTGAAACCACACTACACTGTTCCTACCCAGGCACGAATGACAGGTTTGACTTACCTGTTGATCTTCCGACGGTGACAGTGACCATCTGTGAAGATGAGGACGAAACAGAGAAATTTCAGTTACATGAAAGTACCATAAATATTATTAGCACCTATAACCCCGCCTACGTAAGTTGTTGTCGAGATGATGTCTCAAAGAACATGTATGAAACTCAATCAAAGATTTATGCTTCAATTAGAAAAGGATATGAGGGTGCGGGAGTTTACATTAATGTTTCCCAGGCTTTATCTAGGCAGAGTAAAGCTGGAGTTAGACAAGATGCTACTGGAAAAAAACAATTAAAACAGAGTACGTCTTATGAGGCTACCTCAACTTATGTGTCTCGACGGGATGATGTTCCTGCTGATGATGTTGTGGATCAAATGCAGAGGACTAACAGGAGTTTCCTAGCCTCACTCAGTGAAGACATGGTAAGCCCTATTCAACTTCCATGCAGTAGCACACATTGTAACTGTACCGATTCCTCTAACTTACAGCATTTCCTATACTGCACATTATATTTTTAAACGATACGATGCATTTTTTTACTGTTTAGAGCTAGCAACTAACTGGGCGATAAATAGCCACAGGACTTCCCTATAAATGTACCAAATTTGACACTCGTACCTGGAGATACGTGAACTAGAGGTTTCATTAGAGAAGGTCGGTTGTAAGAGATTTGAAAGAAAGCATTGTACAGTTGGCCAAGACTTTTCTATAAAACATACAGCCAGTGATAAAATTATAACCCCAGAAGCCAGATTTTGTCTGAGTATATGTATATTTAGATTGATTGTGACTACATTACATAGATTGTCACCATGCTTCGTGCCATGGGTCTTCAGCAGTACGAGCATACATTTCAGGGCGTTACTGGAGCTGCCATGTGTCAGCTGACTGAACATAGTCTTGAGGATGAGCTTGGCGTTCAAAGCATTTTGATAAAAAAAAAAAAACTTCGATAGCCAATAGTGGTGAACAAAACTGCGATCAAATGAAATCCCACCTGTTTATAACGCTGCACAATACTATGAATGTCACCATGATATAGCACTCCATATTACGTAAAGATTACGTATATCAGTATCATATATCTGATACCTGAAGATGTCCTTCCAAACGATTCTAAAGCGATTGGTATAATTTGCGCTCTTTAAAACAATTCCTATCCCGAGTTATACTAACCCGAGAAGGATTAGATGAAGTTGACGACGAGAAGAATTGGCCTGGGGACGAGACAAAACACGAGTATTCTTGTTCTCTTAAAGCAAGCAGTTTAAAGACTGGAGCATATTGAAATGACCGTCTTTGCCTTCTGGTTCGATAGCAACAAAGAGCTGCACTATCCGTTTCTCGGTACGCGAGTAATACGCGGGTCGCATTTTTTTAATGATGTTCACGACCCGGGTCAATCCCTATATAGGAACTACTAAGCAGTTCCTGATACAATGTTATATATGACAACATGCTGCTAATATAGGTCTATTTTACTTACCTTTTTCAATACATCACAAGCTTTGTTCCCTTGCTTTATACACTACCATCACCTTTGTTGCAACCAACCTTCTCGTACAGAGGATGTTTTTAGTTGCATGTTGACAGCTAGCTTATGCAGTAGCGTTGTTGACAGTCAGTACAAAGTCCATACACTAGACAGAATTACCAAACCTTTTCTAAAGTGGTTTACGTTGTTCGCACAATTATATGTTTCGTTTGGTCATGCCTATGAGCTTATATAAATTAAAAGACAGTGGACCTCAGTAAGGTTAATTGACTAGCTTCTTTTATACAATTCTATCTATCTTGTAAAAGGTCTATCTAGGACCTCAAAATCTACTTGCACGTTCATTGTGTAATATAATCACATTAGAGCAGTACAGTCAGACTGAATAACACAGCAATGTCTCACTTTAAATAGTTCCAATCATGCAATATAATTGGTTAGTTAGCAACTACAATTAAATCATTACAGTTGCATACATGGCACATGTTTGTAAGAGAATTATGAAATCATAAGGATCTATTAAATAATGGGTTATTCCATTTGAAGACCGCGTACATGGTGGACAAAATAGTTATCAACGGTGGTTAGCTTTGATATTCGCAATATCCAGGGGGATTTATTAACTGACCGGGGTAATTTATTGTTCTGTCCTCGTCCCCCCTGCACGGTCATTAAACGGAATCACCCAATAATTCCACAGTCAGAAATTGATTTAAGTCCATGATAATGGGAGAATTCAGTACTGCATGCAGTTGGTGTTTATTTATGTGAGTGGGAGCCGGAGAATAGGAGTGAAGTAGAACAGTAGACCTACAGGTGGTTTGGTTTTTTTTTTTCTTCTTCGTTATTTTCCGACATAAGAATTCTATTGTTTAATTATGGAAGTCAGACTTGCATTTCCTCAGACTACCGTTGGGTCGGCTATCTGTCACCATAGATACGAGACTCTAATATCTACTGCTGTCACGGGGTTATAAAAAGCAATGAATTATGAATAAGCTATTGTATACGTTCAGTAGCGGATCCAGGGGGGGGGGGGGGGCTAAAATCATATTCACAATTCATTTTCACCATATATGGTACTGACAATGCCTTATATGGTGAACATTAATTGTGAATATTGTTTCAGCCCCCCCCCCTCTGGATCCGCTACTGCATGACGTTTCACGCCAGGCATTACTTGAAGAATTCCATGCACACTTCCAGAGTTACTGCCATGGGCATCTTGGTGCTACGGACAACACCCAAATGAATGTCTTTCACCTCATGGGCATGCACCATATCCTCCGAGACAGGTGTGCAGGAAGGGGACCCTTAGCTTCGAGACAGGTGGGAAGCAAGGGGACCCCTAGCTTCGAGACAGGTGTGCAGCAAGGGGACCCCTTGGGGCCCCTTATCATTTGCTTAGTCCTGCACAAGTTGGTAGCCACCATAGCCTCAGACGAAGAGGCGTCCCATTTGTTGTGCCACAATTGTTAATGGATGACGGGGTAGCTGCCGGCACATGGAATGCAGTGGCAAGAGTGATTGCAATGATTAAAGAACAGGGGGAACGAGTGTGACGACTGGATCCGCTGCGTCGGCTGCTGAAGCCCGCAAACATGCCACCAACGATGCAAAATGCAACCGTTTGGGCTGGGTTTGCATCCCCTTAGCCGTGGGCCCGTGGAGACTTACGGTTGTTGGAGAGACGAAGCCATTAAGTATATCTCGACAGACTCGTCGCTGCACGTATCGCTACTCGCACGGCTCGCCCAAAATCTTTGGCTGTGTCGGCTCTGTACGGAAGGCTAAGCATCGTCCAAGTCAGAGCGAATGTAAGGGCCATATTAGCTAGGTCTTCAGTTTATTGACGTCTTTTGTCTTACCTTAATTTTATGTTATATATGAATAATGCATATTTAATTCCCCAAATTAAATAAACAAATAAAGTTATTAATCACCGACTTTATGATTAGCCATACATTTCAATGCGAGCGTTACTTTTCTTTTGCTTGTCCTGGAAAATTTGAAAACGTATCATAAAGGTGATTTTGCTGGACACTGTTCCATTTAATACTACATTATATAACACATTACTCCAGTGACCTCGGAGCGTGCAATAAATATATCATATTCACATGGTTGGTAAAACACAGTAACATAGTGTCACGTGCGCTGAGATGTATATATAGGAATTTCTGCGGATGCATGATTGCATTCCATCTCGAGTGCAAGTGTCTAACAGTCTAAGTCATGCATGCACGCGAGTGAACTGATGAAAATTTTATAATCTCATCTATTTGAGGCAACGACTATGTATGCACTTCATTTCATTCCTATAACAATATTCTCTTTGGGTATAATATTATAAATCATTATAAATATTATTATTATATATACAGATCACGCAAATGGCATACGTTACCTCATCAAATCCTCAATACTTTCCACCTCCATCACTTGCAACCGCTACACCCCTCATTCCTGGACGAGTGCCACGTGCACAGAGTTCTGACTCACCAGCCCTTCCCCCACGTGTATCACGGAGCAATACGGAAATACAAAGGATAAGCAATCAAGAAAGGCCTATCGTTCCAAGAAGGGGTACAAGAAATGGTACTTCAGTATCAAAACCCATGACATTGTGTGAGTCAAAACCTATGAAATTGTGTGAGTTTGTGTCTGCTTATTCAGATCGCCTCCCTGTGAACATTGTAGCCCAAACTGGATATTACGGGGCGAACAGTAACTTGCAGATTTCAACGGGAGAAAAATTACACGTTCATTTGACGAGGACAACGGATGTTGTCATAGCAGCAAACGACCTTCAGAGAAGGGAGACGTACAGCATTCCGCTCAACTCAAGCTGTCAGTTTTCTATCATCTTCAACCCCCATGAGAACATGTCAGAAGCCACGAAAGGTTATGTCTTTAAAGGAGTGAAGATCCTAGCCAGTGCTGACTCCCTGCCAAAGGTTGTGTGCGCACTGACTGCCTGGAAAAGAGACAAAATAACCGTAGATGTCAACGAAGTGCTTGTTGTGAAAAATAGCAATGACAGGAATGAACTCCAAGTATTCAGTGTGACATGCAGTCAGTCAAAGTGGCTTCCGTTTGATTGCCAGAGCAAGTTCACCACCTATCCCCATCTGATACCCATGTACCTTCTTGATATCGTCAGCAACGTTTCAGAAGCTTTCCCATGTCAGGTGTTAATGCAGGCAGCTGAAGGTATGACAGAGCTGTTGGGATCATCACACCTGATGCTACTCAAATCAACGTCTGAAACCACACTACACTGTTCCTACCCAGGCACGAATGACAGGTTTGACTTACCTGTTGATCTTCCGACGGTGACAGTGACCATCTGTGAAGATGAGGACGAAACAGAGAAATTTCAGTTACATGAAAGTACCATAAATATTATTAGCACCTATAACCCCGCCTACGTAAGTTGTTGTCGAGATGATGTCTCAAAGAACATGTATGAAGCTCAATCAAAGATTTATGCTTCAATTAGAAAAGGATATGAGAGTGCGGGAGTTTACATTAATGTTTCCCAGGCTTTACTTAGGCAGAGCAAAGCTGGAGTTAGACAAGATGCTACTGGAAAAAAACAATTAAAACAGAGTACGTCTTATGAGGCTACCTCAACTTATGTGTCTCGACGAGATGATGTTCCTGCTGATGATATTGTGGATCAAATGCAGAGGACTAACAGGAGTTTCCTAGCCTCACTCAGTGAAGACATGGTAAGCCCTAATCAACTTCCATGCAGTAGCACACATTGTAGCTGTACCGATTCCTCTAACTTAAAGCATTTCCTATACTTCACATTATATTTTAAAACGATACCGAGGAGGGGGGGGGGGGGGGGGGGGCAAAGAAATCTGTATGGACCCCATCGTCCAATACTGTAGAGCTTGAAGAGAGGATTGCAAATCTGCTTTTAAAATAAAAGAGAAAAAACATACGAGGGATTTAAAAACGAGGGCGTAGGGGGTACCACCCTACGCCCCTTACGTTTTATCGCATTTTCGTATCTTTTTTGTTTCGCTTCAGATTCACATGGGAGTCACACCGATAGATTCCTTGCAGTGAAAGTAACTCATTAGCACCCAAGTACAATTTGTAGACCCTCGCTTAAAATCTAGAACGATGAAGTTAACGTTTTAACCCGGCCGTTCCCGAGATACGTGTGGTAGGTTTAATTACTGGGTTAAAACATGCTCAAGGTTTTAGCGAGGGTTTACACGTTGTACTTCGGTCCTAACAAGCTACTTTCACTTCGGTGAATCGATCAATGTGAATCCCATGTGAATCTGAAGCGAAACAAAAAAGATAGAAAAATGTAGGGGGCGTAGGGTGGTACCCCCTACGCCCTCGTTTTTAAATCCCTCGTATGTTTTTTTCTCTTAAGTCAGATTTTTATTTTAAAAGCAGATTTGTAATCCTCTCTTCAAGCTCTACAGAATTGGATGATGGGGTCCATACAGATTTCTTTGCCCCCCTCGAACGATACGATGCAATTTTTTACTGTTTAGAGCTAGCAACTAACTGGGCGATAAATAGCCACAGGACTTCCCTATAAATGTACGAAGTTTGACACTCATACCTGGAGATACGTGAACTAGAGGTTTCATTAGAGAAGGTCGGTTGTACGAGATTTGAAAGAAAGCATTGTGCAATTGCCAAGACTTTTCTATAAAACATACAGCCAGTGATAAAATTATAACCCCAGAAGCCAGATTTTGTCTGAGTATATGTATACTTAAATTGATTGCGATTCCGTTACATAGATTGTCACCATGCTTCGTGCCATGGGTCTTCAGCAGTACGAGCAAGCGTTTCAGGGCGTTACTGGAGCTGCCATGTGTCAGCTGACTGAACAGAGTCTTGAGGATGAGCTTGGCGTTAAAAGCAAGCTTCACCGCATAAGACTTATGAAGATAACTGAAGGCAAAAGTGATGTCCGACCATTGTTTAGTTAGAATCCTGCAATAGGATAGCATTGAATACCATGCATAGAGATTATAGTTTAATATAATATGTTTCCACACAACTCTAGTTGGAAAGACACCACACATCAGAGCCGGTAATAATGTTTCTTCAAAATATAATAAAAAGTGATGTTTGGAGAAATTGTGAGGGGACAACAGAGTCAGGCGGTTTGCAGGATCACAACTTATTCCGTAAACGATTCCATAAACGCGTGAGAGCTGCCAAACACACCAGATTTTTTTCCCAGCATGGCTTCTGAGAGGATGCGCGCTAGCACAGCACATTTGACTTTATTTTGTCTAAGTACTCCATTTAAAAATTCACTTCCATCGAAGTCTTGGTAGCCACCAGAATAACAGGGCGTACAGTGGAGGTGACTTGCTTACATGCAATAATTTTTTTTTCTGCTGGATATCTTTATTTGAATTTATTTCAATATACAGTTCACAATAGAAGTTCATTAATACTTGATACCAACAATAACACAGGTTGTATAATGAATTATGTATTAAGTTGTTATATGATGTACAGCACAAGGACACAATTGCACACAAATATAACTATAAGCTGTCGGTTCCATGTATAATGAAGTTTATGAAATCAAATTTTATAAAACAACAAGCCAGTGTATGTAAGTCGGCTGCTTTTGACTTCACAGCCATTGCTGCGCTGAATCTGAATTTTGGTTTGAAACCAGATCTGCAGAGCTGAAAACTTGATTCCAATGCCTCCAAATGTCAAGGACTTGACTGGGAGTGCAGGCCGCCTGCAGCTAAACCTCGTCCCAAGGCCGTAAAATAAAGTTTGGAAAAAAGACGTCTTTTTCCCCCAAACTTTAAATGACGGCCTGGGGACGAGGCTACTTGCAGCTAAGACTTCCTGCATGCTGTTGAGGCAAGGAAGCACTGAAAGCCTTCCTCAGGTTGGCTGTACGTCTTGCCACAGGGTCGCATGATCACAAGGTATCTGCAGCTGGGACTCCGCATAGGTTTTTGCTTATTAATTTGCTATAATCAGTTTGCTGGGTATAAATGTATAATAATTAGTAAACTATATAATTCAGCAGCAGTGGCTTAAGCTTCTAATACCTATAAATTAAGTTTATGAATTAAATGGCAACCCACAAATAGCAATGACCATCTCCTGATTTGATAGTTTGATATGACCATGTTTATGCCAGCCTGAAGGGCAGTACTTGTATATTACAAGTAACAAAAAACATTCTCTAAGAAAAAGTTGGTGGCATATAGGATTGCAAGGCAATGGTGGTGCATAAAGCAAGGGAATGATGTGTTGGCTGAAATAGAAAAACGATAAATACCTGTATTTAGCACAATTGTAAAATGCTAGAGTGGAACTTCGTATAAGGAATTCTGGTGTGGTTTGAAAAATATCTCGGCCATTTTAAGTGGTGCAATGAAGAAAAATACATTTTTAAGTAGCGGGAGACCCATACTAAATCACTGGGGTGATTTTGGTCCATTTAAACCTTTAATTCCACGTCACCCAACTTTACTCGACCACGCTCACGCGTTCACTGCACTTTCTAGGATATAGCAATGGGTCTCACTGTGTGGTTCGTTCTAACTTCAGTGATTCCTATACCTATGCATACTTTAAATAGCAATGCACCACTTACCGTTTTTTCAAAATAATTCAAAAACGACGATAGCTTAGAGAGCTGCCATCTTTTTCACACAAATTGGGTTTATTAAACAGTTATAAAAAATGAACTCTTGTTAACGGGCGGTACGCGCGCGCTGCCAACCCAACTCTATGGCAAGCCTTGGTGGAAAGAAACCTAAAACTGTACATGAGAGAGAGTGGGAAATATTCTTATAAGCTAGGACAGATTCCTTGCACATCCATTAAAAGTGTGGATGAGACGATCCGTTTACACCGCTTGGAAGTTGGCACCATATTCCACACTAATTATCACAAAACAATATTGTGCGGCGGGCGCCAGTGTCCCACAAGTGCAGAAACTAACTATAATTACACAATAACTGCATACGATCTGATTGCATCATGCATGAACCGGTACATGTAATCAGTAAAATAATATTGCACTACCAGAGCATCTGATGAGGTCTACACATTTCTGAACATGTGTGATTATAATGGCCCCTCCCCCTTGAGGACCATGGCTATGTCACACATGAGAGAGTGAGTTTACCCCACTGTCTGACCAAGGTAAGCGATGTTCTGGTGATCCTGCACCATCACAGCATCTGATGAGGTCTGTCTCACATTTCTGAACATGTGTCATTAAAATGGCCCCTCCCCCTTGAGAACCATGGCTATGTCACAAATGTGAGAGTGAGTTTACCCGACTGTCTGACCAAGGTAAGCGATGTTCTGGTGATCCTGCACAACCACAGCATCTGATATGGTCTGTCTCACATTTCTGAACATGAGTGATTAAAATGGCCCCTCGCGCTTGAGGACCATTGCTATGTCACACATGAGAGAGTGAGTTTACCCCACTGTATGACCAAGGTAAGTAATGTTCTGGTGATCCTGCACCATCACAGCATCTGATGAGGTCTGTCTCACATTTCTGAACAGTGTCATTAAAATGGCCTCTCCCCCTTGAGGACCATGGCTATGTCACAAATGTGAGAGTGAGTTTACCCGACTGTCTGACCAAGGTAAGCGATGTTCTGGTAATACTGCACAACCACAGCATCTGATATGGTCTGTCTCACATTTCTGAACATGAGTGATTAAAATGGCCCCTCCCGCTTGAGGACCATGGCTATGTCACACATGTGAGAGTGAGTTTATCCCACTGTCTGACCAAGGTAAGCGATGTTCTGGTGATCCTGCACCACCACAGCATCTGATGAGGTCTGTCACACATTTCTGAATGTGTTTCATGATCATGGCTCCTCCCCCTTGAGGACCATGGCTATGTCACAAATGTGAGAGTGCGTTTACCCGACTGTCTGACCAAGGTAAGTGATGATCTGGTGATCCTGCACCACCACAGCATCTGATAAGGTCTGTCTCACATTTCTGAACATGTGTGATTAAAATGGCCCCTCCCCCTTGACATGTTCGCTTACCTTTGTCAGACAGTGGGGTAAACTCACTCTCACATGTGTGACATAGCCATGGTCCTCAAGGGGGAGGGGCCATTTCAATCACACATGTTCAGAAATGTGAGGCGGACCTCATCAGATGCTGTGGTGGTGCAGGATCACCAGAACATCACTTAACTTGGTCAGACAGTGGGGTAAACTCACTCTCACATGTGTGACATAGCCATGGTCCTCAAGGGGGAGGGGCCATTTTAATCACACATGTTCAGAAATGTGAGACATACCTCATCAGATGCTGTGGTTGTGCAGGATCACCAGAACATTGCTTACCTTGGTCAGACAGTGGGGTAAACTAGTGGGGTAAACTCACTCTCACATGTGTGACATAGCCATGGTCCTCAAGGGGCAGGGGCCATTTTAATGACACATGTTCAGAAATGTGAGACAGACCTCATCAGATGGTGTGGTGGTGCAGGATCACCAGAACATCGCTTACCTTGGTCAGACAGTGGGGTAAACTTGCTCTCACATGTGTGACATAGCCATGGTCCTCAAGGGGGAGGGGCCATTTTAATGACACATGTTCAGAAATGTGAGCCAGATCTCATCAGATGCTGTGGTGGTGCTGGATCACCAGAACATTGCTTACCTTGGTCAAACAGTCGGGTAAACTCACTCTCACATGTGTGACATAGCCATGGTTCTCAAGGGGGAGGGGCCATTTTAATCACACATGCTGAGAAATGTGAGACAGACCTCATCAGATGCTGTGGTGGTGCAGGATCACCAGAACATTGCTTAACTTGGTCAGACAGTGGGGTAAACTCACTCTCTCATGTGTGACATAGCCATGGTCCTCAAGGGGGAGGGGCCATTTTATTGACACATGTTGAAAAATGTGAGACAGACCTCATCAGATGCTGTGGTGGTGCAGGATCACCAGAACATCGCTTACCTTGGTCAGACAGTGGGGTAATCTCACTCTCTCATATGTGACATAGCCATGGTCCTCAAGGGGGAGGGGTCATTTTAATGACACATGTTCAGAAATGTGAGACATACCTCATCAGATGCTGTGGTGGTGCAGGATCACCAGAACATTGCTTACTTTGGTCAGACAGTGGGGTAAACTCACTCTCACATGTGTGACATAGCCATGGTCCTCAAGGGGGAGGGGCCATTTTAATCACACATGTTCAGAAATGTGAGACAGACCTCATCAGATGCTGTGGTGGTGCAGGATCACCAGAACATTGCTTACTTTGGTCAGACAGTGGGGTAAACTCACTCTCACATGTGTGACATAGCCATGGTCCTCAAGGGGGAGGGGCCATTTTAATCACTCATGTTCAGAAATGTGAGACAGACCTCATCAGACGCTGTGGTTGTACAGGATCACCAGAACATCGCTTACCTTGGTCAGACAGTGGGGTAAACTCACTCTCACATGAGTTACATAGCCATGGTCCTCAAGGGGGAGGGGCCATTGTAATAACACATGTTCAGAAATGTGAGACAGACCTCATCAGATGCTGTGGTGTTGCAGGATCACCAGAACATCGCTTACCTTGGTCAGACAGTGGGGTAAACTCACTCTCATATGAGTGACATAGCCAGACAGACCTCATCAGATGCTGTGGTGGTGCAGGATCACCAGAACATCGCTTACCTTGGTCAGACAGTGGGGTAAACTCACTCTCATATGAGTGACATAGCCATGGTCCTCAAGCGGGAGGGGCCATTTTAATCACACATGTTCAGAAATGTGAGACAGACCTCATCAGATGCCGTGGTAGTGCAGGATCACCAGAAAATTGTAGAAACTCACTGTCCTACGTATGACATAGCCACGGTCCTCAAGGCTGTCTTAAGCTTGGCATTACCTTTCTTTACTAGATTGGTGTGGATGGCCACACTGTTTTAATCGCCGTAATTGGGACTTTATAATTATATTCATTGTAAACTGAGCCGCTCGTTTAGTGATAATTAGTGTGGAATGAGGTGCTGTGGAATGTGGTGCCAACTTCCAAGCGGTTCCGTTTACGTAGGGACAGGGGAAAGTGGTACAGTAGGACATTCGAAAAGCAAAAGATTGACAGTAGAGGACCCACATGAGAGCTACGTTCTAGGTACTAGGCATAGGTTATTGGCAAGCCGATTGTTCAAACAACAGGGGTCTGCACATGATCTACCATCAGCAGCCCTCCCCCCCCCCCCTCCCCCCCCAACTACACAATCAGATCATACTCCAACAACGTCGATGACATCAACACTATGCCGGGCTGTAAAAGTAAAACTCACGTATCGAGCCTCTGATACAAGGGGATGATCAAGACCCGGTGCATGGAGGCGGTCTCTGTTAGGGACACAGCCTGTGGCCAACCGCGATGCAGCAGAGATAATATATAGAGGGATTGGCAACGAGTTCACTTAACGCTAATTAACGCGTGCCATTCGCACGTGAATCCATAGAAATTTCCTGTAGCCTTGTACAGGCACTTTGAGTATGAAAAGCTAGACATAAGTCCACTGATCTGACAACCAGTTTTGCTTTATTCCTCAATCAACTATAATCCTATAGGAATGGATTGGCATTGACCTTTGGGTGATATGGTTTACTAGCTTAATCCTTGCTAACTTACAAGTTACAAAAGTCATATTTATATCCTGGAGGCTTCACAACCATGCAGCACTAATTGCATTGATACAGAGCCACCATAACTTGGTGCACTGTGAACCTTACTAACATGTAGTGGCCTGTTCCAGTAAAAGAAGTGGGGTTTGGGCATGTGGAGGTGTTGGGGGGGGGGGGGGTTGCTAATTTGGCGGTATTTATAGTTACAGTAAAGAGTGGGAGGAGGGAAGATGAGAGTCACAGGACTGTTTTTCCTTTTGTGCAGTTATGCATTATCCAAATTCCACTCGATCCAGACCCCCCTTCACAGTGCACCAGCTCCTGAACCCATTCCATTACATCACAACTGCTCCTGTTGAATCCCTTTGTCCCACCCCCCCCCCCCCACACACACACACACACACTCTTCCAAGCAACAATAAATCCCATCCCCTCACCACAGATGACAAATGGGATTGTGTAGGGGGTATTTTAAGGTTACATTCGAGATGGGTGTGAGGAGTAGAGTAGGATCGTTTGAAACCAATTGGACTTTTAAGCAGTAGTGGTTGCATGCTAAACTTTTATACACATTCAAGAAGGGAACAACACACTCTTGTCAACGGTAATAAAAGCTGGATAGAGCAGGCTAGTGGTAGTACTCAACGATCAAGAAACAGACTATTCTCGCGAGGCTGTGGGCGCTCGCCGTTCTTTTGCGAATAAATTCACCGTCCCTTCGAAAAAATGCAGGTTGTCAACCAAACGCGTGGTGCACATCACTATACTTGGACGCTAAAATGTAAGGAATGTGCTACAAGCCAGTATAGGTTTTATAGTACTAGCTTGCTTAGCAATGACTACACTGTCCCACAAGATTTGCATACACGATATGTTATACGGGTGGTTCTGAGCGCGTTATTGGCAAAACAAGAATGGCACGCTAAAATACAACCATTTTTAAGTTGGAGTAACGGATTTCAGAAAGAACAACCCGTCGATTCACTAGATACTGTCCCACAAAAAAGAGCGCACCCAACATTGGAAATTTTCGCTTAACTTGGACAAAAATAAAATGACGCGGAGAACTCTCGATCCTGAAAAACTTGTTAAAATACACATACACAATAACCTGCTTGCGTACTACAGTGAAACGTGCCTATCCATCTTTGTTCCAAAACGCCAGCGAATTTTCGTACCCCTTTCACACTTCGATGTACGTGTGATTCACAGCAGGTCGGATGGCACACATAAAATTGCAAATATCTATGGCTCACGTGACGCGTTGCCAATCCCTCTATATATTATCTCTGGATGCAGCTAGGAAAGCTGCATATATGGAGAGGGCTAAACGCAGAAGGCTTTACACACAAAGCAGGAGAAACCAACATAGACGGGAGAAGAGGGCTGCCCAAACAGTCTCTGACTGGGAGGCATACAATGTAATGTCAAAGAATCAGTTCGAAAGGCTTCACTTTCTGCTTCAGGGGAACCTGAAGCTGAAAGTGGCCAAGTTGATGACGATGATGGAGAAGATCGTGACGAATTTGATCTTGGAGACATGTGGCAATGTTTTGTAAGGTTGTGTTATAATTTCAATTATAAACTTGAAAAAATACAAAATAAAAAATCAAATAAAATTTTTTTCCAAATAAAGTCTCTTATTATCCCCTTTATGTCACTCCAATGCTATGCATGTAAATAATAATATATAAAAAGCATAGGTTGCATAGAAACATGGTGCCATTCTTGGGTCATTTATACGTGGTTCCACTCTAAATATCAGTGAACTGTAATGTTATATATATGGCAGCATGAAAAATAATGAACCTCTCAGTCAGTCTGTCACATGGCAGCTATATTGGCTTCATCAGCACACTGGGATGAATCGGACAGTTAAGCCCACTAGCTGTATACTGGCCAATGTTGGCTGAATAATTACTAGGTATAACACCTTTAATTGTAAAACCTAATGGCACGTAGGTAACAGCTTTGGCCTCGACCCTGCAATTATATTAACTGCATTACATGTGTTACATATATATAATTTACATCAGAGTGGAACAGCCATATAAATGCACAATTCAGTATAGCAGTATACCAGTACATGTGCAGTTTTTAACACTGGCATACTTCTCCCGCTCAATCGTCCAAGTTGATAACTTCGGGCGCGTCTCTTTTACATTTCCTGCCAAGAAGGCTGTGTCCCTTTAAGTGGTCTGCTATGTCATCTTTCATCGCAGGGCCACCAGGGTGGGTGGGGCCACTTTCCCTACGTTTCCCGCCTCTCATCCCGGGGGGCTTTCCTCCAGCAACACTTGGTGCACCTTCCACCACCTCTAACTTGTCATCTTCTGGAGTAGAGGACTCACTACCATTGCTGGTGGCTCCCGAGCTCGAGATTTTCAACTTGTAGGTGCTTGCCTTGACCCACTCGGCCTTCCTCTCGGGACCAATGTAGCTGATAGTCGAGTAGGGCATGAAGTGGAACTCCTCCTTCAGTACCTCCTCCATGATGGCATACACCAAGACCCTCTCGCACCATTCCTGTGAGAGGGCACCTCCCCTACCCCCTTCACCATCACCACCTTTCCTTCCTCCTCCTCCACCTCCACGACCACCACCACCCTTCCCCCTCCACAGCTCCAACAGCTTCAAAGGGGTCACCCTCTGCTCCTTGGATGACGCCTTCTCCAGACAGGACAGGAGGGCCTTGCAGTGTTCGCTCACGTCCTCAAGGTGCCTCGTCGAGGGGGGGGGGGGGGGAGGCCAACGATGAAGAAGAAGATGAAGACGGCAATGACAATGACAGAGAGCAGATGTCGCAACCCCTCGTGCAGTCTGAGGGTCTCCACTGCTCCCCGAAGCTCAGTGCAATGAGTGCCCTCCTGCAGTCAGTCTGGTTGAGGCAGTAGCGGAGGTGGGCGTACAGGTTCTGGAGGCCCGTGCGCTCCGCCATCACTATGGCACTCTGGCAGAGTGATGCAGTGGGCGGGGCTCCCTTCCCACCCCGCCCTCGCACTCTCCTGGTAGTAGTTCTCCATGGACTTGCTGAGGGTGTGGTGGATCACAAAGCGGACGTTGGGCTTGTCTATACCCATGCCAAAAGGCCACAGTTGGCTACAATAACCTGATGGGGAGAGGGTTAATCATGTGAGATATGGTGGGAGGGAGGAGGGAGGCAGGGAGGGGGTTAATCATGTGAGAGGTGATGGGGGGAGGGAGGTGGGAGGGGTTAGTCAAGTGAGAGATGATGGAGGGAGGGAGAGAGGAGGGAGGAGTTTGTCATGTGAGAGATGATGGAGGGAGGGAGAAAGGAGGGAGGGGTTAGTCATGTGGGAGGTGATGGAGAGAGGGAGGAGGGAGGGGTTAGTCATGTCAGAGGTGATGGAGTGAGGGAGAGAGGAGGGAGGGGTTAGTCATGTCAGAGGTGATGGAGGGAGGGAGAGAGGAGGGAGGGGTTAGTCATGTGAGATATATGGTGCACAGATGATCATCATCCATGTGTTATTGTATGGACGTTGCGCACATGAAACATAATATATAGAAAGTGTATCTTGCACAGGGATAACAGTGCACACTCGTTTCGGGATGGGGCATGGCTGCTACAAGTGAAGGAAAAAAACATTTGCCTTTCATTTTGCTTTAAATAGGAATGACACAATCCGTGATAACGTCATAGAGAGACACATGAAATCTGCAAATACACATCTACATCATGTACTGCAATAGACTGAAATGCATACATGCGGTTTTTAAATACAATTATACATGTGTACACATGCAATATGTCAAATACAGAATACATAATACTATTAAACACACTTTATAATGCTAAATTGTCACATACACCATCAAACTACATTAAGAAGCCTCCAAAATAAACCTGACATTTTCTGATAAAAAGTACATGAGTGGGTGTGCATATCACATCAAGTGTGTTGACATGAAAGGATCAGGAGGGGGATTAGGGAGAAGATAGGAGAGAAATGGTGGACATACAGACCAGCATAGAATGGAAAGGGGATTGTGCAGTATATTTTTAAAATCTGACAGGTGCAAGGAGCAATGTGATTAACCTCTGAGTCTTGCGAAGGACAAATGTCCTATATAAGGGACAAGTACAGAACCCAGAGCTCTAGTAGTTCCTTTCTTGAAAACTGGGTTGATTTACGGTCAAGTTTGTTTGTATGTTGCATGAATTAAAAACCAGGATAGATAAAAACAGAAAAAAATATGCCAAAAATGACAGTTCAGTGTATCAATGCATTTTTCACTATCTATTCACAGTGATTAAAATTAATATTTTCTGAATTGATATTCAATTGTGCTTTTCTATTAGAACTGCAGTTACATGTATTAGCGATCAAGCATTGTGAAAAATCAGGTCCAAAACTTTGGAATATAAGATCAAATGTCAGACCTGCTAGCCACACTCCTAAACCTTTTCTTCCAATCATGTTAAAGAAAAAAACTTGTACACAGTACAAAATATCAGGTGAATTGTGGTTAACGTGTACATGTTCAAGCTACGCAATATAAGGTTATAGTGCACAAATCAAATTAAAATTTTTAAAAAGCCAAAGAAGTACTACATTCAGGAGTTGAGGGGACATCAGGTGAAGTGCATGCAGTGCTTGTAACAAGATTGTCTTTCATTTTGGCACACAACATATATGTCACATCTATATTTACCAAATATAAACCTCTCCAATACCCCTCCCCCACTCCCTCCCCACAGACATTTAGGTCGTACACGCACTAACCCACAAACCCACATCAGATGGCTGCGTAACAGAGACTTAAGAGCTATGTGTTTATACATGTATGTGTCAAATCTCAACAGACACACACATGTGCCGTTCAAGGAAATACTGCGCGTTAAATTTCACGTCTACTCCCTGCAAGGTCACATAAAATGGTAAATCTAGAGCTTAGGCGGATCCATATTCACAATTATTTTTCCACCATATACATACAGTAGCGGCCAGTGGCGGATTCAGGGGGGGGGTCCAGGGTGTCTGGACCCCCCCCTCGAACCTGAATATGAATATAATTAGCATATGACGCGTCGCACGTGAGATATACATTTCTACGGAGTGCACTTCGTGAAGTTGCTAAATAGCTTATTCTTATTGCTTATTCGTTGGTTAGTACTATATTTTAGTTCTGTAAATTGCGAGATACGTAGTAGGCTGGTATTTATACGTAAGGTAAATGTATTCCAAAATGCTAACCCACGGTCGTATTATAGAGCGATTCTTTCCGCAGTTATTTTGATTCAGTCGTGTTCTATTATTAGTACCCATCAAGGTTGAATGCACCTTGCTGCAAGACCATTGCAAATTTAAATTTTAAATTATAAATTTTAACAAAGAAACTAAGCCGGCGTACAATGCAAATCTGCGACGAAACACACTAGAGCCGTTTAAATCCGCAAAACCACAATAGCCTGGAAACCAGAACGTAACGGAGTGGCACGCATTAATTGGTTATGATTGCTTCCGTTTCTAATCCCCCTACATGTACAATCTGTGGAATGTGTGCAAAAAATTTTTTCGCGCGCGAATGTTATACTGTTCACTGCTTGAAGTAGGTCATCTACCGGAGTGCGATGGTAAATTATAAGTGGTTCAAATAGCAATGGAACCGCATGCATGTAACAACACAGCCATTTAAATCCATAAGACTACAATAGCCGGCAGAAATGTAACGGAATGTCACTCATTTATTGGTGTTGATTGCCTTAGTTTCCAATCCCCGGCCGCCCCCTTACATGTACAATCTGTGGAAAAATTGGAATGCGTACCACAAAATTTTTCGCGCGCTTTGCGCGCGTCCCTCCTCCTCATCAATTATTCATGTCGGACCCCCCCTCGCCAAAATCCTCAGAGGCGGATCCACGGGGGGGGGGGGGGTTTGGGGGTTGCAACCCCCCCTTTCATATATGGTAACGCCCCCTCTTCTGCTAAACAGCCCCTCCCCCTTCCCCGCTTTTCATATCGGGCCTGAAGCGGGCAGCACCCCCCCCCCCCCCCCCCCCGCTTTTCGTGTCGGGTCTAAAGCGGACAGCACCCCCCCGCTTTTCGTGTCGGGTCTAAAGCGGACAGCAACCCCCCCCCGCTTTTCGTGTCGGGTCTAAAGCGGACAGCACCCCCCCCCCCCCCCCCCCGCATTTCGTATCGCGGGTCTCAACCCCCCTTTTGAAAAACCCTGTATCCGCCCCTGTAGCGGTCAATAAAAGTACACGTAACGTATGCGTAACGTTTACGTCGCACGCTACGTTCCCAAAACGCTTTGTTATTCCTACGCAAACGCTACGCTGACGCTTTATAATACCTACGCAACCGCTACGCTTGCGCTCTATCCGCATAAAAAGAACTAAAGCTGTAATACTATTCTGGCCATGCATATGGCGCCCCCAGGCTTCACCCGTGCGCTCCGCTAATCGTACCAGGGGCGGATACAGGATTTTCAGCTCTGACCTCATACGAAAAGTGGGGGGCGGATGGGGGTGCTGTCCGCTTCTGGTCCGATAAGAAAAGTGGGGGGGGGGGACGTACCTAGTGGAAAAGAGGGAGAGGGAAGAACCTTAATGTGAACTGGCGGAGTGGCGGGGAAGTGGGGGGGGGGAGGTTACAACCCCACCCTGACGGACCCCCCCAGGCTGCCCTGTTAATTAGTATTTACACACATTTCATTTTTGACTAGCCGCCATTAAGAATCTAAAAAGCCCGACAGAGCTAGGTGGCTGAAGTTGATCTTCATGTTGCAGTTACCCTTCTGTGTATGTGTGGGAGCTTTTGCAGAATGGTCCACATCCTGAAGGTCACTCCTCCCAGCCTTGTATCAGATGCTTTAGAGGTTTTTGATGAGGAAGTTAGAAATTGCTTCATGTTGAGCACTGCCATTGAGATTGAAGATTTCTTCCGTCGAGCCCACCTGTCTGTTGCAGTAGAAAAGGGTCATGGCCGGTCTCACAAGAGATCGCAATCATCAACGTCCTGATTTGCTTATCACAGGCTGGGACAGAGGTAGACCTGCAGCAATGAACATCGCAGTGACGTCTCCACTCCTGTTAATCTTGGGGGAGTCATATGCCAAGTGGTTGGTGCACAGCACTTGCTGCAGAGAATCGAAAGGTACATACCAATAGCCCCAAATGTCAAGAGCTAGGGTGGGCTTGTACACCCTTGGCAGTAGAAAATTATGGCAACTGGGGTGAGGTTGTTCAAGGAACATTCTCCAGGCTTGCATCCCACCTTGCCATCAGTCAGTCCAGGCCAAAGGCGTTTGTGGTGGCAGACATATAAGCTTAACTTTCATTTGGTCAGGTCCATTGCTAGGGTGCTCCTAGCAAGAAAACTTCATCCATCCTAACTGTGCATGTAGGAATTATTTATAAGGTTGTTATGAATACATTATTCTCTTGCAATTTATTATTACATACTTACTATTACACGTTTCAGAAAGTCTACATTCCAGTTATACGTTACACAATGCAGTCAAAAGGAAGGAGTCCTTCACCCTCCCACTCCACCATCAGATGCCTGGACAATGCACCTGGTCAAGTCCCCTCCGACTTCGGTGGTTTTTGTATAAAAGATCCACGTGGTCTTTGTTGGGTGTGGGCACGAGGGGGTGTGCGTGCATTGGAGTTGTTGTACATTGCATTGACATTGGCATGCTCGAGGACATCTGTCTGCATCGGGTTCTTGGTTGGTCCTATCACCATAACATGGTGTCAGAAGTGAAACAAAAAGAAGCCTGAGTCAGTAAAGGTGAGAAAGATGGAAAAATACTTAGTGCCGGAGCCCGTAGGAGAAGGAGATCTTACAGATCAATGGGCGAGGTTTAAGAAGGAGTTTAACCTGTTTCTTGTGGCTATTGGCAAGGCGGATGCATCGAGTGGGATGAAGTTAGCTATTCTTTTGCGCGCGGTGGGGCAGCGAGTTAATGATATACACGAAGCACTAGTTTTTGCCGACGGAGAGGACAAGAATGATTTCGACACAATAGTGAAGAAACTGGACTCAGTGTGTGCTAGGCGGACGATTAAACACGTCATCAGGGATCGGTTCTTTCAGATGAAGCAAGACCATCGTACCATCGATCAGTTCGTAGCGGATCTAAGGAAGCAAGTAAAAGATTGTGAATTTGGCGCACTGAAAGACGACTTGATGCTGCATGTGCTTATAAGGGGAGTAGACAGCGACAGGATAAGGAGACGTCTGTTCGAGACTGATAAACTGGAGCTGCCAAAGGCCATTCAGATGTGTCAAACGATGGAGGCAACGTTAGCAGACCTGGAATCTTGGGTTGGTAAGGAAAAGAAGGTTGATGGCGGGGAAGTACCAGTTGAGGTAAAGAGTGTCTCAGAAAGTGCAGAAAGCGTGTCAGCGGTTCAGAGGGCAGGGTACCAAAAGCTAGCAAATACTCGGACAAGGGAAAATGATCAAGGTCAAAGGTATGGAGAAGTTAGGGAGTGCAGACAGTGTGGCAGAACGCACAAGCCAAGACAATGTCCTGCATACGGACAGAAATGTTTGAAGTGTGGGCTGCTGAACCATTTTGCAAGGAGGTGTCGCAACAGTGAACAAACACACATGGTGCAAGGTGATAGCCAGTCACTGGGTCATGAAGAAGTGTTGCAGATAACAGTTCATAGGTTAGGAAAGAAGCTGTTGGCTAGGATGCAGTTTATAGTGGGGAAGAAGAATGTCATGGTGGAGTGTCAATTGGACACAGCAGCCACATGTAATGTTCTGTCATGGAGGGACTATGTGGTTTTAGGAAAACCAGCATTGGTAAACAGTGTCACCACACTAGTGATGTATGATGGATCCCTCCGGAAGTCACTGGGTGGGTGTAACCTGCAAGTAGAGGAGGCAGAACGGAAGGTCAAAAGCTTATACTTCGAGGTGATGAGAAGCAACCACCATTCACTTTTGTCATTGGATACATGTCTCACCCTAAATCTTCTCAGTTACAAAGTAGGAACTGTATATGCCATCCAGGAAGAACGGAAGAAAATCACCAGGGTGCAGGTGTTAGAGGAATTTGATGATGTTTTTGGGGGCCTTGGGTCCCTTCCTGGGGAGTATGATATTGAAATTGACGAGATGGTACCTGCTGTCCAGAACAGGCCGCGGAAGATTCCTCATACGATGAAAGAAGCAGTGGAGAACAAGCTGACACAGTTAGTGGAGTTAGGGGTGATTGCCCCCGTGGATGTGCCTACTGAGTGGGTGAGCAATATTACAGCTGTTTGGAAGCCGGATAAAAAGCAAGTGAGAATATGTTTGGACCCCAGGGATCTTAACAAGGCCATTAGAAGAAACCACTTCTATATGCCTACCATCGATGATGTCCTGCCCAAGCTGAAAGGAGCCAAAATTTTTAGTCTACTGGACGCCAAGGACGGGTTCCTTCAGGTGAAGTTGACAGACAGGAGCAGTTATCTGACAACTTTCTGGGGCCCAAGTGGACGGTTCCGATGGCTACGTATGCCTTTTGGGATTTCGTCAGCTCCAGAAGAGTTCCAAAGACGGCTCCAAGGGGCTCTACATGGACTTTCCGGAGTGGCAGTAGTGGCTGATGATGTTTTGGTGTTTGGTGTTGGGGGCACTATGGAAGAGGCGAGAGCGAATCATGATGACAGTTTATTGAAGTTACTGCACAGAGCCAGAGAATGTAGCCTTAAGTTAAACAAGGAAAAGCTGCGTCTGCATTTGTCGGAAGTGCTATACATCGGGCACATCATATCGGCCAGTGGCATCAGACCAGATCCAGCCAAAGTGACTGCAATACAGGAGTTGCCTGAGCCAGCGTGTGTGTCAGACGTACGAAGGTTCCTCGGAATGTGCAACTATCTGTCCCGATATGTTCCCAGGCTATCTGAAGTGAGTGAACCTCTAAGGAGACTCACAGAAGCAGATGCAACATTTGGGTGGGGAGTCGAAGAGAAATCAGCATTTGAGAAGTTAAAAGAATTGATAAGTGACCAACAGCGTCTGGCATTTTACGACGTGAGGAAGCCGGTCGTTATACAATGCGATGCAAGTACAGTGGGACTCGGGGCCGTACTTATGCAAGAGGGGCAACCAGTAGCATCAGTATCCCGCTCTCTGTCCAAAAGTGAAAAGAACTATGTTGCAATAGAACTAGAGTGCCTGGCAATAGTGTTTGCCTGTCAGAAATTCCACCAATACATCTTTGGTAAGAAGGTTCGCATCGAAACGGATCACAAACCTCTGGAAATCATTGTTCGGAAGCCAATTCTGTCCGCACCACGGCGTCTGCAAAGGATGCTGCTGCTACTACAACGGTATTCACTGGAAGTTGTGTTCAGACCAGGAGAGCAGCAAGTGTTAGCAGACACTCTGTCTAGAGCCCCAGCGGGACCAACAGTGATGAGTGCATTTGAGGAAGAGGTGGTGTTCCAACTTCAGATGATTAAGGAACATGAATTTCTTCCAATCAGTGACCAAAGAATAGCTGCCATCAAGAGTGCAGCAGCACGTGATACTGAATATGCCATGCTGATCAAGATCATTAAACAAGGGTGGCCTCAGAAAATAGACCATATTCCGGAAGCAGTTTGGAGCTATTGGAACTTCAGAGAAACCATGACGGTCCAGGAGGGTGTTGTCTACAAAGGAGGGCAAGTGGTAGTACCGGTGGAGGCGAGACCTGATATTGTGCTAAGGCTGCACTCCAGTCATCAGGGAATTCAGTCCACCTTAAGGCGAGCTCAAGATGTAGTGTACTGACCAGGAATGAAGAAAGACATTGAGAAGGCAGTGAGAAGTTGTTCAGTCTGTGAGGAAAATGCCCCAGCACCACCAAAGGAGGAGTGCCGGGCTCATCAGATAATGGGAAAGCTGTGGGAAAAAGTGGGAATGGACTTGTTTCGTTGCCGAGGCAAAGATTTCCTGATCATAGTGGACTACCTCACAGATTTTTTTGAGATAACGGAGCTATTGGAGGTGACAGCCTCAGCAGTAGTCCAAGCATGCAAACAACAATTTGCCCGTCATGGCATACCAGTGTGGGTGCACACAGATGGAGGCTCACAGTTCACGGCCTGGGAGTTTGCAAGGTTTTCCAAGAACTGGGGGTTTCAACATACCTTGTCGTCCCCATACAACAGCCAGTCAAATGGCAAGGCTGAATCGGCCGTGAAGATTGCTAAACGGCTTATGAAGAGAAGCACAGACCCATACCTGGCTCTGCTTGAGTGGAGGAACACGCCCACAATAGATATGGGTTCCAGTCCAGCACAGAGATTGTTGTCAAGAAGAACAAGAGGGGCGGTTCCAATTGCGAGCAGTAAGTTGCACCCTGAAGTACAAACACACGTGTTAGAGAAGGAGCAGAAGCAACACAAAATGCTGCAGTCCAGTGGAGATGCAAAAAGAAGAGTACTGCCACCGTTAGAGACAGGGAAGCCTATACTAGCGCAGGATATGCGTGCGTTCAAGACCAAGTGGAAGAGGGGAACATGTGTTGGTCAAGTGTCAGACCGGTCATACATTGTTGACATAGAGGGCCAGCTGGTTCGCAGAAACCGTCGATTCCTCAAACAGTCCGAGAACCCACCTAGGGAGGGGGAGTCAGTTGACAAGGAGGAAGCTATAGGTGGTGAAACGATGAAAGAGATGGGGGCAGACCAGACGGAGCAAACTTTAGATGAGACCACCGAGCAATTAGGTGTAGATAGCTCCCTGGATGCAGAGGAAGATACAGTTGAGCCAAGTATCGATGCTGAGCAGCCCGGAGAACCTAAAGCAAACCCTGTGCCAGTGTTAAGGGCAGATGATGAAGGCAGCTCTGTCTACAAGACCAGAAGTGGAAAGTGGAAGAGCCTCCAGAGTTCCTGCCAAGTATCGAGATTATGTTAAGATCTGAACAAACGGTGTTGTGTGTGTAGCAATTGTTGTTTAGGGGGGATGTTGGGTGTGGGCACGAGGGGGTGTGCGTGCATTGGAGTTGTTGTACATTGCATTGACATTGGCGTGCTCGAGGACATCTGTCTGCATCGGGTTCTTGGTTGGTCCTATCACCATAACTGTCTTCGGAGACACCACAACACCGAGTACTTACACCATAGCACCACATAGCACCAAGTACTTATGTGGCACTCGTCCGACTTCGGTGGTAAGGTTTTTGTATAAAAGATCCACGTGGTCTTCGGAGACAGCCTTGGGGTCCTGTTCCTCTTATGTGGCCCTAATCCGTAGAGGGGATTCCTCTCTTTTCGAGGCCACTCCCGTCACCAGATCGAAAAGTCCAGTATCCGGAAGGACGTCTTCCAATAAAAGCGCACCTCGTACGTACATTGTGGCTTCGGCCAATGATGGTAAGTAGCGTGAGGTGGCCAGCCCACACGTACCTGTCGTAGAGGCAAGTGCTTGGTCCGAGGAGCGAAGGTAGCAAGTAGAATAGACTCACAACAGGGGCGGACGTTGCATTGTAATAGTTATAAATAACGTAGGCCTATTAATACTATTGTACTGGGTAGCGCCACTTTAATTTGGCGAGCTGCTATAAACTTCGGGCCATGCAGATACGGAGTTTTACAACGTGGAAAACCCGGCCATGCTGATGGGCTCTACTCTGTACTCATCGGGCGTTAGTACCATACATACGTAAGTATCAGTCGTGGATAGTAGTGGGTACCCTGTCTACATTTATCTTGACGCCTGGAAAGATGCCGTAGGATGCTTACCTAAACAAGAGGTTGGTAGGCCCTAGCCTACGTTGCGTAGGCCTCAAGTACCGCCCACCTAAAAAGGAGTAAAGCAACACTTTACGTATGCGTGACCCGCTTGATAGAATGCACCAGGAACCTGCCGAAAGAAAGCACCGCGTTGGTACCTTCTCTTTTGTAGCGTATAGCGTTAATGAGCTGGGTGTGGTCTGTTTTGCAGAGTGTATAGGGTTAACGAATTTGCCTACAGAAAGTACTATTTTGGGTATGGTCTGTTGTGGGTTAATGAATTTGCCGATAGAATGTTGGGTAGGGTATGTTTTGCAGAATGTACAGACTCGCGGTCACTTTTGGGTGTGGTCTCGGTGTGCATGGGCGTACGCAGCCTTCTGGGAAGGGGGGGTCGAATTTTTTTAATAGGTGACCTTAATTACAATAATATATACTTGTGTTATTTCCATTTTGTACATCGATGCTTTATATGATGCTATTCAGGATAATAAATATCCACTGATTGGCACTAAAAAGTAAGTTGCATAACTTAGGGAGACCGATTAATTACTACAACCATGCATAATCACTATTTTTGACCTTTCCACTCCATCATGAAAACCAATCTAATACACTTGCATTGACTAATATTGGCACAGCTAGGATTGTTACCTGATTAGAATATGTCGTGCATGCATTCATGAATCATGAAGACATCCAACATAAGGAATCAAATCAAGGTTCTAAAACATGGGATTATCAATCTATATCATAAAATGATAGCTGAATACATTTGATTTAAAAACAGATGACATATTGATTGTTAGAACAATCAATCAACTAATGTAGTACTCTACTGTCCATTTCAAGGCGTCTTGGGTGCCATATGTGAAAACATATTGACAAATGACAATTAATCTCATCCATATCTCAGTATGTTAGTTAAAACGTCGCCTACATCCTCTCATGTATTCAATTCCTCAGGAAAAGTATTATCAATAGAAAGTACAAAATGATGCTTAAGCAAGTGATACTTTTGGCCTGAAGTCATTGCTTGGAGTACGTATGGTGGCTGATGACCAATTAAGAATAGTCCAACATCATTTTTGAACTCATCAATATCTGCTATTACATTCAATGGATGTAGTTATGATTGGAATAACTGGTGGTGTGGGTGGTGCGCAGATAAGTCATCGACACACGCTTCACTGGACAACAATGACCCTGATGCATCTCTCTGATCGCTATGTGGTACGGGAAACAAAATAGGGCTATGCTCAGTTTCTCTTCCATCAGCAACAACGACCGTATTGCAAGGCACTTCAAAACACTCCCGCTCAGGCTAGCGCTATCATCAGTTGTGCTTGCCGCGTTGTCTCATCTAACCTACCAGCTGCAACCAGACCAGTCAAACTATCATCTCCAACCACCCCCACCTGCTTTGCTTTCTTGGCATACCTTGTAATGTCTTGACACATTGCCGCCGCTTCTTTCCTTTTTTTTCTTTCTCCTGCTTTTTTTTCCTGGCACGTGTGACGTGAGGCAAAGTTATTAAGCTACATTTTGCCGTCATTACCGGTACTGCAATCGTACTTAAGCGTAATTTAAATACTAGTACGCAATGGTGAAGGTGACCTCGCTTAGGGGAGGGGGGGGTCGTTCGAACCCATCGACCCCCCCTTGCGTACGCCCATGTAGAATGTACAGGGTTTAAGAACTTGTGGTCCGAAAGTGCCCTCTTGGGTGTAGTCTTTTTTGCAGAGTGAATAGGGGTAAATGTAATAGCTACTGCCCAATATCGATCCTCAGACTTCACGCGTGCGCAGCGAATACAACAAACACACACATAGTCCTAATTACATGAAACATGATAACACTACATCTCCCTCACAGATTAAGTCTATATCGGGTGGTCTGATTACTATGCCAGTTCGTAACCGTGTGTTGATTGAACTCCTGGGTTGTACAGGTGGTCTGTTTTCTGTTTCCTTGGTTACAACTGCTCTTGTACTTTCTGGCCTCCGCCTCATTGGTTACACCCGCTGATCCATCCTCTGGCTTCTCAACGGGCTGTGCAGGGTGAGGGACACAGACATCAGGAGTTTGATCAACACTAGAAGTCAGATGACGCCTATTTCTTTGTAGTTGACCACTGGGCGTGTTCACAATGTAGGACCTAGGAGTGTCAGCTTCCGATGCAATTGTTCCTTTTGTGTGTTGATCACCAGATGTTATCCAAACCTGAGAGCCTTCCTCTAAAAGGGGTACCAACCTAGTCCTATGACATCTATCATAGTGCATTTTCTGTTGTTGTTTAAGCTTCTGGTCATTACAACGGAAGTCACTGAGATATGGCCATGTTGGGATAAGCTTGGTATCTAGCTGTGGTAATGTGGTTCGAAGGTGTCTACCATATAGAAGTTCTGATGGGCTCAGCCCACACCAAGGAAATGGGGTACTGTGATAGGTCAGTAGGGCCATAAAGGGGTCATCAGCATCCTGAAGCAGTCGCTTTACTGTTTGAACAATTCGTTCAGCATGTCCATTTCCTTGAGGGTAAAGCGGGCTGCTAGTAATGTGACAAAACCCATATGATGGTGTGAATTCTCTGGAGGCATATTGGGGGCCATTATCCGTAACCACTTGTTCTGGTATACCATGACGTCCAAAGATTACTTTCATAGCTTGTATCACACTAGAAGAGGTTGCGGTAGATAGCTGAATGACTTCAGGAAACCGTGAAAAGTAGTCTGCAACTAATAAATACATCTTTCCCTTTAACTGAAACAAGTCCAAGCTAACTTTCTGCCAGGGGTACTCTGGGAGTTCTGAAGGGATCATAGGCTCAATTGGTGGTGGGTTCTTTCTTGCACACACATGACAACCTTTTATCATTTGGTAAATCTGCTGCGATGAACCCGGCCACCAGACAGATGATACTGCTCTAAGATGGCATCGCTGTATTCCAAGATGTCCTTGGTGCAATTTCTGTAGGGTTAATGACTGTAAAGGATGTTGGGACAACTATCCTAGTACCATAATGTAGTAGGTCCTTGCACACACTCAGATCATCTCGCACTCTCCAGTACGGTATAAGCTCAGCTCCAATGTTTTGTTTTGCTGGCTATCCAGAAACGCAGTATTGCTTTACACGAATGCAGATGGGGTCATTCAGCTGGCCCGTATGGTATTTCGCGAAACCCATTTCAGTGACAGGGATAGTTGAAATGATGGCTCCAACAAATACCTCCACGTCACTGTCGGTGATGCTTTCATTCTCCATGGGGGGGGGGGGGGGGGGGGGGGGAGAACAAGGTGTTCTAGAAAGGGCATCTGCAGTGAGCAATGATTTTCCCGGTATACCTAAATACATACGTGACGTCATTTCCCGCGTACAGTCCGTTACTCGTTTTTCGAGGTACTTGAAATTCCCTGGAGTCTTTGTCAGGTGAGTTTTTTTTTCGTGTTTCCAAACTTACTAATACTTCAGATAGCTTTTCTGGCACTACAAATGGAAGGTACGTGTGTTGTATTGTAGTTTCTACATAAGGTATAGGAGAGAAGGCCATAGTTGCGCCCGAGTTTTGGTTATGTACTTTTCCTCATTGAACGTAACAACTCTTTATGGCCTACTACTTGCTGCTGCAAAGACGTATTGTCCTGTGTATTTTAAAGGCGAAAACCTTCGCATACGAAGTTACATTCAAAAATAGGTGTTTTCTATACTACCAATGATCACTTTTTGTGAGATTTTACTCACGAAACATTGGTACATCATGAACTAGAAGCTATTTTAAACTGGTCTATAATCATTCTAGAATTGCTTAGTCAGTATTCCATCTATAAATTGTCATTTGTGTCGCAGCTTGATCTACTGGAAGTTAATTGATTGTCGAACCGGCTCGTTCGTGGGCCCGAAGCCCATGAAGTTTTCAATTTCTTTGGCCAGCTTCACCCGCGGGGTGACGTGTTTAAACGGGACCCTTCAACTTCTAGGACCGAGGCAATAGCACTCCGAACAATACCTGTAGAGGTCAAATAGTTTACGGAAATCGAAACGCGCGTAATCTATATCGTTTCCAATCCATGTATCTATGAACTATCTATGATCAAAGGATAAGGTCATGATTGTGAACGGTATACTGCGGTTCCTGAATTGCGGGGGCCGGCCCGGGGGGGGGGGGGGGGCGGGAGGGGGAGGGGGGAGGACAGCAAATTGATTGCCTGGAAGGAGTACAGTATGGGATCGCGGTCCCCGGCCCCCATCGGTGATGTCAGTGTGTTAAGTTTAAAAACTACTAGTATAATGGTCAACGTGACGTGTACTATATGTAAGCATAGTACTGATGCATATCCGCCCCTTCTGTAACAGTAACAATTCTGCATTCTGCACTTAGTAACAATCCACAATTGTACATAACTCACCTTCACAAAAATGTGGTTGGTCGTCTATGTGCTAATTGATGCGCATCCACCCCTCGTCGGATGGGGTGGGGCTGAGATGCGTGATCATGAGTTTATTAATGACATGCTGCTTATTGTAGTTATTGAAGCTAGCGACAGTGTTGAATATTATAATTACCTGCGATAGTAATTAAATTTTTGTTTTGATTTTTGTGTCACGTTACTGAATTGTAACGCACTGAAAAATACAATTCGAATTTAGACCAATTTTTAGCATTTTGAGTTTATATAGAATTCAATTTGAAATAAAATGCAAGATGACCGCCGATGTATGGGCCATTTCTCCATATGTGAAACTGTGTGTGTGTGTGTGTGTGTGTGTGTGTGTGTGTGTGTGTGCGTGCGTGTGTGCGTGTGCGCGCGTGTGTTTGTGTGTGTGTGCGCGCATGTGTGTGCGTGCGTGTGGATGTGAGTGTGCGTAAACGTGCGTGAGTGCGTGTGTATGTTGCGTGTGAAAGTGTGCGTGTGTGTACGTCGCGTATTACGCTTGTTCGTGTAAACGTTGCGCAGTAAGTTGCATAACTCTCGCCTTACTTACTGAACACACAAGATAAAAAATTATAAAAACATTGCCGGTGTCATAGCGGATTTTGTCCCCACCAAAAAGTGTCCCCCCGGACACAATCCGCTAGCGGATTCTGTCCGGGGGGACACAATCCGCTAGCGGGCACTGTCCGTGGGGACACAATCCGCCAGCGGATTCTGTCCGGGGGGACATGTACATGTACTGCTAGCGGATTCTGTCCCTCCTCCGCAGAATGTGCCCCCCCCCCCCCCCCTCCAACGATAACCATTGCATTTGATTAGCGAGCGTGTAGACATGCAGCTTCGTATGGTGAAATGGTCGTCAAACGCTCGGATACATATTAATTATATACAAGAAAAGCTGGAAATGGTTCAATCAAACAATAAATAAGTATCTCAGTCACACACACAGGAAGAGTAGTGAGGCCATCGGTACCAGAGCCATAGTGGGGCCATGCAGGGGTAACAGAGCCATAGCGAGGCCTGGGGTAGCCATAATGAGGCCAGGGGTAACAGAGCCATAGTGAGGCCAGGGGTAACAGGGCCATCATGAGGCCTGGGGTAACAGAGCCATAGTGAGGCCACGGGTAACAGGGCCATAGTGAGGCCTGGAGTAACAGAGCCATAGTGAGACCAGTAACAGAGGGAAAACAAAGCCATAATAAGGCCAGGGGTACGCCCCCCCCCCCCCCCCCCCCCCCCCACCCCGTTGAAGTTAGCCGCACATTCCTCAGCCGCACATTTTACAATGAATAAGTTAACATTCCACTAGCGGCGGGCGGCGGATGCGTGCGTTTGATGACTGTATGAGGTTGGTCCACGGTTGTCGATATGACCATTCTAACGGCGATGCTTAGGACATGGTAGGTACGCAACGCATCTAAGTCTCAGCTCTCACCCAACTCAGAGAATATAATATAAAACGCCCATGACTATACACGAATTGAATCAAAAATCAAAAATGACACAACATGCAACTCATACGCTATGCTCACAGTTCCTAGATGCTGTAGTGTTGGACCAATGTATGCGACGGTTCAGAACGGGTCCAAACCAATTGAACAGTTATTCATAGCTCAGGTTGTCAAGCAAATCAATTTCATGATTGGGTAACATGCACCCAGCTTACATGTATATGAAAAGTGCATGCACCACTGGTTTCCAACATTAAGGGACTGAGTTGCACCATGCTATGAACCACCCATTCATCGTATGAAATAGTGCATTGAACTGAATTCATGCAGTGCTATAGTTGTTATGACACAATCCTTTGTTCTGTCATGTACATATATACGTAGCCTGCATGTGTGCAGATCAGTTCAAACATATTGAAGCAATGCATTATTATTCTAAACTGGGGATGGATGCCACCTCTGTAAGTTCTAAAGCAGATCCAGACATTCTGATGACAATTCCCTGTTCGCACAGGGTAGGTATGTACATGTGAGGATGGGGAACCCAACGCCACGCGTAGTTCCCTAATGCCTGGCCAACTTGTGAGTGACCCCCAAATGAAATTATTCACATATCATCTTAAGAGGAGATGGATGCCACCTCTGTAAGTTCTAAAGCAGATCCAGACATTCTGATGACAGTTCCCTGTTCCCACAGGGTAGGTGAGTACATGTGAGGATGGGGAACCCAACGCCACGCGTAGATCCCAAATGCCTGGCCAACTTGTGAGTGACCCCCAAATGAAATTATTCACATATCATCATAACTGAAGATGGATGCCACCTCTGTAAGTTCTAAAGTGGATCCAGACATTCTGATAACATTTCCATGTTCCCACAGGGGAGGTGAGTACATGTGAGGATGGGGAACCCAACGCCACGCGTAGTTACCCAATGCCTGGCCAACTTGTGATCGAACCCCAAATGAAATTATTCACATATTATCTTAACAGGAGATGGATGCCACCTCAGCAAGTTCTAAAGCAGATCCAGACAGTCTGATGACAATTTCCTGTTCCCACAGGGTAGTTGTGTACATGTGAGGATGGGGAACCCAACGCCACGCGTAGTTCCCCAATGCCTGGCCAACTTGTCAGTGAACCCCAAATGAAATTATTCACATATCAACTTCACTGAAGATGATGCTGCCTCTGTAAGTTCTAAAGTGGATCCAGACATTCTGATGACAGTTCCCTGTTCCCACAGGGTAGGTGAGTACATGTGAGGATGGGGAACCCAACGCCACGCGTAGATCCCAAATGCCTGGCCAACTTGTGAGTGACCCCCAAATGAAATTATTCACATATCATCATAACTGAAGATGGATGCCACCTCTGTAAGTTCTAAAGTGGATCCAGACATTCTGATAACATTTCCATGTTCCCACAGGGGAGGTGAGTACATGTGAGGATGGGGAACCCAACGCCACGCGTAGTTACCCAATGCCTGGCCAACTTGTGAGTGAACCCCAAATGAAATTATTCACATACTATCTTAACAGGAGATGGATGCCACCTCTGTAAGTTCTAAAGCAGATCCAGACATTCTGATGACAAATTCCTGTTCCAACAGGGTAGTTGAGTACATGTGAGGATGGGGAACCCAACGCCACGCGTAGTTACCCAATGCCTGGCCAACTTGTGAGTGAACCCCAAATGAAATTATTCACATGTTATCTTAACAGGAGATGGATGCCACCTCTGTAAGTTCTAAAGTGGATCAAGACATTCTGATGACAGTGCCCTGTTCCCACAGGGTAGGTGTGTACATGTGAGGATGGGGAACCCAACGCGACGCGTAGTTCCCCAATGCCTGGCCAACTTGTCAGTGAACCCCAAATGAAATTATTCACATATCAACTTCACTGAAGATGGATGCTGCCTCTGTAAGTTCTAAAGTGGATCCAGACATTCTGATGACAGTTCCCTGTTCCCACAGGGTAGGTGAGTACATGTGAGGATGGGGAACACAACGCCACGCGTAGTTCCCTAATGCCTGGCCAACTTGTGAGTGACCCCCAAATGAAATTATTCACATATCATCTTAAGAGGAGATGGATGCCACCTCTGTAAGTTCTAAAGCAGATCCAGACAGTCTGATGACAATTTCCTGTTCCCACAGGGTAGTTGTGTACATGTGAGGATGGGGAACCCAACGCCACGCGTAGTTCCCCAATGCCTGGCCAACTTATCAGTGAACCCCAAATGAAATTATTCACATATCAACTTCACTGAAGATGGATGCTGCCTCTGTAAGTTCTAAAGTGGATCAAGACATTCTGATGACAGTGCCCTGTTCCCACAGGGTAGGTGTGTACATGTGAGGATGGGGAACCCAACGCCACGCGTAGATCCCAAATGCCTGGCCAACTTGTGAGTGACCCCCAAATGAAATTATTCACATATCATCATAACTGAAGATGGATGCCACCTCTGTAAGTTCTAAAGTGGATCCAGACATTCTGATAACATTTCCATGTTCCCACAGGGGAGGTGAGTACATGTGAGGATGGGGAACCCAACGCCACGCGTAGTTACCCAATGCCTGGCCAACTTGTGAGTGAACCCCAAATGAAATTATTCACATATTATCTTAACCGGAGATGGATGCCACCTCTGTAAGTTCTAAAGCAGATCCAGACATTCTTATGACAATTTCCTGTTCCAACAGGGTAGTTGAGTACATGTGAGGATGGGGAACCCAACGCCACGCGTAGTTACCCAATGCCTGGCCAACTTGTGAGTGAACCCCAAATGAATTTATTCACATATTATCTTAACAGGAGATGGATGCCACCTCTGTAAGTTCTAAAGTGGATCAAGACATTCTGATGACAGTGCCCTGTTCCCACAGAGTAGGTGTGTACATGTGAGGATGGGGAACCCAACGCCACGCGTAGTTCCCTAATGCCTGGCCAACTTGTGAGTGACCCCCAAATGAAATTATTCACATATCATCTTAAGAGGAGATGGATGCCACCTCTGTAAGTTCTAAAGCAGATCCAGACAGTCTGATGACAATTTCCTGTTCCCACAGGGTAGTTGTGTACATGTGAGGATGGGGAACCCAACGCCACGCGTAGTTCCCCAATGCCTGGCCAACTTGTCAGTGAACCCCAAATGAAATTATTCACATATCAACTTCACTGAAGATGGATGCTGCCTCTGTAAGTTCTAAAGTGGATCCAGACATTCTGATGACAGTTCCCTGTTCCCACAGGGTAGGTGAGTACATGTGAGGATGGGGAACCCAACGCCACGCGTAGATCCCAAATGCCTGGCCAACTTGTGAGTGACCCCCAAATGAAATTATTCACATATTATCTTAACAGGAGATGGATGCCACCTCTGTAAGTTCTAAAGTGGATCAAGACATTCTGATGACAGTGCCCTGTTCCCACAGGGCAGGTGTGTACATGTGAGGATGGGGAACCCAACGCCACGCGTAGTTCCCTAATGCCAGGCCAACTTGTGAGTGACCCCCAAATGAAATTATTCACATATCATCTTAAGAGGAGATGGATGCCACCTCTGTAAGTTCTAAAGCAGATCCAGACAGTCTGATGACAATTTCCTGTTCCCACAGGGTAGTTGTGTACATGTGAGGATGGGGAACCCAACGCCACGCGTAGTTCCCCAATGCCTGGCCAACTTGTCAGTGAACCCCAAATGAAATTATTCACATATCAACTTCACTGAAGATAGATGCTGCCTCTGTAAGTTCTAAAGTGGATCCAGACATTCTGATGACAGTTCCCTGTTCCCACAGGGTAGTTGAGTACATGTGAGGATGGGGAACCCAACGCCATGCGTAGATCCCAAATGCAAGGCCAATTTGTGAGTGACCCCCAAATGAAATTATTCACATATCATCATAACTGAAGATGGATGCCACCTCTGTAAGTTCTAAAGTGGATCAAGACATTCTGATGACAGTTCCCTGTTCCCACAGGGGAGTTGAGTACATGTGAAGATGGGGAACCCAACGCCACGCGTAGTTACCCAATGCCTGGCCAACCTGTGAGTGAACCCCAAATGAAATTATTCACATATTATCATAACTGAAGATGGATGCCACCTCTGTAAGTTCTAAAGCGGATCCAGACATTCTGATGACAGTTTCCTGTTCCCACTGGGTAGTTGTGTACATGTGAGGATGGGGAACCCAACGCCACGCGTAGTTCCCTAATGCCAGGCCAACCTGTGAGTGAACCCCAAATGAAATTATTCACATATCAACTTCACTGAAGATGGATGCTGCCTCTGTAAGTTCTAAGATGGATCCAGACATTCTGATGACAGTTCCCTGTTCCCATAGGGTAGGTGAGTACATGTGAGGATGGGGAACCCAACGCCACGCGTAGTTACCCAATGCCTGGCCAACTTGCGAGTGAACCCCAAATGAAATTATTCACATATCATCTTAAGAGGAGATGGATGCCACCTCTGTAAGTTCTAAAGCAGATCCAGACAGTCTGATGACAATTTCCTGTTCCCACAGGGTAGTTGTGTACATGTGAGGATGGGGAACCCAACGCCACGCGTAGTTCCCCAATGCCTGGCCAACTTGTCAGTGAACCCCAAATGAATTTATTCACATATCAACTTCACTGAAGATGGATGCTACCTCTGTAAGTTCTAAAGTGGATCCAGACATTCTGATGACAGTTCCCTGTTCCCACAGGGTAGGTGAGTACATGTGAGGATGGGGAACCCAACGCCACGCGTAGTTCCCTAATGCCTGGCCAAATTGTGAGTGACCCCCAAATGAAATTATTCACATATTATCTTAACAGAAGATCGAAGCCACCTCTGTAAGTTCTAAAGTGGATCAAGACATTCTGATGACAGTTCCCTGTTCCCACAAAGGAGGTGAGTACATGTGAGGATGGGGAACCCAACGCCACGCGTAGTTACCCAATGCCTGGCCAACTTGTGAGTGAACCCCAAATGAAATTATTCACATATCATCTTAAGAGGAGATGGATGCCACCTCTGTAAGTTCTAAAGCAGATCCAGACAGTCTGATGACAATTTCCTGTTCCCACAGGGTAGTTGTGTACATGTGAGGATGGGGAACCCAACGCCACGCGTAGTTCCCCAATGCCTGGCCAACTTGTCAGTGAACCCCAAATGAAATTATTCACATATCAACTTCACTGAAGATGGATGCTGCCTCTGTAAGATCTAAAGTGGATCCAGACATTCTGATGACAGTTCCCTGTTCCCACAGGGTAGTTGAGTACATGTGAGGATGGGGAACCCAACGCCACGCGTAGATCCCAAATGCCTGGCCAATTTGTGAGTGACCCCCAAATGAAATTATTCACATATCATCATAACTGAAGATGGATGCCACCTCTGCAAGTTCTAAAGCGGATCCAGACATTCTGATGACAGTTTCATGTTCCCACAGGGGAGTTGAGTAGATGTGAGGATGGGGAACCCAACGCCACGCGTTGTTACTCAATGCCTGGCCAACTTGTGAGTGAACCCCAAATGAAATTATTCACATATTATCTTAACAGAAGATCGAAGCCACCTCTGTAAGTTCTAAAGTGGATCAAGACATTCTGATGACAGTTCCATTTTCCCACAGGGTAGGTGTGTCCATGTGAGGATGGGGAACCCAACGCCACGCGTTGTTTCCAAAAGCCTGGCCACCCTGCGAGTGAACCCCAAAGGAAATTATTAACATATCATCTTCACTGAAGATGGACGCCTCCTCTGTAATTTCTAAAGCAGATCCATACATTCTGTTCTAATTTTAAAATTAAGGACAACACTTTAGCAACTGGTCTTAGTAACTCCTCAGATTTCATCTATTAATACCTGCATACTAAACCTTTCAACTAACACATGCTCCACACCAACACGAATCCAGGTTTTTAAAAGCATATACATGCACTGAAATGTATCATTGTTTTGCATATTCCAAATTATAATACATCGGTCTTGCAGCATCAATCAGATTACTTGGTTATCCTTAAAATCGTTGTCATGTAGACCATTGAAATGATGGTCCTAGGAAGGAGACAGCATCCAGGAACTAGCCATGGCATAGTGTTCCCCATCCTCACATGTAAACACCTACCCTGTGGGAACAGGGAACTGTCATCAGAATGTGTGGATCTGCTTTAGAACATACAGACGTGGCATCCATATTCTGTGAAGATGAGATGGGAATAATTTCATTTGGGGGTCACTCACAAGTTGGTCAGGCATTGGGGAACTACGTGTGGTGTTGGGTTCCCCATCCTCACATGTACACACCTTCCCTGTGGAAACAGAGAATTGTCATCAGAATGTCTGGATCTGCTTTAGAACTTAACAAAGGGTGGCATCCATCTTCAGTGAAGATTATATGTGAAAAATTTCATTTGGAGGTTACACGTTGGTCAGGCATTGGGGAATTACGCGTGGCGTTGGGTTCCCCATCCCCACATGTACACACCTACCCTGTGGGAACAGGGAACTGTCATCAGAATGTCTGGATCCGCTTTAGTACTTACAGAGGTGGCATCCATCTTCAGTGAAGTTTATGTGTGAATAATTTCATTTGAGGTTCCTCACAAGTTGGCTAGGCATTTGAGAACTACGCGTGGCATTGGGTTCCCCATCCTCACATGTACACATCTACCCTGTGGGAACAGGGAACTGTCATCCGAATGTCTGGATATTCTTTAGAACTTAGAGGTGGCATCCATCTTCAATGAAGATGATAAGTGAATAATTTCATTTGGGGGTCGCAAGTCGGTCAGGCATTGGGGAACTATGCATGGTATTGGGTCACCCATCTTCACACCTACCCTGTAGGAACAGGGAATTGTCATCAGAATGTCTCGATCTGCTTTAGAGGTGGAATCCATCTTTAGTGAAAATGATATGTGAATAATTGCATTTGGGGGTTACAAGTCAGTCAGGCATTGGGGAACTACGCGTGGTATTGGGTTCTCAATCCTTACATGTACACACCTACCCTGTGGGAACAGGGACATGTCATCAGAATGTCTGGATCTGCTTTAGAACTTACATACGTTGCATCCATCTTCAGTGAAGATATGTGAATAATTGCATTGGGGGTCACTCATAAGTTAGTCAGGCATTGGGGAACTACGCGTGGCATTGGGTTCCCAATCCTCATATGTACACACCTACACTGTGGGAACAGGGAACTGTCATCAGATTGGCTGGATCTGCTTTCATAGGTGGCATCCATCTTTAGTGAAGATGATGTGTGAATAATTTCATTTGGGGGATTACTAACTTGTCAGTCAGGCATTGGGGAGCTACGTGTGGCGTTGGGTCCCCCATCCTGACATGTGCACACCTACCCTGTGGGAACAGGGAACTGTCATATTGATATCAAATGTGTCATATTCCACTTATCACATTTCAGAACAGCAAATTGCCCTGTCAAGGAAACACGAGTGACTGCAGTATGTATGCATTGTCTAGTAAGTTTATTTTACATCATTTATTATGCACATTGCAATAATATCGCAGAATAGGCTGCTAGGCTTTTGTTGGAAAATGTTACAATTGAATACACCCAAGTACACTGCTAATGTATCCAGCAGGCCTTTCAAAAGTATTTCACTTTTAGGATATGGTGGAAAGGTTTCGTCTCCAAATGTTGTATGAGCTCTCAGTGATTTGTTCCCTATGAAGATATCAACAGGTCATTAACTATTCAGGATAAAAAGCATGCATTACTGTCTTTTTAAAAAACTATGTTTCATAAGAGAATGCTGTGGATAAGGTATGGCTTTGGTAGTGACTTTAGCTTATTATCCTTTCTTGTTTACTTGGATAGGAAACTCTACTTCATTGCTCATCAATGCTCATTGTAAAGCTGTTATTATACCTGAAGACAGTAGGGTATGCCACATGTGAAATAAATGGTGATGCATATATTTTACGTTTTTTCCCCAGGTCCAGTGCATTGTAATGACAATAAAAGTGACACATTTTCGAATCAAAGTACCCCTGACCACAATGATAGCTGTAATGACAACATTCATAGTAGTGAAAGAGGCTGTTTTGGTTCTAAGAATGTGGAGAAATTCCTGATCCCATCTTACTACAACAAGCCAGATGTGGATGATATATGTGCTCTGACGTGGGGTTTACATCATATGTTAAGTTTTTTCCCTCATTGAGAAGACCTTGAGCTCCTTACACGTAAGATCACCTACAGTTTTCATTAGTAATCCTTGAAATAAATAGTGAACAGCGAATGCCTTTTCAGTAGAAACTTCATAAGGAAAGTTGTGAAGGGCATGCATACATGGAGGTAAATATATATGTGATGTCAGTTCTATGCCTTGAGCATCATATCGTAGCCAAGGATAAGAAATTTACTGATGGGACAAACTCAATCTGAATATCGTATACATGCATCATGCACGAGCTCTCCAATAACTCAACAGAGTTGATAGAGACTGCATGGCCATTACAGAAGTGCCTGGATATGGTATGTGTATATCAGAATAATGGTCTTACAATATATAACAGTATGATTTCATATACAGGTATCAGAAATCACCCTTTTCATAATAGAGCTAGGTAGAAAGCGATATTAACGCTACCGCGTCAGTTTCAGAATCACAAATTAATTCATCGTTTGGCCTGAAGTAAGCTACATTCTTCAGTACAAGTACTCATTCGGTGATTCCCTTTTCAGACTATCACCGCTCTTATAACGATGAAGTTTGATACAACCCGAGAAGCGGCTATTTCGCTTTTCTTTACCCACACATTGCCACAATAACTGCAAATACAAACCTATGCATGGCACAATCAATGAATATTCAAAACAAAATGATTATCATTAGCCGTACGGCCTAATTGTAAGTGATAATTGCTTGGAATGTGCGGCCGAAGAATGTGAGGCTGAATGTGCGGCTAACTTCAACGGGGTCCCCCCCCCCCCCCCCCCCCCCCAAAAAAAAATTGCGTTTGATTAGCGAGCTGAGCGCGTAGGCATGCAGCTTCGTATGGTGAAATGGTCGCCAAATGCTCAGATACATATTAATTTTACAAGAAAAGCTGGAAATGGTTCAATCCAACAATAAATCAGTATCTCAGTCCCATACACAGGGAGAGCAACACCATTTGTCCTCATGCAGTGTTGGGAAGTGTGAGAATACCCAAATGAATGTCTTTCACCTAATGGACATGCACCATATCCTCCGAGACAGGTGTGCAGCAAGCGGACCCCTAGCTTCGAGACAGGTATGCAGCAAGGGGACCCCTAGCTTCGAGACAGGTGTGCATTCGCGAGCGTATTTGGATACAGCCAACAATTACCTACAATGTAATAAAACTGCCGACGCTTAGAAAGCTCAACAGAGATAACGCTCTCTCGTTCCCACATTCGAACCTGAAAAAAGTTTCTCCTTCTTCTTCCGGATCTGATAAGATAAGATTTGCTCGGATAAGAGGTTTATTGCATTGCATCTTCGTCACGATTGAAGTATAATATTAGCCGTGATGCGGAAGCACTAGAACCAACAAGTTAGAAACTTATTGTCGAGTTGGTTTGTTTTATTATGTTAGTAACGAGAGTTATGCTTGACACAAATTTCAATCTCTAGCAAACTTAGTTTTGTTAGTATAGCCCACATCAGATTTTATCGGCCTTTGGAAGACATAAAAGTGGGCGGGAACGCGGTTGAACACGTTCATATAGTGCGCTATTACAGTTTTTGTCACGGTTGTACGGTGTACCAAAAGCTTGACGTGTCTGGTTTGTTTTCTACAAAATGCCGTCACGTCGCTCGCGAAGAGAAATGAATCGCTCAAAGAAGATCGCAAAGTTAAATGATGACTGTTGTGTTGGCGAGTCGCAAGATATTGAGGAGCGTGACAGTTTTCAAGAAGCGCATGAAAAAAAAAAAAAAAAGAAGACTTGCGACAGGAAGCAATACAAAGCCGATCCTGAGAGTAAGAAGGATAGCATGAAGGCCCAATGCATGTGAGCAGATCAAATGGTCTCTTGTGCTACGATAGAATATGATTGTAAGGTTGCCCAATACATGCCTCAATATGCATATATACTTCCTCCTTCGTTTATTCTCATGCATAAAAATGTGTGAAACAAGATATAAAAATTTAATTAAAATAAAATTGGTGTTGTAGGATTTGTAGACAGCAATTGAGTAAAAAGTAAGGAAACAAGGAATTGCGGATATCAGGCATTCATTTAATTATAAATATTACAGACCTACATTATTTAGCAAATCTACCTCCTTGAAATTCTGTGCTAAATGTAGGTATGTAATATTTATAATAAAATGAATGCCTAATATCCGTAATTCCTTGTTTCCTTACTTTTTACTCAAATGCTGTCTACAAATCCTACATCACCAATTTTATTTTAATTAAAATTTTATATCTGGTAATCTCATCTTTTTGAGGCAACGACTATATGCATGCACTTCATTTCATTCCTATAACAACATTCTCTTTGGGTGCATGTAATATTATATAAATCATTATAAATATTATTATTATATATACAGATCACGCAAATGGCATGCGTTACCTCATCAAATCCTCAATACTTTCCACCTCCACCACTTGCAACCGTTGCACCCCTCATTCCTGGACGAGTACCACGTGCACAGAGATTTGACTCACCAGCCCTTCCCCCACGTGTATCACGGAGTAATATGGAAATACAAAGGACAAGCAATCAAGATAGGCCTATCGTTCCAAGAAGGGATACAAGAAATGGTACTTCAGTATCAAAACCTATGAAATTGTGTGAGTTTGCGTCTGCTTATTCAGATCGCCTCCCTGTGAACATTGTAGCCCAAACTGGATATTACGGGGCGAACAGTAACTTGCAGATTTCAAAGGGTGAAAAATTACACGTTCATTTGACGAGGACAACGAATGTTGTCATAGCAGCAAACGACCTTCAGAGAAGGGAGGCGTACAGCATTCCGCTCAACTCAAGCTGTCAGTTTTCTATCATCTACAACCCCCATGAGAACATGTCAGAAGCCACGAAAGGTTATGTCTTTAAAGGAGTGAAGAAGCTAGCCAGTGCTGACTCCCTTCCAAAGGTTGTGTGCGCACTGACTGCCTGGAAAAGAGGCAAAATAACCGTAGATGTCAACGAAGTGCTTGTTGTGAAAAATTGCAATGACAGGAATGAACTCCAAGTATTCAGTGTGACATGCAGTCAGTCAAAGTGGCTTCCGTTTGATTGCCAGAGCAAGTTCACCACCTATCCCCAGCTGATACCCATGTACCTTCTTGATATCGTCAGCAACGTTTCAGAAGCTTTCCCATGTCAGGTGTTAATGCAGGCAGCTGAAGGCATGACAGAGCTGTTGGATCATCACACCTGATGCTACTCAAATCAACGTCTGAAAACACACTACACTGTTCCTACCCAGGCACGAATGACAGGTTTGACTTACCTGTTGACCTTCCAACGGTGACAGTGACCATTTGTGAAGATGAGGACGAAACAGAGAAATTTCAGTTACATGAAAGTACCATAAATATTATTAGCACCTATAATCCCGCCTACGTAAGTTGTTGTCGAGATGATGTCTCAAAGAGCATGTATGAAACTCAATCAAAGATTTATGCTTCAATAAGAAAAGGATATGAGAGTGCGGGAGTTTACATTAATGTTTCCCAGGCTTTACTTAGGCAGAGCAAGGCTGTAGTTAGACAAGATGCTACTGGAGAAAAACAAATAAAACAGAGTTCGTCTTATGAGGCTACCTCAACTTATGTGTCTCGAAGGGATGATGTTCCTGCTGATGATGTTGTGGATCAAATGCAGTCAAGGAGTTTCCTAGCCTCACTCGGTGAAGACATGGTAAGCCCTATTCAACTTCCATGCAGTAGTACACATTGTAGCTGTACCGATTCCTCTAACTTAAAGCATTTCCTATATTTCACATTATATTTAAAAACGATACGATGCAATTTTTACTGTTTAGAGCTAGCAACTAACTGGGCGATAAATAGCCACAGGACTTCCCTATAAATGTACCAAATTTGACACTCGTACCTGGACATACGTGAACTAGAGGTTTCATTAGAGAAGGTCGGTTGCACGAGATTTGAAAGAAAGCATTGTACAGTTGGCCAAGACTTTTCTATAAAACTTGCAACTAGTGATAAAATTATAAACCCAGAAGCCAGATTTTGTCTGAGTATATGTATATTTAGATTGATTGTGATTACATTACTTAGATTGTCACCATGCTTCGTGCTACGAGCAAGCATTTCAGGGCATTACTGGAGCTGCCATGTGTCAGCTGACTGAACAGAGTCTTGGATGAGCTTGGCGTTAAAAGCATTTTGAAAAAAAAAAAACTTCGCTAGCCAAAAGTGGTGAACAAAACTGCGATCAAATGAAATCCCACCTGTTTATAACGCTGCACAATACTAAATATATGTGAATGTCGCCATGATATAGCACTCCATATTATGTAATGATTACGTATATCAGGATCGTATATCTGATACCTGAAGATGTCCTTCCAAAAGATTCTAAAGCGATTTGTATAATTTGCGCTCTTTAAAACCTATCTCGAGTTAAACAAACCCGAGAAGAATTAGAAGAAGACGACGACGAGAAGAATTGGCCTGGGGACGAGACAAAACACGAGTATTTTCGTTCTCTTAAAGCAAGCACTGGAACAAAATATTGAAATGACCGTCTTTGCCTTCTGGTTTGATAGCAACAAAGAACTGCACTATCCGTTTCTCGGTACGCGAGTAATATGCGGGTCGCATTTTTAAAATGATGTTCACGACCCGGGTCAATCCCTATATAGGAACTACTAAGTAGTACCTGATACACTGTTATAGATGACAACATACTGCTAATATAGGTCTATTTCACTTACCTTTTTCAATACATCACAAGCTTTGTTCCATTGCTTTTTACACTACCATCACCTTTGTTGCAACCAACCTTCTCGTACAGAGTTGCATGTTGACAGCTAGCTTATGCAGTAGCGTTGATGACAGTCAGTACAAAGTCCATACACTAGACAGAATTACCAAACCTTTTCTAAAGTGGTATCCATTGTTCGCACAATTATATATGTCGTTTGGTCCTGCCTATGAGCTTATATAAATTTAAAGACAGTGGACCTCAGTAAGGTTAATTGACTTGCTTCTTTTATAAAATTCTATCTATCTTGTAAAAGGTCTATATAGGACCTCAAATTCTACGTGCACGTTCATTGCATACATGGCACATGATTGTTTGTAAGAGAATTATGAAATCACAAGGATCTGTTAAACAAGGGGCTATTCCATTTGAAGACCGCGTACATGGTGGACGGAAGATAAAATAGTTATCAACGGTGGTTAGCTTTGATATTCGCAATATCCAGGGGGATTTAGTAACTGTCCAGGGTGATTTATTGTTCTATTCTGCGTCCCCCCCTGCACGGTCTTTAAACGGAATCGCCCAATAATTCCATAGTTAGAAATTGATTTAAGTCAGTGATAATGGGAGAATTCAGTACTGCATGCAGTTGGTATTTAATTATGTGAGTGGGAGCCGGAGAATAGGAGTGAAGTAGAACAGTAGACCTACAGGTGGTTTGGTTTTTTTTTTTCTTTGTTATTTTCCGACATAAGAATTCTATTGCTTAATTATGGAAGTCAGACTTGCATTTCCTCAGTCTACAAAATTATCGTTGGGTCGGCTATCTGTCACCATAGATACGAGACTCTAATATCTATTGCTGTCACGGGGTTATAAAAAAGCAATGAATTATGAATCAGCTGCTGTATACGTTTCACGCCAGGCATTACTTGAAGAATGCCATGCACACTTCCAGAGTTACTGCCATGGGCATCTTGGTGCTACGGACAACACCCAATGAATGTCTTTCACCTAATGGGCATGCACCATATCCTCCGAGACAGGTGTGTAGCAAGGGGACCCCTAGCTTCGAGACAGGTGTGCAGCAAGGGATCCCCTTGGGGCCCCTTATCATTTGCTTAGTCCTGCACAAGTTGGTAGCCACCGTAGCCTCAGACGAAGAGGCGTCCCATTTGGTGTACCACAAATGTTAATGGATGACGGGGTATAGCAGCCGGCACATGGAATGAGTGATTGCAATTATTAAAGAACACGGGGAACGAGTGTGACGGCTGGATCCGCTGCGTCGGCTGCCGAAGCCCGCAAGCATGCCACCAACGATGCAAAATGCAACCGTTTGGGCTGGGTTTGCATCTCCTTAGCCGTGGGCCCGTGGAGACTTACGGTTGTTGGGGAGACGAAGCAATTAAGTATCTCGACAGACTCGTCGCTGCACGTATCGCTACTCGCACGGCTCGCCCAAAGTCTTTGGCTGTGTCGGCTCTGTCGGAAGGCTAAGCATCGTCCTAGTCAGAGCCAATGTAAGGGCCATATTAGCTAGGTCTTCAGTTTATTGACGTCTTTTGTCTTACCTTAATTTTATGTTATAATATGAATAATGCATAATTATTTAATTCCCCAAAATAAATAAATAAATAAACAAATAAAGTTATTAGGCACTGACTTTATAATTAGCCATACATTTCAATGCGAGCGTTACTTTTCTTTTGCTTGTCCTGGAAAATTTGAAAACGTATCATAAAGGTGATATTGCTGGACACTGATCCATTTAATACTACATTAACACATTACACCAGTGACATCAGAGCGTTGCAATAAATATATCATATTCACATGTTTGGTAAAACACAGTAACATAGTATCACGTGCGCTGAGATGTATATATAGGAATTTCTGCGGATGCATGATTGCATTCCATCTCGAGTGCAGCTGTCTAACAGTCTAAGTCATGCATGCACGCGAGTGAACTGATGAAAATTTTATAATCTCATCTTTTTGAGGCAACGACTATATGCATGCACTTCATTTCATTCCTATAACAACATTCTCTTTGGGTATAATGTTATAAATCATTATAAATATTATTATTATATATACAGATCACGCAAATGGCATGCGTTACCTCATCAAATCCGCAATACTTTCCACCTCCACCACTGGCAACCGTTACACCCCTCATTCCTGGACGAGTACCACGTGCACAGAGATTTGACTCACCAGCCCTTCCCCCACGTGTATCACGGAGCAATACGGAAATACAAAGGACAAGCAATCAAGAAAGGCCTATCGTTCCAAGAAGGGATACAAGAAATGGTACTTCAGTATCAAAACCTATGAAATTGTGTGAGTTTGTGTCTGCTTATTCAGATCGCCTCCCTGTGAACATTGTAGCCCAAACTGGATATTACGGGGCGAACAGTAACTTGCAGATTTCAAAGGGTGAAAAATTACACGTTCATTTGACGAGGACAACGGATGTTGTCATAGCAGCAAACGACCTTCAGAGAAGGGAGACGTACAGCATTCCGCTCAACTCAAGCTGTCAGTTTTCTATCATCTACAACCCCCATGAGAACATGTCAGAAGCCATGAAAGGTTATGTCTTTAAAGGAGTGAAGAAGCTAGCCAGTGCTGACTCCCTTCCAAAGGTTTTGTGCGCACTGACTGCCTGGAAAAGAGGCAAAATAACCGTAGATGTCAACGAAGTGCTTGTTGTGAAAAATAGCAATGACAGGAATGAACTTCAAGTATTCAGTGTGACATGCAGTCAGTCGAAGTGGCTTCCGTTTGATTGCCAGAGCAAGTTCACCACCTATCCCCAGCTGATACCCATGTACCTTCTTGATATCGTCAGCAACGTTTCAGAAGCTTTCCCATGTCAGGTGTTAATGCAGGCAGCTGAAGGCATGACAGAGCTGTTGGGATCATCACACCTGATGCTACTCAAATCAACGTCTGAAACCACACTGCACTGTTCCTACCCAGGCACGAATGACAGGTTTGACTTACCTGTTGATCTCCCGACGGTGACAGTGATCATTTGTGAAGATGAGGATGAAACAGAGAAATTTCAGTTACACGAAAGTACCATAAATATTATTAGCACCTATAACCCCGCCTACGTAAGTTGTTGTCGAGATGATGTCTCAAAGAGCATGTATGAAACTCAATCAAAGATTTATGCTTCAATAAGAAAAGGATATGAGAGTGCGGGAGTTTACATTAATGTTTCCCAGGCTTTACTTAGGCAGAGCAAAGCTGGAGTTAGACAAGATGCTACTGGAGAAAAACAAATAAAACAGAGTTCGTCTTATGAGGCTACCTCAACTTATGTGTCTCGAAGGGATGATGTTCCTGCTGATGATGTTGTGGATCAAATGCAGAGGACTAACAGGAGTTTCCTAGCCTCACTCAGTGAAGACATGGTAAGCCCTATTCAACTTCCATGCAGTAGCACACATTGTAGCTGTACCGATTCCTCTAACTTAAAGCATTTCCTATACTTCACATTATATTTTAAAACGATACGATGCAATTTTTAGAACTAGCAACAAACTGGGCGATAAATAGCCACAGGACTTCTCTATAAATGTACCAAATTTGACACTCATACCTGGAGATACGTGAACTAGAGGTTTCATTAAAGAAGGTCGGTTGTACGAGATTTGAAAGAAAGCGTTGTACATTTGGCCAAGACTTTTCTATAAAACATACAGCCAATGATAAAATTATAACCCTAGAAGCCAGATTTTGTCTGAGTATATGTATATTTAGATTGATTGTGATTACATTACATAGATTGTCACCATGCTTCGTGCCATGGGTCTTCAGCAGTACGAGCAAGCATTTCAGGGCGTTACTGGAGCTGCCATGTGTCAGCTGACTGAACAGAGTTTTGAGGATGAGCTTGGCGTTAAAAGCAAGCTTCACCGCATAAGACTTATGAAGATAATCGAAGGCAAAAGTGATGTCCGACCATTGTTTAGTTAGAATCCTGCAATAGGATAGTAGTGAATACCATGCATAGAGATTATAGTTTAATATAATATATGTCCACACAACTCTAGTTGGAAAGACACCACACATCAGAGTAATAATGTTTCTTCAAAATATAGTAAAAAGTGATGTTTGGAGAAATTGTGAGGGGACAACAGAGTCAGGCGGTTTGCAGGATCACAACTTATTCCGTAAACAATTCCATGAACAGGTAAGAGCTGCCAAACACACCAGATTTTTTCCTAGCATGGCTTCTGGGAGGATGCGCGCTAGCACAGCACATTTGACTTTTATTTGTCTAAGTACTCCATTAAAAAGTTTCTCTTCCATCGAAGTCTTGGTAGCCACCGGAATAACAGGGCATACAGTGGAGGTGACTTGCTGCATGCAATTTTTTTTTCCTGCTGGATATCTTTATTTGAATTTATTTCAATATACAGTTCACAATAGAAGTTCATTAATACTTGATACCAACAATAACACAGGTTGTATAATAAATTATGTATTTATACAGAGTTAAGTTTTTATTTGATATACAGCACAAAGACACAATCGTACACACAAATAACTAAGCTGTCGGTTCCATGTATAATGAAGTTTCTGAAATCAAATTTAAAAAACAACAAGCCAGTGTATGTAAGTCGGCTACTTTTGACTCCATAACCATTGCTCAGCTGAATCTGAATTTTGGTTCGGAACCAGATCTGCAGAGCTGAAAAACTTGATTCCAGTGCCTCCAAATGTCAAGAACTTGGCTGGGTGTGCAGGCCGCTTGCAGCTAAGACTTACTGCATGCTGTTGAGGCAAGGAAGCACTGAAAGCCATCCTCAGGTTGGCTGTACGTCTTGCCACAGGGTCGCATGATCACAAGGCAGCTGCAGCTGGTACTCTGCATAGGTTTTTGCTTATTAATTGGCTGTAATTTATTTTCTTTAGTTTGCTGGGAATAAATATATTTGATACTAGCGTGTCCCCGTGAAAACTCACGAACTGATTATTCGTCTCGCTGTTATTCGTCTCGCTATTCATTTGCCAGATGAACAGTTGGTCTACCTCCTAGCTCCTCTTTTTTTACTGCCAATGTTGCATACCACCTGTTCTAACATACGGTTACTACGCAACCTCTAGAACATACAAGCGCAATACAATGGAATTATTATGTCAGACAGTAACTATATATTCTCAGCCTGTACGGTGAGACTTGAGAGTGAACCACAATAGCATTGCTTTTATTCTTTCTGCATGTGATGACATTATTACCTGTACAGGCATGTAGGCAGGCATGGTCCACTTGTGCAAAAAACGTAGTATACGCTAGTGTATATTTTCAGTTGCGTATATTTCGCGTATACCATCAATATACCAAGGGTAGTGTATATTTCGAATATCCACCTGGTATATTTTAAGAATCCACAGGTGACAATTATTCATTGCGCGAAGTACATATGTATCAAGAATACGCAAACCGCAATGTATTACGCAATATGATAACTTACGTAAAAATAACTTTGATATGAATTCAAACATTATCTCGATCAAAGAATGTATGACTGTATTTCTCCTATGTGAGTTCGAAAGTACAGTATTATGGATATATGCCGCGTTTAACTATTGAACTATAAGCGTCGGTACGTATCTAAGATATTAACGATGCATGGCTTGGCCTTAACAAGTGGTCAAGGGGAAGCCACTTACCGACGGTATAGACGAAAATTATCATCACGCGATTAACGTGGTATCTGTACCCATACGCGCCATGCGTTGTACTTCAAATTAGACATGCATAACTGACTGTACTTTTAAAAATGGAACAGTATCCAACAAAATCACCCTTGTGATACTTTTTCAAACAAGCAAAAGAACAGTAACGCTTGTTTTGAAATGTATGGCTAAATTCAGTATCTAGTAACTTTATGATGACAGTCCAATTTAGGATGCATAAGGACCATTTTATAGACCCTTTTCATCGCGTGAGCAATGACATTGATTGAGATTAATATGATTTGTCAGGGGCGGATCCAGGATTTTAGAAAAGAGGGGGTTTGCTAATTAATATTCATGAAGTGGTGGAGGGGGTCTGGGGCGGAGCCCTAGCCGCCAACGCTTTTTTATTATATCATGCGCACAACACTACATAATACTGCCTTGCCGTTTGTTAGCTCGCAGAGCTGCAGTTGTATTACGAATTTCAGCCATTTTTACTTCACAATAATTCTTAATTGTTACTAATGATAATTTTCATTACGGGTTGAAAGGGGGGGTTGCAAACCCCCCCCCCCCCCTGGGTCCGCCTCTGCTCATATAGCTGATCGTAACACAACCAGGGATAACATCTCTGACGCAACGTACATGCATGTACCAAGCAAACATGCACGTTCGAACATACTCTGGCGTGCATGCGCAGCCGCGTACATATATGCTGTCCTATAAGCCACGATTCAAATTATTGGGGTTGGAGTACATTACTGGAAACCACACCACACATTTATTCCAGCCACTGTTGGTTCTTGTATCAAACTTCCCTTCAGCAATGGCAAGGATTAAACCTGATGGTAATTGCTTTTTTCGATCGATCGCTCTTGCTGTGACTGGATCCCAAGAATACAATCACGAAATCCGTTTACTCATTACTACACATATGATTCAGAATTACTCACATCCTAAACTTTCCTGCCTTCTACCTCCTAACGAGCCAATGGAGTGTTATGTAAAACGTTCAGGTATGCAAGTGTTAGAAACCTGGGCAACGGAACTTGAAATGATAGCACTGAACAGCCTGTTTGCTCCAAACGTCTATATACGTGTACGGACAATGTGGAAAAGGTAACAAACGGCAAAAACACTCACCAGACCAAGTGAGAGATGACCCTCATCAAGACGAATGCATCTTTAAACAATCATTTTGAAACTGTAAAGAAAATGTAACATGCTTGCATTTATGCCACTGTTTATCGCACGTTAACCTATTCGTTATCGTAGCTGCAATACTATAAATGTCTCTTTGCAATTGCGCAAGACAATTAATTAGTCATTATTGTTAAAATGCAGAACTGATTCCTACAATTTAATCTACCCGGACCACTTTTGGCAACCCGGACCACTTTTGGCAACCAAAAGTGGTCCGGGGTCGGACCAATTTTGGCAGCGAAAAGTGGTCCGCCCGGACCAATTTTCGCGTGACAGGACACGCTCACAGTGCTACACCCGTGCTGCCTATTAATTCGCCATCTGCTTACAAGATTCCAGCATTCATCAACAACATTCGCGTTAATTTTCTACTGGACACTGGTGCTGCTGTCTCACTCATTCGTAGAGATGTGTGGGAACAGGTTAACGCGAAGAAACAGCAACAGCTAAGCCCGACCGGACATCACTTGGTGGGGGTAGATGGGACACCATTGAAGATTCTTGGAACTGCTCGAGTTGGCATCAGAATTGGACAAGAACTGTTTTCTGCAGACCTAATCATCTTGGAATCCCTCACAATCGATGCTATATTTGGACTGGATTTTCTTCAGGCCAACCAGTGCATCATTGGTACGCACAGTAAGCAGATACAGTTTGCTGACAGGAACATGAAGTTGCCACTCAGTGTTGCCCTGAATGAAGCAGCTGCCCATGTCACATTGGGGACAACATTACATATACCACCCAGTAGTGAAATTGAAGTGATGGCAAAGGTACAGGAACCAACACTAACTACTGGGACATGGATTGTGGAGGGTGCAGCAACTACCCATATGCCCATCAGGGTGGCACATGGATTGGTACATGTGCGTGGAGATGAAGTACCGGTGAGACCCATCAACTAAGCCCATTATAATTCACAAAGGGACTCGGATTGCCACAATGGAACAGGTTCATCCAGCAGAACTCTCATCTGTAAGAACTGCTATGCCAGCCAAGAGAAAGCATTGCGCAGTTGGTTGTCCCTCAGAAGGTGGTGAATGCACTATGAGAAAGCTACAATTGGAGGATAGTGAGATTGGCCCACTCCTCTTGGCTATGGAGGCTGGAGTTAAGCCTGATCTCTCTACAGTTCAAGGCTATACTATAGAGGGCAGAAGACTATTCCAGCTGTGGGTCCAGTTGTATGTGCATAAGGACATCCTATGGAGAAAGTTTGAGAACAAAGATGGAAGAGAAAGCATTGCGCAGTTGGTTGTCCCTAGAGTAGCCAGGAGAATATTCAGAGTGAGATTCACAGCAGTTTAACTAGTGCACACTTAGGAGAACTGAAGACATTATCCCGGTTAAAAGAGCGATTTTATTGGCCTGGACATTACAATGATGTGACTGACTGGTGCAAGAGGTGTGTTGTCTGCTCAAGAAGGAAGAGCCCAGTGCCAAGGAATCAAGCTGCACTTCAACCTGTCAAGGCTGGTTATCCTCTCCAGATTGTGGCTACAGATATCCTCGGCCCTCTACCCAAAAGCAAGAATGGGAATGTGTATGTGCTGGTGGCGTCAGACTACCTTACACGTTGGGCAGAGGCATATGCTATACCCAACCAGGAGGCTGAGACAGTTGCCAAGAAGCTGACCAATGAAATGTTTTGTCGGTTCTCTATACCTGAACAGCTACATTCCGACCAAGGTCGACAATTTGAATCTAGACTGATATCTGAAATGTGCATAGTATTGAAGATCTGCAAAACACGTACCACACCATATCACCCACAAGGTGATGGATTAGTTGAACGGTTCAACCGGACTCTGATAAGTATGTTGGCAACTGCTACTGCAGACCACTCACTGGACTGGGAGGAGTGTCTTCCTAAGGTGTGTTTTGCATATAACACTAGCGTTCAGGCCTCTACAGGACATACACCTACCTTATGTTTGGGAGGCAAGCCAAATTGCCGGTGGACCTCATGTATCGCTTGGAGAATACACCAGAAGTCGAGCTCCCAGAGTACATAGCGAATTTGAAAAGAACATTTCAAAAGGCATATGAAATTGCTCGGGAGCATATTGGAGAAAAACAACAGTTCCAGAAGGAGCTGTATAACCAGAAAGTCCATGGATTACCATTTTGCGTAGGAGACCTTGTCTGGTTATATGTTCCAGCAGTCAAAAAAGGAAGATCGAAGAAGTTGCATCTGCCATGAGATGGCCCATATAGGGTCTTTAAGAGGCTTTCAGATGTTAACTATTGCATTCAGGCTACCATTGGTCGTCGGAGACGTCTGGTCGTTCACTTCAACCGGCTGAAGAAATGTTTATCCGTTGTGGAGGCACATGACAGTAGAACTGGAAATGAAGATTTATTGACTGATAAGAGACCACAGGAAGCAACTAAATTGCCTGTTCCACCAGACAGGGGACTTACGTTGGTGGATGATGATGAAGGGGATGAAATGGTGGCACCTCAAGGGAGAGACTTCCTGATGTCCAACCCCCCAGACAGGAGGCAGTAGACCTTCCTCAGGCCGAGAACATACGACCTCAAGAAATACAAGAGGAGTTACTTCCTGATGCCCAACCCCCAGACAGGAGGCAGTAGTCCCTCCTCAGGCAGCCTTCAACAATATTAAACAACGCTATCCTTCGAGAAATAGACACCCCCAGATTATTTCTAATACTGGGACGTATTCTTTCACAAAGGGGGGCTGTGTAGAGCTGGACATAATCAGCACCTACTGTGCTAATCAGTCATGTGCTGCCAGGCAATTAGTCAGAACGATCTAGAACATTCTATGTTGTATGTATATATAGAGAGTGTAATCTTGTTGGAGTGTCTCTGGGTATGAATTCATGAACTACATTACATCTGTAATATTGTAATATCGCACAATGATTCCAGGATGATTCCACGTGTTTGTTCCCTGTGAAACCTTTCGGTAATTCTTATTTTAAAAACTATAATAAATGATGCTATTGCTCATTAATGGCACGTGTGGCAGTAGTGACTGGTTCCAACAAGGGAATAGGCTTGGAGATAGTCAAGCGTCTGTGCAAGGAGTTTGACGGAGACGTATACCTAACAGCAAGGGATGCCGCCAACGGGTTAAAGGCAGTTGCTAAGTTGGAGGAAGAGGGACTGCACCCAAAGTTTCACCAACTGGATATTACGTCCCAGGATTCAGTATAGAGAACCCGATGCAGTACCTGGTTCTCGTCAACCGGCATGGCGTATACCTTGAAATTCTGTAGCCGCAGTTTCATCAGCTGACGTCTGAGCACTGACCAGTGGCGGCGGAGGGCAGGTATGGCAAATACCTATCAAAGGCTCCGAAGGGGTATCAGGCCAAATTATTGGAAATTATAATTTTTAAATGTCCATCACGATGTACGTCGATCAACGAAGTGTGTCACTCATCTACCTTGAATGATGAACAACAATATTAATGTGTGTAGCAGACTTCGCAACACTGTTAAGTAGAAATGTGATGCTTTGCTTCGACTCCCGGAGATCAAATCATTCGTCTCGTCCCCAGACCCAGATTCTCAACAGCTGCGGGTCACCACTACGTGGAAAGTGCACAGTGGTTTAAAACCATAGGTGACCAGAACATTTTCAAATTGTTTGAGAACCAATAAACCTAAATTGTTTGTATTGTTGCTTATAATGAGGTGGTGCTAAGTAAATCATGATATTAATTATGGTTAATTAATTAAAATCTAATCAAAACAATCAAGTTTAACTATATATCCAACTGTAATGAACTGAAACATTTTAACAAAACATTTTAATAATACTAAACATTTACTACCATATCATAGCAATTAATGTTAATAGTCATTTCAGAATATTTATTAAAATCAACCAATGAAATCAAAATATTTTGATCTTAATATGACTTAATCGTTAGATAGATGAAAGTATTTAAACACACAACACAGTATATAGGCGCTCTAGCTTCGTTGAGCAATGAATCTAAAGTAGATTTGGGTAAAAATGGCGTCATTTTGGACCACAAATAAACAAATATCTTTAGCACAATTCATGAGAATGTCATAAATCAAGTATCATTGAAATGCTAATAAAAAGTTCTATCTAATCATTCCTTTATAATTGACTTTGTACTGTCGGATACATAACTAGCTCATGTTTTTAGGTTAGGGTGGAAAATGGCATGATTAATGCTTTCCCTTCACACGGCTCTTTAACACTTTGTGAATCCTTACAGATTTATCTAATATTGTGATACTGTAGGGTATT